>JAUCMS010000048.1:1805796-1828488 GCA_032357445.1 Enteromius radiatus
AAGATGGATCACTTCTGCTTTGAACAGAAAGGGATTTGTTGCCAATACCAATTTATGCCTCTTTCCACACAGGTTAGTATATATGAGGCTGCACATATTGAAGGCAACCTACAGACCCCTTGGCCTTACATCCATCTCAAGGGACCTGTTAGGAAATAGATGTTTCATCCGCCTGGGTTCATTGATCTGTGCATTTGTGTTTTTGTACTTGTGTGTGTCTATATTGGGGTTTATCTGCTGCTAACACTATAATAACACAATCACTGCAAGGCTGTTTGGATGAAAGCAATTTTTTCACTCTGGAGTGGTGGTTCACACTCATAGAGGCTTACCTGCTCATTTTACAAAGACAGTTCATTGCAACCGTGACAGTAAAGCTACAAAAAGGACAAAAATATACTCTAAAAAAAGAATAGATTGCACACACACTGCTATAATTTCTCATGTTGATATATTAGCTGTCTAGAGACTTTCAAAGAAAGAAGTATGTTGGGGGACAGTATATAATGATTTTAAAAGAAGTCTCAAAAAGCAAAACTGTGAAGTATTACAAATTTAAGTAATGGCTCTTGTCTTCAGTGTCACATGATTTCTCAGAATTAATTCAAGAAAACAGTTTTGTAGCTAGTTTTGTGATTCATTTTTTTCAGGATAATTCGAGAAATAGAAAGCTTAAAAGGAAAGCATTTATTTTATAATAAAATATTTTGTCATATTATGTGGGAAATGTCTTTTCTGCTACAACTGACCAAAATGTATCAGATAAACAAGTATTTATTTGGCCCTATTATGAATTATTTTTAAAATGACCTTTCATGCAGTGTGTAACACAGCTCTAAGTCAATGAAAACATTGTGAATTGAATTGATTTTTTAAAAAAATCTAATAGTGAACTGTGGATAAATTAGCTCTCTAGCTAATCTAGCTGAGTCTAGCTCTCAAAAGAAAGAGTTGACTCTGAATCATTGAAACTACTTGTTTTTAAAACGAGTCCCCAAGCCATTTCGTCAAAATATGCAAAAACATCAGCATATTGCCAGCCCACTTGTTGGTCTTGTCACATTGGTCTCAATGAAAATGCAAATACATTCTTTACCACTAGGTGCCACTTTTGGAGTATTAACTGCTCACAAACGCTGCTTTACATGAAATTAGCGGCAGGGGTTTGTAAAAATGAATCGTTGAACGAAATGTTTGGGAGTCATTGGGCAAATAAGGTAAAAATAAATGATTATAAGAAAATGAACATGCTTTTTGACTTTGAGTCCTAAAACCAAAATATGAACCTTTCACAACCCATAATAGAGGCATTTTAAATTTCTTTCAAAATATAATACTTACCCTAAACTTCAAAAGGTTAATGTACAGTATATGTTGATAAAAGCATGTGAATCTGCTTTTATGTTTGTGGATTTCCACAGCAGCAGTGAGGCATTGTAAACACAGCTTCCTGCCAAACCACGGCCCAGAAATCCATCTCACATCTCTCTTCTGAACAGACATGTGGCCTGAAGATAAAACATCCAGCACTCTCTCCAACTCTCTCTCTGTCTCCAAAAGTATATCTGGATTGCCCTCCTTTTAAACTGCCATCTCCTCTTAATTCCATCATGAATCTAAAGGCTGGGCACAAAATGAACTGCCAGCTTGAAAAGAGCTTAAAACTTTCCCTGACACCACATAATAATGATATTCACCTCAAATTGTTGCAAAAAAATTGAACAATGGAATAAACGCAGGATATCTGGGCATATTATTCAACAGAAGAATAGCTGGAGGAAAAAAAAAAAATCACAGGCACAGTGGGCTCCAATATTTCTTTCTCCTTCTTTCATGCACAAACACACTTGAGGGAAGTGCTAAAATCAAAGCGGGGAGAGGTAAAACCAGCTGGACTCTTTGGACAGAATAAACAACCATGTTTTATCAGTCAACAAATCAGAAGATTTGTGGGATGCCTGTCAGACAGTGGGCAAAGAATAATGCATCTTGGTAGACTTTGCATTGACTACTTTATAATTATTATATATTCTAACCCCTCTCACCTTCTCACCAATAATAAAAAAATTTTGAATTTTCATGAACACTTTATAGAGTCTGTTTACTAAGCTGTTTTCCTCACAGACCACATTGGCTGCTCCTTGCTAAACCTAATACAAAAGATTAACTCCAACCAAAAAAAAAAACTTAAATATTTGGAAATCTAAATTAACACGTCAAAGAGCTGTGGAACATTTAATGCATGAAATGATAGAGAAAGACAGACTAAGGAGTGTGAAATACTCTCAACACTGGGACAATTAGAGGTCAAAGTTAAGACAAATTAAGCAATAAAAATAGATCAAATAAAAGGATGTGTGTAAAACTGTATAAATTGTACCTTGAGTCCTCCACACTCTGCTGCAGAGCCTCTGTCCACACCTGTGATGTAGATACCCAAAGAGTATTCAGCTCCTCCGCGGATCATGAGACCCAGAGAACGGCCATCATCCAGAACCAAATTTACCTGCGGAGAGGAAGAGATTGTCTGATTAATACAGTGTAAAAAAAAAAACCCAATAATAAAATGAATAAGATAATAATTTAGTAGTTTGTGCTTCTTTATAATCATGTATAATAATAGCGTGTCCTGGAGGCGAGCCGGGAGCCCGGCAGACTCTGAGCCCTGGAAGTATGAACCCTAGCGAGGGGAGAGTTCGGTGTCCGGCTCATAGTGCGAACGAGGGGGAGAAGGGGCAGAGGAGGGATGCTTGTAACGAGATATGGAAGGGAAGGAAACTGGCTTATTTATGGTGAAATAGATTGGGATCGGATTGGCTGACGAGATGATAGTGATTAGTAAAAGGGTGCCAGCTGCCAGCTCACGCTTCTCCCGAAACTAGTTTAACAACATCTCTATCTTATTATAATTACAAACAATATCTGTAAAGTCACAATTTTACCATTATTTTAGGTATTATATCATTAAAGACAAATTACAGTATTTTTTCTTTTTTTATACAGAAAAATTACTGTATTATTTTTAATGATGTAAATGATGTTCAAAATGCTGTAAAATTACAAACAATATCTGTAAATGAACTGCTTGGCTGTTATTTTAAGTATTATTCCATTAATGACAATGACAGTAATTCACATTTTTATACAAAAAAGTAATTGGGTTATTAATACAGTATTTTTTTAGTTTTCTTAAATTATAAATTATTAGAAATAATAATGGACGATATGTGAAAAATAATGTGCAACTTAAATTGCATAAACACACTGCATTACACCAAATACATAAAATCACTTTTTAGCAACATCATACGACCCCTGGATCATGTGGCACTAAAGATAGTTAAAAATTCAGCTTTGTCATCACAGGAATGAATTACATTCTAAAAATACAATAAAATAGAAATCAGGTATTTTAAAATCTAAAAGAATTAATTATAAAGAGTTTTTACAGTATTTTGGATCAAATAAATGCAGATGAGCATAAGAGATTTAAGAACGTTTTAACAGTAGTGTATCTTGTTTAATATAATATAGTAGCCTACATCATTTAATATAGTGTTTGTGATCAATTTATTGCACATAAACGCACTTGGATTGACATTTTATCTAATGCATTAGCAATCAGACATTTTGAAAAGTGGCTTCAGCATCCAAATACTTCACCCAGGCTGCTCAACACATACAAACACGCTGAAAGTGAACGCTGAAATTACGGCAACAAGGAAATTAAAATACTTCCCAACCACGATGTGTTGTTCACCTCTCAAATATATAGAGCAGCCGTTACTGTGCCGTACAACTATAATTCTCAACTCTAACAACCTATGCGCCTTAGCGAACGACAGTTCTGCTGAACCAGCAGCAGGACTAATGTGACTCCCACGACCTCTTCAATGCGCAGCACACAAAAGCAACAATAGTGCTGTGATTAGAATGCATCATAGAATCCCCGCAGAGCCAATCAGACGGGGTCACCAGAGCACTCTGGGAGATCAATGCGGCAGTGCGCCGTCTCGTCCAAACACTGACACCCACCAAAAGCATCTGTCGCCCACTAGCGCGCTGCTTAAAGGTTAGTACTAGCCATCCCTGAAAGGCCAAGGTTGTGTAGGGCCATACTCCGTTTTGTGTGTGTCATTGTTCATAATGCCACACATTTATAAACGTCTCACTCATGAATGGTCTCTAATATTTGTTTTTTATTCTTTTTTAGAAGCATTTTAGAGGCTAAATAGACTTCGGCTTTCAAATAAGCTTTCTATGCAACTTTTGTTCGGTACCCAGGAATTTGTCAGAATTACCCTGCAAATTGCTTCAGTACGTTGTGAGACTGAACAAGAGGGTAGTAAATCAGGGCGGACTGAGGGAGATTTCTGCTGCGCTGTGCAGTACTGATGAAGCTGGCGTGCTGCGCTAGTGCGCTCGCTTCCAAGGGCCGAGGGGCCCGAGAAAGAACGTGCGCTCTCCAACGGCCTTGGCAGATTTACACCTGGATGAACAGCTCATAAAACTCTCCCTATAATCACATTTAACAAATTCTGACATTACAGAGGGGTGAGTAATAGTTCTAGGGCAAATATGAGAAGCGGACAGAAAAAGTGTAGCACTGTTATAATAAAAATAAGCAGTATTGGTTAATACTAAAAAGCCCCTATTATGGAATTTTGAAAAACACTGGTAACAAGCAGAGGGAAATGGATCAAATCCATGGAATAAGAGAAAAAACATATTGAAATGTAATGCAATTAATTTGTATAGAATACTGTCAAAGACGCTATTTGATGCTAAAGACAGACATATCATGCTTACTCTATTTTAGCATACATTTGAATTAATTAATATAAATTAATAAGTACAAGCCCAATAGTTACAGCATGACATATTATTTAAACATTTTAAATAATAATATTTAATTATTTTAACTCACAATTCTGACTTTTTGTCAAGTTTATACCTCCTAGTTTGTAATTCGATTTAACTCAACAATAGTAAGTGCCATACGCTAGTGTGTGATAATCATATTCTGAGTCGAGGGGTTTTTCTTATCAGAATTGTGAGATATAATGTGGGAACTGCAAGAATAAAGTCAAAATTGTGAAATATAAACTGAACTTTAAAAAATTATTTTATTCCAAGGCTCCATTGACTACTCACCGAATTTCTCTGTAGAAACCAATTACTTTAAACTGTAATGATATTTCATATTGATATAGCTTTACTGTATTTTTAATCAAATAAATGCAACCTAAGTGAACACAAGAGACTTCTGAACTAACATAATGTATCTTATATAAATGAAAGAAAAAAAAATAGATTTTTGATCTTTTTATAAAAAAAAAAAAATGATGTTTTACTTTGATGTTTTATCTAATACATTACATTCAGACATTTTGAAGTGTGGCCTAAGCATCCAAATACTTCACACAGGCTGCTTTACACACAAAAACACATGCAGGCCTCTGTGTGTTTTACAATTTCTGGCACAGAATACAAAAAATAGAGAGGTAAGGAACAGTGCTATTTGGAAAGAGAACGAAAAAAGGTTCTCACATTTAAAATGAGCCAAAATGGACAATGAACAGTGATTGATTGCTTAATTTGTCCGACTAACACTGCATGCTCACAGCTCCTTAGGCAAATAATGACGTGCAAACAAAATCATTTTTTCTTACCCTTCACTGATTTATATATTTAATTCATATTGTTTAAAATTCACAGCAGAGCACCTGCGTACAACTGCAGACGTCTTAGTTTTGTTCAGGTCTGATGGAGACCGAGTAACTGTGGAACAGACTCTTGTATTTGCTGCTGCTTAATGTTTCATACATATTCAATAATTTGCTGATAAAAAGACACCTAACCCAAAACACTAATCCACCAGTTTGGATTTGTTCCTAATAGTCGGTTTTGTTCTAAAATGGAAATGCATTGCCGTCAAGGGTTTATCAGCCGAGTACACATTGTGTATGTTTACCAGAAAGACTTCTGTAAAATGTAAATCAAACACACACACTAATTCACACACATCGCTACTGTTAACTAATCAAAAGAAATGAGCACAAAAGGCTTATCAGAAGTTACAGAAAAAATCCCAAGTAAACCAAATCAGGCTTAGATTTAAAGCGCTATTGCCCATTAGCTAGCGGAGATGATCACAGATACAGTAGTTTAGCCCAGAGATGTGTGTGTGTGTGTGTGTCAGCGTATAAATGATGACATATAGAAAAGGGCAGCGGCCCACTGGCACTTCCACAGCATTGAGGTTGTCATCAGCTGGCACAAATAAGATAAAGAGCTTTGGTTTATGGAAATAATAGCATAGACAGCTTTCATGAAAGACAAGGCAAATTCTTCATCTGCACCTCTCTTACGCACCAGTGAAAACTCATTTCCACACTCAGCCTACGGTATACAGGAGCACTTAAAACCACATCTCTTTACTGAAGCTGCTGAGCTGTAAACAACACTGCTTTACAGCTGTGCTACAGCATCGAGTGTTTGAAGCCTCTTGCACAGGCAAATGATCAGAACTTCTATAATCTATATATTTAATTGTAATTTTTTAATTGTCTCCCACTTGGAGTGAACGGAGGTTTTATTCATCTGTTTGTTCATTATTTTCTTACTGCTTTATAAATATGCTTTATGAAGAAACTATTTTAGTACTGATTGGGTTCTGTAGGATTTTTGCTGTTGTTGTTTTGAAATAAAAAAATCTATGATTTTATTCATTAAGGATGAAATAAAATGATCAACAGTAAAGATTTCAGTATTTCACAATATTATAGAGTCCTATGAAATAATTTTTTTATTGTTTTTTTTGTTGTTGTTTTTTTTATTTTTCTAAAACGTGTTTTAATGGTTAAATTAAATAATTAATTAAAAACATTCTAATTAATAGAATGTTTAACAAATTTTATTTTTTTTCTCAAATTTACTTTTATTTTTATCTAATGCTGTTAAAAAAAAGAAAAGAAAAATGCATTAATGGTTTCAATTTTAATAACCAAAAGCATCTCTCATCATTTTATTCAAATATTTTTTTTTGTCACAGGAATGAGTTATGGCATTTGTATTATTCTGGTAAATAATATTTCTGTTAAATATTCCTTAAATAATGTTTTAATAATAATTATATTAGTAGTAGTAGTAGTAGTGCTATCATTACAGTAAGTAAATTAACCCATTTCTGTCACAGTTTTTACAGTTAAACAAAACTTATTTTGATAGATTGTTGTGAAGACCTTTAAATTACTCTGTTTATATCATATGATGATCGTTTGTTTTTGTTTTTTGGATTTCAGGGAAACTCTGGAGATTTTGATTTGTTCATGTGTTCATGTGTTCTATTGAACAGAGTCTGAAATTTCACAATTGTGGAACATAGGTCCTAATATTACTGTTTTTATTTGTAATATATATGCATGCCATCTACAGTAAACACATTAAACCAGCTGCTATAATTTTCAAACTTTCACCTTCTTTTCATCACCGTCCTGCAGAAGCTGCATGTGACTCCGGCCCTGACTGTTGGACCTGCGCAGGGTGGCACTGCGATGCTCTGCCAGCAGGTCAGGGGGTGGGGACACACTGCGCCCCTGCGGATCCACCCAGGTGTACACGTGATTTGTAACATAACCGCCTGGGATCCGTCCCACAGAACGCACCGACATGGAGAGCTTTTTGCTGCCCTTCAGCACCTGTTAAAGAGACACAGTGCAGGGAGAAATAGCGGGACAATCAGTCTAGCGTGTCAGCTAAGAGATAAAAGGCAGCGACAGTTATGGGAATGTCAAGATATTCATGCAAAAATGCTAACATTTCCACTTCCTAAGATAAAAAGCTCCATCATCTCACATGCCGCACAAAAAACACAGTGTCAACAAAAAATGCCTCAAACTCAAGATAAATGTTCCACAATTTAAAGCAGTTCAAGTTACTAACAAAAGAAGCTAAATACATTAAAGCTATTTAATAATAATGATAAAAAGCTAAATAAATAGAGAAAATACTGTAAGTGAATAAAAAAAAACATAAATAAACATTATAAACATAAATAATTTAATGTGTAAAAAAATGCATATTTAAAGCAAATTTTTTAAACTAATTTAAAAAAAGATAAAAAAAAATAATAAACAGAAAAATTAATAAAAAGTACAAATAATAATAATAATTTAATTAAATAATAATTAAATAATAAATAATTAAATAATAATAAAAACATTTTTTAAAACATAAAAATATAATAAATTAATAATAATTAATAAATAAATAAATAATTAAAAATATTTCACATATTTAAACAAGGAAAATGTTTTCTCACGGCACAAGGAAAAAATTTTTTAACTCTTGGAGCCAGATTTACTTAAAGCTTGCGCCAGTGCAATCCATCTTTTGACGTTAAAATAGTACTGTCGGGATTTACTAAAGATGCACAGGGAAGAATTAGAACTAAAAATGACTGACAGTTATTTTTACGCCTGACCTTATTGAATTAGCATTTCTATAGGGGTTTCCCTTTCAGAAGAAAAATGTATAGGAGGAGAGTATATTAAAATGCATCACGCAATGCGATTTACGTTTGCACTCATCAAATTACTGGTGTTTTTAATGTGCGCAATGTCAGTAAATCACACACGGAAGTTCCCCTCCCATCTGCGCTTTTATGGAATTATGCTCTAATGCTAATTTGACCTTTTTAGTAAATCTTCAGTTCACCGATAGGATTTAAATAGTATTCAGATTCACTGAATACTATTTAAATAAAACAGATCAGCTTTTACAAAGCTACTGATTAGAAATAGCTGTTATTTTTCAGCGTTGCTTGAAACACTTCTAAAACACATGGTCAATTCTCGCTCAGTGACACAGAATATAGAGGAACATGGAAGTCCCTGTGGTGTTTGCCTCTTTGGTCTCTGATGACCTGCTATGCTCATTATCAGTCCACAGATCAAGGGTAGTACAATTGGCACTGCGGGATGCCACAAATTCAGCTGAGTGTGAAATGACACTGTTCTCTCCTCTATAACACACACACACACACACTAAGCTGCCATTAAACACACACCTCCAAATGCAACCCCAGAATGTATTATTGGCTTGAACTCAGAGAACTTCCTGTTCTCAAGGTGGCTTCCCATGCAGCTCAGACTCCTTCACAATGCATTTCAGAAATGGTTAGGGAGTTTGTGTCTGCAGGTGTGCTCCGTTGCGTACAGTATCTCTGACCTAGTTCTGCTGTTTATTGAGTTATTTAAGTGGCAAAATACAGTGGTCCAGATTTGAAGTGTAACAAAATAAAACTGCTTATTCGCTAGTCCCTCCTTCAGTTGAAAATAAACTGCTTTGTTAATCCCAAAAAATGTTTCAAAGCCCAAAGTTTGGATTTATTTAGTAGTTAATCTGGTCCTTAAGCATTTGGGTTCATTTCTGGCCTGGGACGGGATTTGCTTGGGTTGTTTAAGTGGGAAGTTTAAGTTGTTTTTGGGGAATAGGGGAATGCAGAGAAAAGAAATAAAATGCAGACACTTTAGATAGAACAGGGGGAAAAAAGAGAAAGACACAATATAAAATTCTTAAAGGGATAGTTCACCCATAAAGTACTTTCTGATGTTTTTGCACCCTTATGTTGGCTAGTTCCAAACCAATTTTATTTACACAAAAACAACAGTTTAAATAACTGTACTGGTTGTTCTTTGAAATTATAATGAATGCAGACTAACACTTGACATGAAAGACAAATTACCATACAAGTATCAAAACAGTATATTACACTACCAGTCAGATGTTTACATATTTTAGTGTTTTATGCTCACTACAAGGCTGTAAAAATACAGTAAATATATAGTAAAATAATGAAATTATTACAATATTACAAAATTATTACAATAAATAACAGTTAAAAATAAAAAAACGGTTAGGTTTTAAAATGCAAAGCAGAATTATTCTAATATACTGATTTGAAGCTCTTCTTTTTTATTACCAATGTTCTAGCGCTTAATATTTTTCCCCAGGATTCTTTACATTCAAAAGAACAGTCATTTATATTTATATTAATTTTAAATGAATAAGTATTTGCTGTCACCTTTGATCAATTTATAGTGTTTTTGCTGAATAAAAGTTTTTTTTTTTTTTTTTTTAAACAGATACTTAACCCAGCCTTTTTGAATTTCAGTGTATATAATTATATTATATTATAATATATTTTGATGCTTTAATGATTTTTTTGTTTCTATCTTGAAGCTTGATAGGAAAAAAAACAACAACGTTCTTCAAAATTCTTCCTTTTATATTCCACAGAAAAAATAAAGTCATACGAGTTTGAAAGAACACGAGGGTGCTTAAATAATATTGTTTTTTCAGTGAACTACTTCTTTAAGAGACTGGAGAAGAAGATAAAAAACAGCTTTGTCCCTGCTGTGAATACTAACAAATAAAGGAGTGCCTGGCAGCGAGATTCTTAATGCACCATCGCTGCTCTAAAGTGCTGACTGTGACACTGTCTGATGGAGTGTGTCAACAAATGAGTGGAGTAAACCGAATACTGTTGGATGAGAGAGAGAGAGATAGAGATGGAGGGATGGAGAAGGAGAGTAAGCAGGCAGCTCATCAAATGCCTCCTGCATATGATATGCCACAATGTCACCTTAGGAAAGCCAATAATGCCAATAATGGGGGAAAATGCATTAATAGCCCCAAGCAAGAACGGAAGGACATAATAAAAGAAAGTTTCAAGCCGCCGAGAGAGAACTTATACTCACCGACTTCCATAAAATGTAACGTTAGAGGTGAATCAACACCGTAAGACTAGGACTGCGCATTAGGAAAGAAAATAGAGTTATTTTTGATTTCACATTGACTTTAAAGGCCATGAACGCTTGAAGCTAATTGCTCCAAGTCATTTTCGATCTGAGCCTGATGGCCTTACCAATTCATATGAACAGCGGCACACACACACACACACACTGAGCTGCCAGGCTTTCTGTTTTTTTTTTTTTACTGCCATTTCCAATGGGACCGATAAAGCATCCGAGGGCAGAATGAGAAATCAAGTCATAAATGCCGAATGTTTGAGCATGTGACGCTCGTGTGCAATGACCAGCTGGCAAAGATACTGAAGCAAACAGAAAACTAATACATAAACAGACAATCTGTGATTGTTGCTTCGAATTAGCATAACAAAAAGGGGCCAATTAGATGATCACAAAGGGTAATTGGGTCTGGTTAGCAGTGCCGTGTGCTCAGAATGCGTTTATGAGATTACGTAGATGAGCTAGGAAGGGGAGCAGGAGACATTTGCATGTGATTGAGCGATTCTGGATGAAAACCAGGAGGATAATGAATATAAAATATTTAAGAATCAATGTAGGACAATTAGATGGATAGGAGGCAGCTTCTGTGCTCACATACAGTGTTTTTGTGTAGGTGGGATTATACTACATTTCCTCTTAGAAGAATCTGATGACAAAAATCTGAGTTCAAATTAAAATCTGTAACTTGTGATTGCAGACTTGGTACATTTGAGATTACTAAGATGGTTTAGAAGAAGCAGCAGCAGAAGTCTTTCCATTAAAAGTTTCCATTAGATCTCAGTTTAATCTCCTTCTTAATAGTTTTTCACACCATGCTTATCCCAGGACTAACCTTTTTTATTTTTATCCAGGGTTAATGCCACTTTCAACCCTGGGTTATCATTAATGCCAGCAACAGATAATGAATGATAAACTAAACAACACAGCCTCATTAGATACTCAAGAATTTTATACTGTACAGCCACATAAATGCTTACATTGCAGTGTCTAAGTGGAAGCCTTTTAAAAATGATGACAATCATATTATCTGAAGCATCTAAACCAATGCTGCATGCTTGCTGCAAACTGTACTCTAGACTAATGTTTTGAGCCGTGTAAATATGCAATAAGCTAGGTAAAATTACATTTAAAATTAACAAGTAGATATATTGGGATTGGAAACTCATTTTAACTTGTAACTGATTACAACATTTCAAGCAAAAGTAATGCACCACACTGTAAAAAATAAGTACTTTTAACTGTAAAATCTTGTACAAACACTATGGGAAAAAATGAATAGGTTAACAGCAAGTTCCTGTACTATACAAAAAAAATGGTAAAACTTCTATCTAGATATTTCATTCATTTCAGTAAAATGCAGTTATGTACAAAACAATGTAGAATTTACAGTCAAAAATTGTAAACTGATATTCCAAGAACTCCACATTTGAAAGTGTTTTGCTTAAATGATCAAGTTTTTTTAAGAGTTTTTGTTATCAGTTATGTACATTTGGGCTTTATGTTATATCTTCTGTTGTTTAATGAATGGTGATTGCATTATTCAAGTGTCGTGTGTTATCATGATGGTGTTTTGTGTTTGCATGAATGTCTCTGTGCACCTTCTATTTATTAGTATATACTTCTGCTTGTGGTGAAGCTACTTGTGATGGGCTTTCTCCTTCATCTCCATTATTATGGTGGCTGTCAGCATGTTACACAACAGATTTTAATACCAGCGTTTGTTAATTACAGTTTGATACTGTACAATTTACAGTTTTTGGCCTGAAATGTGTTTATAGTTTTTCTGTATTTTCTTTTTACATAATTATTCTGGCAACCACAGCTGCCGAGCTTTTATTGTGAGAACTACTGCATTTTTGTTTTGTACAGAGCAAGTAACTTTAAAGCACTATGATCGATTTTCAAGCATTGGAATTGTTTTGTTTTTTTTTGCTTTAAAAAGCGCTCATTTCCCCCAACACAGCTAACATGCTATGACAAGCAGGCTGACTGTCCACCTGTGACTGCCATGAGTCATGCATTTACTGCATAAGCAAAATCTCATTTGCCAAAGCAATAACCAAACTATTTCTCATTTATGTATTCCCTATAACGAAAAACCAGGCAGAACAAAGAGCAATTTTAACCTCACTAAAGGATAATGAATTATGCTCAAAGTTAAGTAGTAAAACGGCAGAACATATCAGAAATATCATCTGTAGAATGACATGTGTTGTTGGCGGTGAGGTCTGATATAGTTTGACAGCTCTGGACAGCACTGACATCTTTCAACAGTTCTGTCCGAAGCTGTGGTATCTTATGCTGGATGGATCGATCGGACTACGCAGAGCTGCTACAGCAAACATTTCTCGCCCTCTGTAAGTATCCTTCTTTCCATCTATCACCCTTTCCAGCTTTCCAACTTCTTGTCTCATCTCTCATTCTTATTTATGAGTTATTTAGCAGGGGTCGCCACCACATGGGATGACAAGCAAGATAGAAAGGAGTGTGAGAGAGAAAGAGCGCTTGACTTAAGGGCAGATTTTGTGCTTGAATCAGGGGGAAGATTAAGGGAGATTTTTCACTCTTTGACTGAAACATGAGAGAATAGTTTAAGAGGTTTTGCAAACAACAAAAACAGACAAAGCATGGTGGGACATACAAATATAGTACCGACAAACAACAGTATCATCTCTCCGGGCTTGTTGAAGACGTCTATGTCATGGAGAATTGTTTCAGCGAAATCAAAGCTGACAGCAGACAGGATAAACATACTAATGCTCTTCTCAAAATGCAAAAACAGCGCAAATCAGACTCTCAAATGTATGCAAATACCGTATGAAGCCTGTCAAAGCACAGCGCTGCAAAAAATCCATTACTTAATCGGTATTTTTGTATCGTTTTGCATGGAAAACCATCTAAACACCCTTAAAACAAGATCAATTTACTGGAGAAGCAAAATTGCGAAAGATATTAAGACTTGACAAACCTGATAATAAATTAGTTTGTATGTTGAAGAGCCACTGCTATGTTACTGTTGCATCGTCTCTTATAATCAGCTTCACCCAGACACTACCAGTGCTGTCACGCTAAAGGAGATCTGCTTTCCCGATGGGCTGCAGCATGGATACTTGGTCCAACATGCCAGGGCAAATGCTTTTAGAGACCCACAAACCAATGCATTCACAAGCATACAGACTGATGGCGAAGAAAACATAAATGTATGACCTTTATATAGCAGATAAAAGCATTTAGAACAGCAGAAATTCACATGAACATTTATATTGTGTGAGATACACAATCTTTTTTCCACTAGCTCAGTGTGATTGAAAAGATTGGAAATGCGTAACAAGAAATGACTGTAATTACAACAGGGGGATGTAGTCCTGTTGGGCAAACTCAAATAAGATTTCTTGTGTGAGATCTTATTATTGTGTTGGCAAACGGTGCCACCAGCAGCGCTCGCCAGTGCTGTATTATACATTTGGTTATGGAATGATATCTGATTTTCTCTCTGCCTGGAAGTGAGAGAATGATGAAGAAATTGAGAATGATACATAAATAGGAAAATAATATCTACAATTCGTGTCCATGACCTCTACTACATTTGCTCCAGGATCTCCCGGTGTGTATTTGCTTCTGAGGTGAAAGGTGGAAGAAAAATAACTGAATTTTCATTTTCGTGTCAATTATTCCTGTGAAGTCTGGAATTTCTTGATTTTAAGAACTAGGGCAGAAAACAGTTCTGCTGGTGGATTTTTATGGGAGAGGAATTGTATTGCATTTTAGTCAGAAGCCAGATTAAGATTTTTTTTTTTTTTAAACTTAATGGTGGATTTGTTTATTATAAACATGCTGATTTTCAGTTTCATAACGTTTATAGACTGGATTGTGACCTTTTTATCAGCTGTTTGGACTCTAATTCTGATGGCACCCATTCACTGCAGAAAATCCTTTTGGTGAGGAAGTGATGTAAAGCTAAATTCCCCCATGTCTCTAGAGGAAAAACGCACATCCTGGATGGCCTGAGGATGAGCAAATTTTTAGCAACTATTAATTTTGGGGGAACATTTCACACTCTTTTTAACATACAGTATACTTGAATTTTACAGTCATTTGTGATTTACTAGATAAATACATTTCAATTTTCAAAACTGAATTAACAAGTAGTAGTAGTAGTAAAATAAATGTACTATTTTATTATAATTTTTATATGATTTTATACATTACTTATCACCGAGCCAGTCCGAAGGGTCAATTTTTGGAAATATCTGGCTAAGATACAAATATTTATAATCTTGAAAAAAATTGCCTTCAAAGAATGAAGTTAAATGAAAAAACATCAATAATTTTGACTCATAAAATGTATTGTTGGCTATTGCTACAAATATACTGTACCTGTTCCACTTATGACTGGTTTTGTGCTCCAGGGTCACATATATGCAGGTTTTCCAAGATTAAAATAAAATAAAAAAATAAAGCAACTAAGTAAATAAATCATTCTGAGGGCCCTGAACCCCTGGTTGAGAACCACTGGTGTAAAGATGATAAGAAAGCCATTTGTAGGTTAATTTCCTTAAAAAATATAAATGATTTTTCTGATTTTGTGTTGCTAATAAGAATTTAAACCAGGCCAACACAACAATGGCTCCCACCAATGCTGTGCATTTGGGGCAGTACAGTGTTTAATCATTATCATTTTCTATTCAATCTCCCAAAACATGTAGCTCACAGATAGCTCTTTTCAGTCTGGAACAGTCATGACAGCTTTCCACAGTTCAGTTCACCTCTGTTCCCCAGCTCTCACTGCACAGGTTACCTTAGTTCATTATTTGTGCTCTGCTTGGGCTGCAAGATAGAAAGTGACCCTGGGACCATGCCGTGAGCGTGTGTAAATGGCTAGCTGGGAAGAGCTGTTGACCCTGGGCTCAAAACCATCCATCTCCTCTGCTGGGACTGAAGAGGGAACACAGAGGCAGGGAACTCTTTCTTTATTACGAAAAAAAGTGTAGTTAATCACTTGTCCTCATAATAAGATGAGGAGCAGACGAGAAGAGAGCAGAAAAGCACTGATTTTGATAACACTTAAATCAAAGAAATAGCATGAATCAGGACGAGTGTTTATCACTACCCTGCCAAACACCTCAACAAGTTCAAAATGAGCTTCTCGAGGGCCCAGACTGAAGTTAACAACCCTTTAAAGGAAACACCAAAAAATGAAAATTCTGTCATCATTTACTCACCCTCGAGTAGTTCCAAATCTGTATGAATGTCTTTGTTCTGCCGAACACAAAGGAAGATATTTTTTAAAAAGTTTGCAACCGAGCCATTTTGGGTTACCATTGACTTCCATAGTAGGAAAAAATAATACTATGGAAGTGGATGGTGACCCAAAACAGCCTGGTTACAACCTTTTATTTATATAAAATATATCTTACTTTGTGTTCGGCAGAACAAAGAATTTGAAACTACTTGACAGTGAGTACATGATGGCCTCACAAGCATATGATTAAGTTGCAATGCATGTTATATAAACTACTTTATATATAAACTACAGTAAAGTAAAATGTAAAAAGTAACTTTCATCCCTGTCAACTCCTCTTTCTTACTCTTTTCTTATATTTCCTGAATTGTGATGCTATTCTTCATTGCATTGAATGGTGATTTGATTTTCGGCATCCTCTAGGAGGCGTATGATATCAGAGTTTGTTTTTATGTGTTTGTGAATCAGGAGAAAGATGAAGTGTTGCCTCTGGATCTACACTGCCCCAGGCTGCTTTCTCTGGTACGTTCAGTGGTCACCTGTGCGTAAAATTAACTCCACCACCTGGGTCACCACCAAAGGGGATGCTTACCTACAAAACCCACACACATAATCCACACACAATGATTCAAACAGTGGACAGTGGTGCCAGTTATTATTGATATATATTTATAAAATGGACCTTATAAATTGAATCATATACTTTTGAATAATAAAAACATCAAACATAAAAAAAAAACAACATCATTACGCACTGTCTATGCGAGACGCCACCAAACTAATTGTGATTTTCTTGGAAATCTACATGGATCTAGTGTAAGTGGTACAATAACAGCCTTCATTTTAAAAAAGCACCCATATTAAAGTAGCTTTTTCCAGTTAGTTTCAAGAAAAGACCATTCCAGGAGATGCATATGCTGAATCCAGCAGTGCCGACTTCTGAGAAACCCTTACTTAATTTTTGAGCACACTGTGCTTTGTGGGACGTGTTTATGTGAGAAATCAGGCTGTAATTGTGTTTCTAGCCCTGATTTCTGTCTCCTGGAATGTTATTTCCTTTTCTGTGGGTTCAGCCAGTTAGGTTGAGCACATAAAGATGGGCTGACTGTCCGGATCACTTCATTAGTGGCTTGTCAGTGTCACTTGTGGCCTTTTCAACCGGGTCCAATTATGGTCCACCCACCGGCTCGAGAGAGGAAGGAGCAGACGTGCTTGAGTCATGTGCGGCCGCGTTAGCACAGGGAATCAAATCACACACGGCAAACGGCAGCCAAATTTAATTATACAAGAGATAATCTGCTAGATATCTGCCTGCCTTTCAGACACACTTCGATACGTATGTCCACCTACAGGTGCAGGCAGGATGCAACAATGAAAACTGAAGAGAACTAACGTAAGCCAAGTTTAAGCTACATACACATATACATTCTTAATCTGTAGTATTTACTCTGTATATTTATTAAGTAGGGTATATATAAATACAAACACTTGCATGTATATATTTAAGAAATATAGATTATGACAGCAAAACCCTATTGCAAATATTTACTATGACTTTTCCCTAAATAAATTAATTTGCTGCTTATTAATAGTTAGTAAGGTAGTTGTTAAGTTTAGATATTGGTTAGAATTAGGAATGTAGAATAAGGTAAAGAATAAGTAATTAATTAGCACAAATAATGGCTAATTTTAATAATAATAGCTAATATTAGCAATATGCATGCTAATAAGCAACTAATAGGTGTAACAGTAAAATAAAGTGTTACCATTATAATTATATATTAAATATATTTATATCTAATATTAAATACAAGAAAAAAATAAATAAATGTGTGTGTGTGTGTGTGTGTGTGTGTATATATATATAAATAATAAATAAACAGGACACAAACACAAACTTATATTTTGGATGTGATCATGTAACAGCACTAATATATATATATATATATATATATATATAATATTAAATGTTGTTATTTCGAACTTTCTATATATTAAAGAATGATTATTCCATTACAGGAATAAATAAATGTATATTTTAAAATATATTTATATAAAATCTTTAAATTGTAATCATATTTCACAATATTTCTGAGGTTTTCTTTTGTGTATTTTTGATTTTTCAGTTGCAGTCTTGGTAAGACTTCTTTTAAAAATATAAATCCTACTGACCCAAAACGTTTGAGTGATAGTGAATATAAATACAATAATTTATTGTTACATAATTAATTTATAATTACATAATAAATTATTTACAATCCATAATTATTTTTTTTACCTGAAGAAATGTTAATTTATTTATAAGAAATTTAGTCTTACTGCATTATGCCTGAATTTTGTAAAATGCAGCAGAGTATGTGGGAGATGTTTATTTGTTGTTCTCAATAGAAGTGGAATCCTGTGGAACCCACACTCTTAAAAACATACTAAGAGACATTGGCTAGATAAGAGAAAAGAGGAAGTGAGATATCTTTCACATGATCTAGCTAACTCTGAAATCTCACCCGGCAACACAAACCAAAGCAAAAATATTTCCAAAACAGCTATGGGCTCGTCTCTGACTGACCACTGATCAATTTCCTTCACATCAAGCTCTTCGCAAAGATGAAAAAGAAAATGAGAGTTAGAAAAAGAAAAACAAAGAGGAAAAAAGGAAAAGCTTGTTGACTTAGCTCTTCAATTACATGCTCCCTTCCCTAGTGGTGCTTTAATTTTATGTTCAATCCTGTGGCGTTTCACCACATGTCTGTCTGGGCGATAAGACAGAGTCCTGCTTATCAATTCAGCCATCATCACACACAAACACACACATCAGCCTCATCCAATCAACCTCACTGATTTCACTGCCAAGAGCTTAAGCTCTCCACAAACAAAGATACTGCGGGGTTTACTGGATAATTTCCTCTCTATGCTTACTCTCTAACTCTCTGCTTACCTTATCTTAACCCTCACGCTCAGGGTTGTGACTAGTACTCAATAAAACTGGTAAACACTGTACAGAAGGCTATAGTAGGTTTGTATTTGGTCAACAGATGTTAAATTAATGAGACTGCATTAGGCTAATATAGAAAACAAAATGACGAGGACACGGATCACATGTAGAAAAATGAAAAGGAGAAATTTCAAAGCTCAATACGGCAGCTGCAAGAAAGGGAATTCAGTCTTACAGTTAAGAGCCAATTAACTTTTATTCTAGAATATACACCAGCTGGACCAGCATGAAAAATGCATATTTTTAAAAGTCATTAAACCCAATTAAGCTAAATTTATGATCTCATTTTTCAATAGATTTTGGACATAATTTCTTATTCAAGCAGATAGAAACTGCTCTAAAAGGGACTTTTGATTTCATTCATCAAAATAACTCATTCAGATATGCATAATTTATACAACAAAAACAAATAAATTGCACTAAATTTCAGCATTTAACAGAGCAGAATTATTTGGTTTAGGCTGGACACACTCAAACATGAACTGCATTAAATATGAAAATAAAAATGGAACGATATGCTATGCAGCTTTATTACAGTACTGTAGCTGGGTCCTTCAGTGTTAACTTTTTATGGTGAAAGACAAACATAAACCAAGAAGATCTAACAATTCACTAATGGAGCCAAATTGAGATCTCCATATCTTTCGTAATGAATCATAAAATGCCTAAAAGATGCTAAAAGAAAAGTTTGTAAAGAACACTTAAAAATACTTCTCAAGTTACAGGGATTTTTGAACGGTCACCTTTTGGCATATGACCCAACAAGGATTGGTAAAGTCAACCGATTTAACTAACAGACCTGTCAATCTCTGTGTAAAAGTAAAACAATTATGCTGCCAAAAGTTTTTTCGTGAAGTTTTCTAAAAGTTAATTTGCTTCCAAATCTCAGGTGAAAATTGTGATTTTGACCCCTTCTGCAAAATAGAGGATTACTTGGTAATTATTCACATATTGCATTTAATATTTATGCACATCTTTCTTCAGAATTAAAACATTCAAAATATTCATAAATGTTAGACAAGGAAGTTTTTGAAATATGGTCAATATGACATGGAATGACTCAGTTTGATTTTCCAGGAACTTCACATTTTAGTCACAGTAGCTTATTTTCTATACTACTTTTTAGCTACAATAGATGTTCCCTAGCACCAGTGCATGTAAATGCACAGTCCAATCAAAATGATCCATATGAAAGGAAATGCATATCATGACAGTGAAACTACTTCTTTTTTTTTTCACAAATCAAATCCAATGCCTCTTGGATGGAGAAAAGACAGCTGAGTTCTGAATGATTTTCATCACAATAGCCCAATCTGAAGGCTTAGCATCCAGAGAAGTCAGTTCTTGCTTTTGAGCAGAGTGAGGAATAATCTGAAAGCATATTCATTCTCTCAAAATCATTCGGCAGAGAAAAGGACAATTTCCTAGAGTTAATTCAGATGTATATATATATATATATATACAGTGCACACCTTAAATAGGTGCACACTGTTTATATACCGTTTCAGTCTGTTCCAAGAGTATATGTGTGTATATAGTCCAGGTTTTGCCTACATTGTGAGGACCAAATCTCCCCATTAGGGGGGTTACTCTTTCAGACCAATGAAATTTTACAGTGGGCGGGACTAAATAGCACAATGCTAAATAAACAACATTTTCCATGCCTGGTTAGAACATGTTTAGGGGTATTTTTAGCAGATAAAATGTGTAATTCACTCAATATATAAACAATAGAAGACAATGGAAAAATCTCCAGGATGACAAGTTGGTCACATGGCACTTAAATGACCGGTTCCATTATAGCGGGAAAGCACTCTCATGAAAAACACAGCTCTCCTCAGAAGCACACAATATTATAACCGCAGAAAGGCAGTTACTGGCCTCTACAACGAAATTAATCAATATCCATTTAGGGTCCAGTTTTTAGTTGTTGTTTCGTCTGCGCTAATGCAAGCCGCTTTCGAAAGGCGGAAGGCCGGGTCAATATTTCCAACCCCACATTTTCACTCGTCCAAGAAAAATAGCAGGAAATTCCCTGCAAATGCCGATTTCCTAATTCCAAATACCAAATACACAAACACTCCAGCATTTATTAACATCATATCAGCAAACTGCAACTAGAAGTGACACGACAGGCCATGAATACAGCCAGTTTTCATGTTCCTTTCTGCTCGGCACAGACCTAAATTACACGAGGCTTGTTCATTAAGCATAAAGCCTATGAGGAAGTCATTAAGTAATGACTGGACTATGAGAGACCAATAAACAAGGCTTGTATAATAAGCCCCTGTAGAGTCAGACTTAACAGCCATTTATGTTGAGGACATCAGGGGACCGATAATCATTTTATAGCATCCATTCTTTCAGCTTAATCCATTACTAAATACACTGGTGGCTTGCAACACACACGAGAGGAGGAGAAAAGGGAAGTGTTCTTTCACACTGAATCAAGTAGTAGTGATGCAAAATGAGGAGTCAGGTTTTGCCATAGAGTCTTATAAAAAAAGTGACATGTGGTCTTGGAAAGTAGTAATACATTCGTTTTTGCCAATTAATATTTATTTATTTTTTTTAATTTTTAAACAACGACATTCAATCTCTAATGGAATTTAAAAAGAAGCATAGCTACAGTATATGTGCCTTTGTATGCCTTTGGTTTACAGCTGAATTACAGTGTATGAAAACAGATTTCATATATGCTAGACTGATGTCTGCTGTATTCCATTAAAGGAGGATGCTTTTGCTAATGCATGATATTAGAAGTCCCTTCCACCCTGCACTGTTCTCGCCCACTCCATCCTATAGAGAGGCTGAGAGCGCATAATTACAAAGAAGCAGTGGCATAAAATAAGCACTCCTGGATTGACAGACAGGCACGTGGGTGGATGGATGGATTGACAGAAGGAAGAATGGATGAGACAGAACTAAAGATACTGTAGATGGACAAAGACTTGAATAAAAAGAAAAGACAGACGTACAGAATAGTTAGATCACCCAGATGAAAGAGAGAGAGAGAGAGAGAGAGAAAGAACGATAGATAAAACAATACAAATGATTGACGGAAGAATAGATAAAACTGTCTGAAAAGAATGAAAGACAGACACAACAATGGATAGAAAGATGTTTGGATAGACAGTCAGAGGAAATGACTTTGAGGTTTTGACTTTGAAGGCAGCAACCCTAACCCTATATACAGTATTTTTATTACTTTATTACCGATTTCTCTGTGGCAAAAAGTAATTATATAGTCATTTACACACAAACTGGCCACCAAACGCAACTTTCAGATGCAATCTTTAATTTTTAGCTCAACAGTCATGGAATGGAATGCAAAGGATTGTGGGATATCAAAGGCAGCGAAGGATAAATCTACAGTATGCTGCCTTCGTAATTCGATCAGAAGAAGGTACCTCCAGAGACAGAAAGTAAAGCAGAATTTGAATTTGGATGCCTTCCTGCCTTGGAATGCGGCCTCCGAAGGCTTTTGGACGCAGAAATAAATTAATTTAAGGAATGATAGACAGAAAGATAAATGATTTATAGACAGAACAATAGATATAATGATAGATACTAGTGCTGGGCAATGATTAATCGCGATTAATCGCATCCAAAATAAAAGTTTTTCTTTACATAATATATTTGTA
>JAUCMS010000048.1:1842432-1865459 GCA_032357445.1 Enteromius radiatus
CCCCCCCCCCCCCCCCCCCCCCCCCCCCCCCCCCCCCCACCAACCTCTATATTTGGACACTTTAGCAATAAATTTGTGATAAATGCATTTGAATTATATAACAAAATACGAAAACAAGCACATAGTGTCTACCTGGTCTCATTGCATAAATGTACCTTTGTTGCATAAACAAATGCATAATACATCAGTCTTGCATTTGTTAACACTATCGGGTAGGTTTAGGGTTGGATTTGATGTAGGGCATATTTCCATCATGGACCAGGTTGCATATTGTTCAAAAATCTTGTTCATTCTGTATATTAATATAATATAAAAAGCTAAGTTAGTTCTGAGAAAAGCTCTATCGTCATTTGGTGTGATATTTTGTATCTAATGCAATGAAATTCACACATTTGTAAATGGATAGGCTACTTCACCAAAACTTCCATTGCGAGGTCAAAAATAATGGATGTCAATAGCACCTAAACTGTTTTGTGACTGACATTCTTCAAATATCTACTATTGAAACTCATAAAGGTTTGGAAAGACTTAAGGGTGAGTAAATGATTACAGAATGTTTCTTTCAATGGACTATTCTTTTAAGTGTTAATTAAGTAACACAACTATATGCGTATACACCATGTGACATCTGATTTAAACACAGCATTATGCAACAATGTGATTTATGCACTAAATCCAATATGCACTTAAAAAAAAATGATGATAGATGCCACTGCTGCCTTCTCACAGACAGCCACCCTCCATTTTTCGCCTCTCATTTGCATAACACTTAGTATTTCTCAACTTTTTGATTCTATCATTGCATGTACTGCTCTGCTGTCAATATCTCAATGCCCTGAGCTTCCATGAATGAATTGAAAATGCTCACTCAGTGGACACGTACGGTTAGAGGCATCGGTCTAGTGATGAATCTTCCAGCCTGGCTCTAACTGAGATTGCAAAGCAGCATTTGACTGTTAGCTGATAAACAATTCTGTCTTAATCATCTCTCAGTGTCAAGACAAAGGCAAGAGGCAACCTCCTCTAAGTTTGAGCCACGGGCACCCTGGCAGTCTCAGCAGTAAAATTCAATCAACTCGACTTAACAGGTGCTCTTATATTGGGTCACCCTTGAAACAGGAGATGAGAAAAGATCATTGATCATACGGGCTATCGTAGCAGCCCTGTGAACAAACACCGAAGGCCATGCGGATAGACCAACCAATCATGAGATGCCAAAGGGCACCACACGCATTCAATATAGCCTATAAAGATGATGCAGACAGGTCACCTACAGCATGTACAATCCATCCTCATCACTGAGTCTGAAGGCCCACAGAGAGAAATGGAGACAGCTGGTCCAGACAAGAAAAGTTTAGAAGACACAGGCAGAGAAATAATGATGTCAGTTCAACTCAACCACCTGCAAGAGTGTGTCAAAACATTGTGTACACAAACAAACCTCCTTACCAGACACAACATAACACAGCAACATTTTTTTATTCTAGCCAGCCACTGGCATTGGACTGGATATCTCGACCCACTTTGCTTAAAATCTTCCTCCATTTAATTCAGTAGCTGCATCCAAAATGTCTCTAATACATAGTATGCAGGGGTATGAATTCTAATGAAATGCCTTTAAATTGATCACAAATTCATAATTTTGCCTAGTTAATCAATTTCACATAAAGATTGCCGCTTTTTGACTGTTTCATTGACCATGATTACAAATGGGATATTGATTTTTTTTTTTCCAACAGTTCAATAAACACGTTTTAGACACCCTATTTCCTGTTTTTGCATTACTTCGACAACAAAAAATAATTCCAAACACAACCACAGCATTATTTGTCTCCGAGCAACAGGACTGTGTTTCGTTCCATCCGTTTCGAATGATTGGGTTCAATCGTAATGACTCACTTATTTACAGGGACTTACTGCCAGTTTTAATTTACATTCAGAGTATCTTTTATTATTTAAATAATTACAAATATTAGTATTTAAAAGACAATGGACACTTTTAGAAAAAAATGCCTATAAAATGTAAAAATCAACTTATTGGAAAATATAAATTTTTTATCAATGTGAACTGACCACCACACAGAATATGAAGACTACTGTATCAAAAAAAATTTCGGAGTCAGCACAACAACACACTCAGCAAAATATTGTCTAATTATCGTTGTTGAATCCAGTAAAATATTAAGATATTATTTTTTGTCAATATCACACATAGGGTTGCAAAGGGGTGGAACATTTCCAGTAAATTTCTGGCAACTTTCCAAAAATCCATGGATTATTCAAAAAATTCCTGGACATTTTTCCAAAATTTACTGGAAATTTTCCACCATTTGCAACCCTAATCACACACCCATGAACATATGCACACTCTTAAGAATACACAGCCATGCAATATTAGATCCATTTTGCATCGGCTTCCCGAAAAAAAAACATTCGGTGAGATTTTGTGAGATATAAAGTTCCCATGTACAGTATGTCAAAGGTTTTTCATGGAACTACTGATGCCAGTAAAAAAAACTTTACTTTTAAAAGACAGTGTGAAAGATTAGTATGAACTTCACAAGCAAAAAGTAGGCAAAACATAACCAGATGACTAACTTCTTCTGGTGAGACTCTTAAATGTGCATTTAATGGAAATTTCACTATCCCATGATGCCACGGGAGAGGATTTATGAATGGCATACCAACTGGTATGCCAGCTGGTAGGTCACATGACAATGACAACATGATGAATGTTGTATGTTTGGACTACATACATATAAAGAACCTTTTTATTGGTCGCAAAGCAATTATTTATTCAAAAGAAGCAACCACTAAAGAGAGTATGCAATTTCCGACACAGATACTGTTACGTTTACCATGTGTAGAATTGTAGCTGCAGGGCAATGTGTGAAGTTGTCACAAGTTCTACAACAAAATGTGTTTTATTTTGGTGTTCATATCTGAAAACACCAAAATAATCCAAGAAAGCGAAAGAAAAAGCAAAACGGATAACATTCAGGGTTCATTTACACATCACAAAGGTCAACAGAGCCCAGAGGAAATCCTCACTGCAACTAAAATAGATGTTCTTCCTTCTGCTAGAAAAACGAGAGATAACTCTGCCTGCTAGCTTTCAGTGAGCTTATGAAGGCACCGATCAAAAGTACACTGTGCTGAAATTATCCGCACCTAGCAAAACCACTGTCTGCCTCCTCTCCATTCTGGCTGCTCAGACAGTTCTTGTGTCTTTACCCGGGCTATGTCTGCATTACATGAGAACAAGAGCATCAAGACAAGCGGAAGGTCATGTTCAGCCTGAGGGAGAGGCTCGTCCATTTACTCATGCAGATCAATATGATTAACTGGGAGGAAGCAGCCTCCCCCCTCGGCCAGCTTCTGTTTAAGAAAGGGAGCATGGCAGGAATTTATTCCCTGCTGCTCAGTTGTGCCAGTTTTCCCCCAGTGAAGGAGGGAAACAATGATACAGAAAGGCGGCAAACTGTTCTTGTTAATTTTCTCTTGGCACACAACTCTACAGAGATTCCCAAACACGGGGATATGAGAGATTCAAACAAGCAGTATCAGTGGAATGGAGCTTCTAGCTATGTGCCAGTACTTTGAAATGTGCTCGGGATGGGCCTTATCTTCACTTTCAGATGCTTTCATGTTTTTTAATGTTGTTAAAAATATGATCACTGTAAAATTATCAAATTTAGGCCTCGTTTGAGAATCACCAGATTGCCACGCTGGTGGGAGCCTTCGGAGAAAGTCTAAGCACTTTTTGAAGATGCCTCAAAGTGCACTTAAGGAATTAGAAGGTTTAGATTTCGAGTAGAAACTAATGGGTACCGTACTTCAGAGAACTGCCCTTTTAGAAATGGCGTTTCTCTTGAGAGGTCCATCGTTGTGTCTGTGCTGTGGCATGTGAATATGGGTGGTCTTGTAATACAACTGACAAACAATACTATACCTGGGGGAAAATAAAAACTTTCGAATAGAATGCATTCTAGAACAAATAACAGGTTTCAGCACCATGGAGAGCGTACACAGTCTCAGTAACAATACATGTGTGGCCCCAAAAATGTGCAATTTCGTCATATAAATTATGATTTATAGTGACTATGTGAAGCGTTGACAACAGCACAATAAAATGCCATTATATTGAAATACTGAGTATATCTAGAAACCTTCTTGTGACACCAAATTTTACTGATATGCCACATGCAATCATTTAATTACAGCCAATCTGTACACACTGATCAATAGCAACATTTGTACAGGCCTTTCTGACTTACAACATCTCAACAAAAGCAAGCACTTATCCTTCTGATCCTTAAAAGGACACTTTCAGCTGCTTGTCTTGCATTAATAGTCAATCAAGAAAGAAGTAGTGCAGTCTGTTCTCTGTGGTCAAATGACTGGCCAGAATCAGGTGATCTAAACACGGCTACAAAATCTGTAGGTGCAATCTGTGGGTGAAGTAATATTTAGTTTTCCAAAGAAGGAAGGACAGAAAAAAAACTGGTTCCCATATCAAGAACAGCATGTGTATATGAATCAGTCAAAGAATAAATACATTGTTTGAATGATCACATATTTAAGATATATTATTTACACAATTAACTATAAAAAATATGTACAGTTATATTATATTATATTATATTATATAAGTTATATTATAAAAAAAACTTACCTTAACTGCCTCTGCGTGGGTGACCCCGTCGAATACTTTGTCATTAACTTTCATTATCTGATCTCCAATTCTCAAACCCTCCTTTTCAGCCAGTGATCCCGGTTCTACCAGTGACACATAGATCCCAACTCCATGCTCGGATCCTCCGCGGATGCTAAATCCCAACCCCTCGTTGCTTTTGTGACGCTTGAGGGTCACCTGTCGGATCTCTCCTGGGGGCTCCGGTAAGAAATTTCTTCCCAGTAAAGGAATAAGAGTCGTTGTCCCATCGCTGCTGGTGCTGATAGTGTCAGGGGACCCGCGCAGAGTGGCTTGAGACGCGGAAGGTGGCGAGAAGTGAGCCCCGTGTGATGGACTCGAATTAGCAGCCTCGTGGGAACTGTCTGGGTCACCATTGCGCGCAAGAACATCGGATTTCAAATAGAGCCCTTCTGATGTGTATTGATCGAACAGAAGCTGGTCCGAGCGCGGGATGACCAGCCGCAGCATGGGCAGAAGCTGACGTTTGCTCGGGACGTTCAGTATGACTTTAAGCGTCTGGACCAGATCGTACACATTGCGCTTGGAGTGGTACACGTTGAGGCAGTGGATGAACTGCTCTCTCTCGAGGTCGCTGAGCAGCAGGTTGAGCGCGTTGTGAAGCTTCTTCACGTTGGCGGAAAGGGTACGCGCGCTAGACGCCACGGAGTTGCCCGAGGAAGAGTTGAGCGACAGGCGCTCCAGGTCTGTGCTCATCCTCGCGCTCTTTGCCTGGATCACAGAGCCACGCGGAAGCGGAGGGGTCCGGTGAGCATTGCAGTAGCACCGGAACCGAGTCTACAGGAGTCTGCGGAGCGGCGCATGGCACTGCGATGCCTCGATGTTCACTGTCATAATTAATAATACACCAAACGGGTCACAGAGGACCTACAAAACCAAACACATACATCTAATTAGGAAAGTATCCTAAAGCAAGAAAATAATAAATAGGCTAAATAAAAAATTAAAAGTAGAATTAAAATAAACACTTCAAACACGCTGTAAAAAAGTAGGCCTAATCATTTCAATGTCTAGTTACAATCTAGTAGCATTAAGTTTGCTTTGATTTATACAAGGTCATTTTATTTCAGCTAACATTATGTTTTTAAAAACAGTTTTGGGAAAATCCAAGAGTAAATCATAAGTAAACCATGACATGTTTATGTCATGTTTAGCTTTATGCCAATTGCAATATTTCACATTTAAATGCATTAATTTGCCACTGTTATGAAACAATATTATTATTATTTTCATTCATTCATTTTACTAAAATGTCTATTATTACCACATATATCATTATTAATTGGCTATATCGAAAGTTTAGTGACAAACAGATGGAATTGAGCAAAATTTGGATATTAAGGTTTGAATTTTAACACTACATAATTCAATGGCATATGAATTGAATAATGCAGTCATCAAAATTCCACACCATCATCAGCATGTTACATTTATAAAAATTTGACATGTGGAATTTAGCACACAACTGTGATAGCCAGAACTTTAAAAAATAATCGTAAATAAAAAGCCCTATATTAGACAGGAATGTGCACCTTCCAAATAACACCGACAGAAAGCAGCGCGCTCCGGTGCGTCTTGCGCTCGCGAAAAAGGGTCAAGTGGCCAGCGCGTCTTCTCCAATATCTCTGTCGTCAACAATGAATCCCTTATGGGGGAGTTCAGGATCTTTGCCCAGAAATCCAAAGCTTTACAACCACCATAATCACATGAACGCGTTCCCGCTGATTAATTTTAAAAGTAGAGCACCGGGTTCAGCGTTCGGTTCTAATCCACTCGTACAGTATTTGGAGAATATGGCACTCAAACTGAAACGCAAAGTTGTTATCCTTTGGGAAGCTTAAATCAGAAAGTTGAAACGCGCAGAAGTCCTTTGGAAAGTGCGCCAGGTGTATTCCACAGACGAAAAAAACCTAACAGGTTGGAAAGTTAATCGTTCAGTAAGTGCGCAAAGAAACTAAGTAATTCGGCACGGAGATCGACTGTCTTCGTCGTCTAGCCTTCAGCTGTCGGAGCAAGGGGATCGACTGAACTAGCTCGCTCCAATGAGTCTCTGCACAGGAAATGACGCAGCTTATGTAGAGCGCGTAAGTTGCTTAGTAACCAACAACACATGAGTGAGGCGGGTGCGCGCAGGACTTGCAAATGCCCATCTGCTTATTTTAAGAGCTGTGTAATTTAGTGTCACTGAAATACTGTTAGCCATAGTTTTTTATTAATATTGTATTCGTTTTTATGGTTGTATTTTCCGTTTACTTACAATATTTACATGCATTTTTATTAGTTTCTGTTTTTATTTTATTTTATTTATTTTTTTTTGATATATCAAACAAAAGTTGTTAATACATGATTTTGCCAAGTAAGACATCCCTAGCAGCCAGAATGGAGAGATCCTGGATCAATATTAAGGTCCAAAAATAGAAACTTATCCCAATCCTTACCCTTAAACCTACCGCTACCCAAAATTTATGCCTAAAATCAGTGGGAAATGATAGTTGATTAACAAGGGTGTAGAAGCACCTAATCATGATTACAAGCCTTAAACTGATATTTCCAGAAAAATTATTCCTCAATTTTGATTGGAATGTTGTTCCAGGATCAACAAGGATGTTGATCCAGGAACATCTTGTACTTGGTGAAATCACGCTCACCATAATGATACACACACACATATTATATACACTAGTCAATATTTTAAGTGGATCGAAAATTTTAATCAAACTTGTTCTAAAACAAAACAAGAACGAATTTTTGATTTAAGACAATTTATGAAAGATTTTGATCCACTTCAAATGTTGACTATTATATATATATATATATAAATATATATATATATATTTATATATGTGTGTGTGTGTGTATGTGTGTGAGAGAGAGAGAGTGTGTGTGGAGTTTTTCTGGGCGTCTGTGTGTGCACCTGGTATGGGACCAATTGTCCCCACACAGATACCAGTAAATTTTGACCTTGTGGGGACATTTGTTAGGTCCCCTTGAGCAAACAAGCTTATAAATTACACAGAATGAAGTTTTTTGAAAATCTAAAAATGTACAGTTTTCTGTAAGGGGTAGGTTTAGGTTTAGGGTCAGTGTAGGGCAATACCACATACAGTCTGTACAGTAGAAACACCATTACACTTATGGAATGTCTCCGTAAAACATGTAAACCCAACGTGTGTGTGTGAGTGTTTGAGTGATTGTCTGTCTGTGTGTGTGTGTGTGTGAGTGAGTGTTTGAGTGATTGTCTGTCTGTGTGTGCGTGTATGTGTTAGTGAGTGAGTGTTTAAGTGATTGTCTGTCTGTGTGTGCATGTATAAATAAGTAATTTTAAAAAATCAGGTTTCTTTATTGTGCTTTCCAATTAATCCCAATCAAACTGGAGCTGGGTTATTTTGATTATGTTAAATGTTCTGTTTTTGCAAATGAACTATTCATATATATATATTAGTTGTAACCTATTGCTATTGTATGAGTCAACTGAAGGCAAACTATCATGAATCAGCATCAACACGTAACTAAAACTTTACTTAATAGCATTGCTTATGCAACTTCATTAGAAATAATAGAAATAATTCTTAATATACATTACAACAATCTGATTCCACATTTGCTTTTATAGTGAGTTGGTTTTGCAATTGACCTATCAATTAAAAAAAGAAAATTACATTTTGGATAAAAATAGAAACACATAACCTACTAGTAAATAAAAAAAAACAAGTTAATACTCAAAAGTGAATGTCCCTCAAGGGATTAAGATGTATCCTTCAATCATTTTTTACCTCTCTAATAAACATTTACAGCTCTGACCACATTAGTACGGTTCACATTACGGGAGTACATGATGGAGAGCCTTTAAATCAAAATCCTTTACAGGATTTCAGAACTGATCCCATAAAGCAGAACACTGAAATCCTGCCACGAATCTGAGTCAGCATTCACACATCCAAAGCTAAATGGGTTTCTGGACCGACACAGGCACAGGTGTCGATGGCGACGCGCGTCAGGAGATGACAGCTGGATATACCTTGTCAGAATCTCAACCCAGCTGAGCTTTGACCATGTGATTCCCACGGAAAGGCACTAATCAGATGTTCCTAGTCCACCTGTATCAGATAATGAGGTGTCTAGTCATTTTCTCAGAGCTTAGCAACACACACAGGTCAGGGAGGGAGGGACGGAGTGACAGTGAGTGATTGATGGGCGTAATTAATGCAGTTACCGAGAATAAGCGACAATGTGGCAAGGTAAACATGATTATTCTGCCGTGCCTCCGATCTGGACATAGACAGAGTAACAATGAGCTGAATTCCAGCTTGGTAGGCACCGGAAGAAAGGTCTAATTAACTCTCCCTATCCCCCTGCCTGCATCAGCACTGCTAATGACTTTGGCTATCTATTTGATTTTCAATTTATAGTGTAGACCGCAGCACCTTATTGCACATGCCAAAGCTGAAAAATGTCTTGAGGAACAAAGCACCGTACGGATAACACTACAGTCAGTTTGACAGGGAACTAATAAGGGGCATGTGCACATAAGAAAATGCACGGGTGATGCTTTGAATTTGTTTATATACACAGGCGAGTTTTATCTTTGCACCAGCTGACTGTATTAATCTCCGTTTTGAGAAAAAGCTGCTAAGTACGTTACGTAATAGGCTTAGGAAAGAGTGACTCAGAGCAACCTGGAGGTATCTCTGAAGAGCGTGAATGGATTCAGCCTTTCAACAGCTTTGACACAGACACTATTCAAGACCCCAGAGTCTCAGATTTTGTGTGTTCATACCTAATAAACAACTGCATCTTTCAGGAAGCTCTTGATAGGGAATAGTCACAACCTATTTCAGCCTTAAAGGAATAGATTGACTTCAGTCCATCAACATCTTGTGAAGTGTAAAGCTGCCTGTCAGTAAGAATTTTACTTTAAACCATAATTTATGGCCAAAATATGAGTCTATAATCCAAAATAATGCTTCCTTTAGGAATAAATCCTTTAATTCGTTAGCTACTTCCACAAAGCTAAAGTTACACTGTTGACTACCCTTCAATAGTTCCATAGGTACTGTTGCATCAGCCCCTGCTGGTAAATGTAGGAACTACACACTCTTCTAAGAAACATGCAAAAAACATCAGAATGCAAAGTGTTCAATTTTAAAAAGGCTTAAATGGTAGGTCTAAAAATACTGAAGTGTTTGAGATAAGTGGGCTGTAAATATGCATCTGTAAGATTGAAGGATATGAGGCTTCTCAAAATGGATCTCATTTGTCTGCCGGTCACTCGCTTGTTCAGGCGGCTCAGGTAATGTCATTGAATTACAAGGGCAATTTGCCTCCACTGCCAGATCTTGGAAACCGGTGGGGTCGGAGAAGCAACGTGAAAGTCCCTGCTTTTATTGCTAATGTATATTAGCCCACATTCCTTGGCCTTACAGAGAGATGGATGGGTTCAATAAACTGATCTGTTTCTTTGGAATGAGCACTGTCTCTTATTTTCAGCCTTAATATATTTGTCCTCCTGGCAGTTTAGGATAAACAAGGTACTTTCTGATATACAGTGTTAAAAGTCAATATCTTAATATACTGCATCACTTGGTATAGTACAGTACAATGAGTCTGAGTGTATGGACAAATAAAGCATAAATACTATTTTTAGTCAGTATATTTGTATAGTATTAATATCTAAACGTATTTAAAACAAGAAATGCATAACTAATTCTAATGAAAGTGTGCTTTAATATGAAGTTTAAACTAATTAGGCAAAGTTTATGCAATAAATAAATACATAAAATTTGGGTCCCACTTTATGTATTATGTATGTAAACATTAAGTGCATTTTACTAAATTATTAATTTATTAACAAATTAATGTACAGGTACATAGTAGTTAAGGTCACTTAATATAAAGTGGGACCTTTTGTTCTTAAAATGAGATGACTAAAATCAAAAGATTTGGGTGGATGGATAGATAAGCACAAGATGTAGGCAGTGTGTCCTGCCTTCAGCAGCAGCTTGTGCATTTATCATTTTGAAACTGTACTCAGTGTGCTCTGCAAGTTGCAATATTTCATTTTAGCATTATATTCTATATTCATAACTGTTTATTTTTATGACCCGTTATATTTATTGTTCATTATTTACTGTAGCATCAGGGAGACCTGCCACAGTTCCCAGCTGCTAGTGCCGTTCTCTATGTTTTATGTTGCACTGCTATTATGTTATATTTAATTGTCATTCTTACATACAATGTCCTCGTTCATCATTATCCTGCCATAGCCTGACATGAAGATTCACGAAAATAAAATAAAACACAGAGTCTGTCTGCTGTTGACCTGGAAAGAGCAAACTGCATTACTCCCATGTAATATTATGAATGCTCCTCTATATTTTCAAAAAAGAAAAAAAAGCTTTTCATTTCATCCCATCTTGCAGCAAAGCAATTTCACATTATGGCTTGTATATAATATGCCAGGAAGTTTCTTCATTTGTATTGATCTAACAGTTTGTGGTAACAAATACCATTAAAGTTATAATGACAAGAATTGATTGCTTGTGCTGTGTCTTCGCTTTTGTTCAGATAAAGTGTAATCAGCTCTCTTTAATGGCTTTAAACCACCACCATACTGCGGGACATAAACATTATCACTTGTAATACAAAGCATATCAGCATCACAAAAATGGCAGCGCTCCAACACCGTGTCTTCAGAGGAGGGTTATGTGGGGACTCTGCATGCCTAATTCTCAGCAGAGAGAGCAATTTGCAGCAAAAACGGCCAAATGGCCGAGGATGACTTTTCCAACCCTGTTGTCCTTTTCCAACAGCTATCCAGTGATGACTTTTCTCTCGCACACCATTGACCTTTATTGGTTTGCCACATTCCGACTGTCTGTACAATTTCTGTCCTTATTAAACTGAGTGGCATGTCTCCCAAGGTGCTTTAAGGCTTTTAAACAAGTTAGAGGAGAATCTCAACCAGCTAGAATATGTTCTAAGAAAGTTTTTATTCTTACTTATGCAAACATTCCATTGCATGGAATTGAAATGTTACATTTAAATTTAATAATGAAACAAAAATGTCCAATTAAAATGTTTCAGAAATAATGTTGCTTAAACAATGTATAAATAATATTTTTGTTACATAACAATCAAAAATAATGAAATTAAATTAAATGTTAAATTTTTTATCTGTTTTGTAAATTAACTTCATTGTTGTTGAGTGATCCTTATCATAACATTAGCAAAGTTCTCAGAGCAGTCCCTGTTAGACCTAAAAATCTCATTTGATTCAGATTCTGGAAATCACATGACAAGCTGAACGAATGACATTCATATACATTGAAATAATTACATTATATAGATGAATTACAAGTTTATAATAAATCAAAACAATTACCTATGTTAAGAATTATTAAGAAAATAATCTAGCTTAAAAACGGAAAAGGATATATAAAGTTTTCACAGTGATGGATTTTTTTCTTTTTTCTCAGCATTACTGCTGTTAGATTATTATTAATTAATGCATTAATATTACTAATGCACAGATCTATTTAAATTTTAGATGATTTATCATGTACTTAGGACATTGACTGTGTTTACATTCATTTGACATCATAAAAGCAAGTCAGTTTTCAAAATCGTTGAAGAGACAATTGCTACAGTATGCATCAGACAATTGTTTTTTCTCCCATCCTGAAAAATTCAGATATACGCCACAAAAATGGCCAAAAACAATAGAAACGTATGAAAATGGGATGAGTCTGTACTGTTAAAACTCACTGTAATCCACACAGATCTCTATGTTTTTTCCCGTTTTGTGAGTACAGGTTAAGAGGTAGCACACACTCAGCCAGCGTGTATCATATGGAAATGGCAGTGAGGCCCAGAACCTTTAAGTTCTTCAGTATGAGCTCCATTAGCGTGGGTTGGACTTTCACGCATGTTAAGAGCCTGTGTGAGTGTTATTTACAGCTGCAGGGCTGCTGTCTGCACATAGAAACCTTACCGTCCCAGCCATGCCTCTCAGACAAATAGCTTTTGGCTACTCAACCTCTCCCTTTAGTGACCTTTGCTTTGCTCCCTTTTAAAAAGCAGTCATTGAAATAGCAAACAGACAAAATGCTTAATTTGGAACTTGCCTCATGGCATGAAATTAATAGGGACAAGGAAACGACTTGTTGGAATGCACTCACAGCACTTATTAAAGCTTTTGTGATGCACAAGGCAACAATTAATGAGTCCCATGTGAAAATTAGCTCACTTTGCAATCAGGAGTGCATGCTCTTGAAGCTCCATATGCACCTTTAGCAAAGGAATACTCAGTCCGCAGAGGTATGAGTCAAAGGCCCCTGAAAAATAATGGAATGTGTGTGAAGATGGCACCCATGGGAATTATCAATGGGCTGTAATACAAATTTTTGCATCATGAAAATGTGCTTTGAACATATTATAATGATTGTTAGGTTGGTATAAAAAAGCAATAGCAATTATTTGTATCAATCTGTCTGTTAATATTCATTACCTTTGCAAGAATTAATACATTGAAATTACTGCAGTGCCTCTTCTTCATAAGGTTTTTTTTTTGTGTCTATGTCGGACAAACACTGCGATATTTTCAGCAATAACAGGTCACGATCGACACGTGATGTATTTGTCCAATCAAAGTCTATTTGATATCCCAATCAATTAACCAATTAATCAATCAATCAATATACTGTAGGAACATGAACAAAAAGGAAATAATCAACTTATTTGAATTTACATTTAATTACTTGTCACATTATTTAGGTACTTTCAGAACCTACCGCATAATATTGGATGAATATGCAAATGAAGCCATATTATTTAAAGTCCATTAACATTCATTAAGCGGATATCAGAGGCATTTAGATGGCTCTGCATGATTAGTTCAAATTCGTTTCCAATATTGCCAAGTGTTGGGAAATATTATTATGGGTTGGTAATCATCAAGCCTATTTTAAGCAATAATTTGAGATCACCTAAGAACACAGCCATTAGGAATAAAAAAAAAACATATTTTGACAAGTACGGAAGCTTGGTCGATAATATTAATTTACACATCAACCTCTCCAGAAAATTCTGTCCCTGTTCCACACAGACGGAGCGTGACACAATTTTGCACACACGTTATAGGCAAAATTCATAATATATGGAGCACAACAAATTTCAAATATCTCTCACAGCGCAAACTTTTAAATAAGCTGCTGAATCTATGAAGTCCGAAGGCTTCTTTTTTAATCAGCAAGACAGTGTTATAGCCAAAACAATGTGCACCAGGCATACTGATGTATTGTCTGAGCCGCTCTAATCTGGTGGTGAACTTCCCTTTTATTATGGATGTCATTCCACATCACCTGTCTTTGTCTTATGGGTCTAGCTGGAGCTCTTTCAAAGAACGAATGGCGTGGGCGCACCAGTCAGCTCATTTTAGCGCGCGCTCCCAGCTCAGCTGAGAGCGGCTGTGTGTTTATCCTTAGCTTATAATCGTCAGTCCGACAGGCCGTCCCTGTGGAGCTGCTGTCAGACCACCGGGGACCGTGTGTGACGCATTTAGCCCACGCTCTAAGGGCCCTCTTCAGACAAAACCGGTACCTGCACCAGGAGGAGGAAGTCGGTGCTTCACTGCATGAGCTAACTGATTTTTAGAGTCATTTCCACCTCCTTATATGGCAGTTGAGAACATCGCCCTCCGTCTTGCTGTCAGTCTCCGATTCTCATTCTGTCCTTCTTTCCATTCACCTTGAAGTCTGAAAACACCTCCCCCTCACTCTGTCTGGAAGATTCCCATTTCAATATCCGAAAACCTTTTAGTCAGACGTTACGAGTGCTAGTTGCCCATTAATGCTCACTCCCAAAAGGACACCAAAATTGATCATCTTTATCCTTCTGTTAATCGTTCCTGACAATTTACTGGAGGGGAAACCTAATTAATGCATATATTTCTGAATTCACAATAATTTTGAGTTTTGCGTAGCAGAGATGTGAAGCGGGTTTGAAACCAAAGAAACTTAAAGGGATAGCTACCGACAGCTTTGGTTATACCATCTTTTGCGCTCAGCAAAAAAAAAAAAAGAAGGAATCTTACAGCTCTTTCTTACTCACCCCAACAGTGAGACTGAACAATATAAACACGCTGTAAACTTTACTTCCACGCTACCAATCAACCTACTCCTCCCCTGACGTTTAAAAAGCATCCTTCAGAGTTCAGCTCTTTTAGCCCAGGTCTTTCAGGAAGTTTGCAAGCTTTCACTGTGTCCCTCGTTTCACCCTCAGCTCCACATGGATTTTTTTTGGATTTCCCAAAACCCAAGCCAGCTGGAATACTGGCGGAATTTTGTTTTCCTCCTAACTGCACTCTAGGGTTTATCTAACTCTCTCTCATCACACCCAAACAGCTGTAAACCTCTGGCTAACATGAGCATTTATCACTTTAATGAGGACATTTAGCTGTCGCTATTAAGGGACAGACCATTAGAATGCCAAAGAATTCTCTTTCCTGGTTAAGTGCCTGTGTTCCACTCAGATGAAGGTAACCCAGAGCGCAACATTCATATCTATCTATCCATCCATACATTTATATATCAATAAAAGCAGGGCCGTGCACAGACCTTTTGAGGGGCATGTGCTGAAACTGAAAAAACCCCTCCACCACCAAAGAAATAACACGCAATAATATTCTTATATTATATTTAATTATTAATAACTTTTATAGAGATAATATATAAATATAGAAGGTATCTTTCTGTAAGCCATGTGTTTGAAGATGTTTATGACCTCACTGTGAACCAGAATATCCCTTTCAATGGCTATAGAGAAAGGCATTTAAAGACCATTAAATTTCTAAATGATATTTTAAAATAGCTCGGCATAATACAATGCAAATACACCTGGCTTTCTAGTAAAGTTAGCTTTACCAATTTGCCTCCTGCCTCTCTGTGTATTATTTGTCCTGTGTTTGTGAATTGTTTCTGCACTCTCTCTTATTTAGTTGTGTTAGATGTTCATTTTCTTTTTTTCCTTTGCTTTGCATACATGCAGATAATTTATCTGCATGTATGCAAAGATTTATCTGCATAATAAAATATATAGAATGCACAGTGACCTGATGATTCTTATTCTCCTTGTGTAAACTTTTTTTAAATTTAATACAACATTATTACAGTAGTAAACCATGTTTTTCTATGTTTATACATGTGAAGACGAGCAAGGAGCATACAATACTAGATAAAAAAATAAATAAAAAAACACATGCATAATATAATAGCACCGTAAACTTTAACTTACCATGCTGTGTGGCCATAGGCTATCGTATATAATATGATTAAATGTTAATAAATTATATTACACGCGGTTACTTTGTTTGTGTTACACCGCGGGTATTTGACCAGCGAATGTGTGCAATTTGTCCATCATTAAAACGACGACATCACGTTACGTCAACATCACACCGGTGTGGTGATGCATTATATGAACCTTTATAGACATACAGGTGTTTATTTCATAAATGCAGCGTTGCACACATTCAAACAACAAGATATATTTTACCTGATGTGCTGAAACGTAAGTTCACGACGCTCAGGGGGCGGAGTTGTGAAGTTTGACTGACAATTTGAGCAGTTGCCTTTAATTGGTTAAATATTTGTAAAGAAAAGACAAACAGACGTAAAGGGTTACTAACAGCATTGATTTATAAAAAAAAAAAAAAAAACGTAATTACAAAAAGGTTGAGCCCTAACCTGTGCACGTGCCTGATTAAAAGTATACAATAACCTGACTAGGAACTACTGTTCTTGAGTAGTTTTATATTTAACCCTTGATTACATGCTTTTTATCATGTTTTAGTTTTATTATGTGATTCAATTCAATAAAGCTTTTTTAAAAGCAATGGATCACCCAAAAATGATAATTGACTGACTACATACTAAGATGTTTTGTTTCTTCATTTGAATTAAGAATTAAATCTCTTGCTCATGAATGGTTCCTCTGCAGTGAATGAGAGCACAAAAAGCTGATCAAAACATCACAAGTAACCCACAATCCTTTCATTTAAGTGAACCTATTTTGGGTTATGAAAGGTTCATATTTTGGTGTCGGGAGCCCCAGAGACAACAGGTTGACATCCATGCAAGGTAAAAAACACTTTCATTTTCTTATAATATGCATTTATTTTTACCTTGTTTTTCTAAAACCCCTCCGGTGATTCGTCGCTTTCATGTAAAGCAGTGTTTGTGAGCTTTTAATGCTCCAAAAGTGGCACCATAGTGGCAAAAATTTTATTTGCCTTTTCATTCAGATCAACGCCAAAAGACCAACACGTGGGCGGGATATGCTAATTTTCTGTTGACCTCGACATGAAACAGCTTGGGACTCATTTTAAAAATGACTCTTTCTTTTGAAAGACAATAACTTTATACATGGTGCACTTTCAGATTTAAAACTTTGCAGGATGTATTCATTCACTTAGAGCTGTGTTAGACACTGCATGAAAGGTTAGTTTCAAAAATCTACAATAAGGCCATTCGTAAAGTAAAAAAAATGCATGCTTGTAAGAAACGAATACATTATTTATGTTTTTTTGACTTCACACCCTTTCATCCTTTATCTGTAATACTGCTGTTTGAATTCAGAGAGAAAATACACAAATCAAGTACATACAAACGTATTATGAAATATTATGAAGTTGACACGTCAAAGCAAACAAAAACACACAAGAGATGTCAACCACATTAGGAAAAAATAATGAAATTCATAAAAACAAAACAACTACATCCAATTAATCCTCCAGCATTCACTCAATTTTTTTTTTGGCTGAATTTACAAGATAAATGTCATCTTCCTTTAATTTGCTGCCCTTTTCTCAGTGGAACCAACAGAGGCCATGGTGTTTGAAGAGGCAGGAACATTCCTGATGAAAAGGGAAGCAATTATACAGAGGTTTCTCAACACTGGAGATGTAATGGCCGTGGGCCTGTCACACTTCACCATCATGCAGAAAATTGGCCATGCTCAAACTGTGAACTCTGGGAACAAATTTAACCATATCAGGCCAGTATTCCTCAGCTGGACCAACTCATTTACAGCCAAACAAGTGGATACATTTGAGTGGGCTAATGCTTTGGGGTCTCTTTAAGGATGTTTAGACATTTTTACAAAACAAGACTTTTTTTGTGTGTGTGCTGAAGCTCTCAGATGATAGATATTTGTGATGTAAAGTAGTTCTGGGCAGCAGTTCTCTATCATAAATGCATGAGTGAACACGACATTGACATTCTGGAGACAGGTCAGAGGAGTCCGATTTCTTCACATCGGCAACCAAGAAAGTGCATTGCTGAAAACCATCACAAGTCAGCAACAGAAAATGTTCACAGCGGAAATTGGAAATTCTCACAGTGCCGTTTCTGCCCTGGTTGCGATGGGCATCCAAGTGGGATCAGAGATAACGTGTGCATGGCTGAGCTACAGATCTGAGCAGATGTCAGGAGCTGTATTGCTTGCACTGATTTGAAGTTTGTCAGCGGAAACAAATCACTGCATTCCTAAAAAAAAAAAAAACCAAAAAAAGAAAAACTCGGACAACTCCTGCTTGTGGGTTTTATTTTGTTTTTGTTATATGGAGGAATATGTACAAGAAGATACACAAAAAAAGTTGTACTTCAACTGGAGCGCAAATACAACAACAAAAAACTAATGTGCTTCTTAAAGCCAAGACAATTTACTTTAACAGTAGTTTCATCTTGTTTTCCAGTAATAAAATAAATATCTAAACATCCTTAAAAGAAGAACTTACTTGAGAAGCAAAATTGCTGTTTAATGCTATTAACATACAATGTTGATTTGTTTTACAAGAATATAACTATTTAAAATGTTGATAGTTTGTTCTTGCAGCACGGACATAACACATAACAGTGCAAGAAACTTTAACACAAGCAGTATTGCTTATCAATTAATATGCATCTTGTTTTAAGGATACTGTTACAGGAACACAAGCCAAAACGCTGATGAAGAAAATTAAGCAAGGCAGATTTTTCAAATAGTATTTACAAGGACAATGCTAACAATATTCAACATCCACTTCCAGAGGAGTCTTTTGGCAGGATAGCATTTTTTTTTCTGTCGTGGATTTTAAATTATGAATATGTAATATTATGCATCATTTAATTAACATGAAAAAGTATGCATAATCACAACTAGAATGAGCTCCCTTTTGTTAGGAAAGTGTAGAAATGTACATTGTGTAATATGAAATCTCAAAGGTGGCACGTGCTAAACTGTTGACTTTTCATTTCAGTACATAAATATGTTGTGAAATAAAACATAAATGAATTAATTAAATAAAACAAAAATGAATAATTAAAACCCAAAAGAGGCAATAGCTCACCCAAAGATGAAAATCTCCATAAAATATACTCCCTCAGGCCATCCAAGATATAGAGTTTGTGTCTAAAACAGAACAGATTTAGAGACAATTTAGCATCACATCACTTGCTGACTATTGGATCCACTGAAGAGAATGGTGCAGTTAGAATGAGAGTTATTACAAATCCATCAATAATGCATTTTAACTTTAAAACCATTGCTTCTTGCTAAAATATGAGTCTATAATCCATACTAATGCTTCCTCCGGTAGAAAAAAATGACACATCACAATCCACAGACATGTCAGAACTGTTTTGGCTTGTGAACGGTACCTGATCTGTGCAAATTTCTCTCCTGATTCAGACAAGACTTTTTTTTGAAGAAGAAGAAAGCAAAATTCTGTATAGAGTAATCATATTTTAGCTGGAAGGCTTGGGGTTATGTGGATAACTGATGTTTTTTTCAGCTCTCATTTTGACGGCACCCATTCACTGCACACAATCTATTGGTGAGCAAACAATGTAATGCTAAATTTCTCCTAATCTATTCTTATGAAGAACCAAACTCAATTACATCTTGGATTGCCTGAGGGTGAGTACATTTTCATCAAATTTTCACTTTTGGATGAACTATTGTTTTAACAATTAACTTAGTTTAGTAAATGTTTTGCCCGTCTTTATACTTCATAACAACCTCAGAGACCTGCTCGTATCTTTACCATTATGAAAAACAGCTCAGCAGTGCTGGATATTAATACCTCGAACCCAACCTGACCTTCACAAACCCTCATCAGATCTGTGTCCACTCCGGACTCCTTCATTTACCGCTCGCTCCCTCGCACAAACGGTAATCACAAACCGCTGATTGCAGCAAAGAGACCAGAGAAGCAATCAGGGAGAAATCTCTCATTATCATACGATCACTCTGTATTCTATAAATTGAAAGGCACAAGCGATGCAGATTTTGACGCCGTATCACCAGAAGCAGCAAGAGGAATGTGACACGGAACAGACACATTGTAATGCAAATGTCAATCGCCCTGAAAATGGATTGTTTCAGATGAAGGATTATTTTGCGCTGGTCTGACAGCTTCTGAAAGCCGGAATGTTGTGATTGGACGACTGCTGTTTGAGCAAAGACAGATGAGATGATAGGAGAAACAAACACTTGACGCCACAGATAAACAGGTGATACGCACTTGGAGTTTGTTTTTTTAAATGGAAATATCAGACTACCTTTGTCAACCTTAAAGTAACAGTTCACCAAAAATGAAACGTCTGTGTCATTCCAAACCTGTAAGACCTTCTTTCTCAAAACACAGAAAGAAGAAATGAATTGCCCAGGAAGAAAGTAATTCAGGTTTGTGTTAAGTAAATTATGTTTTCATTTCATTTCTGGGTGAATGATTCATTTAATGTTTACAATCATTTAACATATTGAAACAGATGACTGCACGCGGATATAGATTACCGCTGTGCTCTAATATGACAAAGGGAAATCCTGTAGCTTTATCATCACATGATTTTGACAGTCGATCAGACACTGTTTATCCATTTTCAGTGTAGATTTGCTGTGAAATTCGAATGAATGAATGAAAACATATGCACACCTAATGCTAAATGTAGCATCACAGCATCCAGTGCCACACAACGGCTTCTAAAATTAAATGTAAATAATAAAGTAAATCTACAGTGCAGCATTTCAAGCAAAGCTCCTGGCGGCATCCACTCCATCAAATCATTAGCGTTCGCTGAAGTACGCCCACTAAAGCCCACATAAATAACAGAAAAATACACAATCCCAGAGGGTTCCAAAATAAATCTCAAGATGATGATCTGTAAAGTACATCCTCCTGACTCAGACAAAAGGGAAACATTTAGAAAATGTAACGCAGAGTCCTTTTGTAAGAGCCTGGAAAAATAAAGGTGAGCCACTCACATCGAGAGCATCCATCTGTACACATAGAAAGAACTGTGCTAACAAAAAGTCTTCATTTCACAAAGTGCTTGGGGTTTTTCACAGTGTGTGATTTCAGCAGTTTGATTTTCTGTCCCAAATATGGCAGATGGAACACCTAAATATTGCGGCAGCTGAACAGGCTTGTCCAACATGTGTCGCACTTTGCAGGCGTCCCATGAGCTAAGTGAAGTCTTTTAAAGTATAAAGTGGAAACAATATTTCTGGCATTTCACCACCCCATAATGTGTAACACTGCCACCGAATCTGTTCTTATGGGTGACTAAAGAGTCTCACCGCATTTAAATAAAGCTCAGTTAAAGATCGATGCGTAACTCGCCACCTCAGTTCCCGCAGAGAAACTCTGAGGGGTCACTTCCTACAGAAGCTTGCATTATTTCCTGTTGAAGTCAACATCAAGTGAGGATTAGCATAATTCTGGCCTCCACCCTCATGAGGTGGAGGGCCATATGGGTAGGGGATGGGCCTCGGTGTTGAAGACGTACTTATCCAGACCGACCAGATCATTGTCGTCAGAGAACAGGAGGAAGAGATACTTCAGCGTCTCACCCAGGAAGAAACTCTCCATCTTGTCTCTGGGCGCGGGGTTCACGGGGTCACGGACGTTACCTATGGAGGTGTAGCCCCCACTGGGGACCTGGGACAGGAAGTCAAATTACTAAAGCATCAAATTACTAAAAGAAATTAAAATAGAAACAGAAGACATGAAAATAAAAGGTACCCAAAATATCAATAACGGTATATAAATAATACTAAAATTACACTTACAATAAAACTATAATACATGTAACATGTTTTTCCCCAAGCATACATTTTTGTTATAAAAATAAATAACTAAATAAAATGTAGACCAGAATATTGAATAGTTTTCACTCACTCTAGTGTACTTGTTAAAGCTTTGCAGTATGTCCCAGCCCCAGTCCCTGTATTTGCTGTCCTTGGTGAATCTGTACATGTAGAACAGACTCTCAACGGTCTCAGGTCTCAGTAAGTTGTGTCTGTCTGCAGGCTGCACACACATATTGAGAGAGAAACATATCTGTTATGTAAAAGGTCACCAACAACTTCTTTTAAAGTCATCCTCATCAGTGCTGAGCGCAGAAATACTTTTCTTCAGAACAGATAAACACAATGGCCTTGATTGGACAGTCTGAACACGGTTTCTGCACTATTTGGGGAGTTTGTTAGCATTTTATTTCTAGACGAAGGGAAGAAAATGAATGATGGTTCCTTTCCAAACCCTGCATCAGCATTTTAAAGCCATGGCTCCAAGCGCCCAGGGAGTTTATTGTCAGAAATGAGTGGTGACTGTACAGGTTAATGTACCTTCACATCGATGTCCCGTCCGTTGTTGGACTGCAGGTTAAAGTGAACGATCTCTGGGCTCAGGCCTGTCTCCATTTGCGCATACATCTGATGACACGTCTCCATCAACTGCACAGCCAGGTCCATGTGATCAGCGGGCAGACCGTTGTGAGCACCGAGAGCCAGTGTACCAGGAAGAAAACACACCAAATGATCCTGGATCAAACAGAGAGAGTTTTGTGATGGAGAAAGAGTTGAACACTGTAAAGCCTACCGCATTATATTTAATGCAAAAACATTATGTGATAATTATCGACCGGATCAAAGCTTTTCTGATTAACCTGATGTACATAACTTCCAACTGATAGTTCTTAGTTTTTATTTTATAAAGTATAAGGCCTTTTAATAGAATTCTAAAACTTTAATAATTTTTTATGAAGCAATACATTTTGCACACATGTTGTATTTTATGAGCCATAGGCGTAATGGTTTTTATGTACAAAGTGTGTGTGGTATTGCCCTACACTGACCCTACACCTAAACCTACCCCTTACAGGAAACTGTGTGCACTTTTAGATTTTCGAGAAAACACCTTTAGTATGTTTTTTAAGCCTTTTGAATTACAGGGACACTGAAAATGTCCTCATAAATCACCTTCATATTGTAATAC
>JAUCMS010000048.1:1866898-1882226 GCA_032357445.1 Enteromius radiatus
GCTTTATTGCCAGGTATGTTTACACATACGAGGAATTTGTTTTTGTGACAGAGCTCTGACAGTGCAACAGAATGACATGTGTTCATGGTATGGACTGCTTGGGGGAAGAAACTGTTCCTGTGTCTGGTCAACAACACATGTTGGGTTTTGTGTTTTATGGGGACTCTCCGTAGGCATAATGGTTTTTATACTGTACAAACTGTATGAGGTATTGCTACACTGACTCTACACCTAAACCTACCCCTTACAGGAAACTGTGCATTTTTAGATTAAAAAAAAAAAAAACACCATTTAGTAAGTTTTTAAGCCTTTTGAATTACAGGGACACTGAAAATGTCCTCATAAATCACCTTCATATTGTAATACCTATGTCATTATACAAGTTTGTGTCCTCATAAACCACATCAACATGCACACACACACACACTCATATGTATTTTTTTCTGTTAGTAATATTTCAATATACAATATACAAGTTATCAGAAGTGTATCTTACTTTTTGACCATATAAATATCAGCAACTACACCAAGTATTACGCCAACATTGCATATTTGTGTTCAGTTTGGGTCTCCGAATAATGTTTTTGAGTAATGTCTTACTCTTACTTGAGCTGCATGTTTTATTATATTATACTATATTTGTCATAAAAACCTGATGTACTGTATCAAATAAGACATTTCAAAAATGTAATAAGATTTAACCCTGGAGGTTATAGGAACAGTGTAACCACATAAGGTATAAAATAACCAAAAATAATAAATCTGTCATTATGTAATGTTTTTCCAAACTGTACACTGTATTTTTCCATGAGAAATATTAAAGAATATTTTTTTGCCATTTCTAAGTTTGTGTTCCATGGGATAAAACACAGCTTACAGGTTTTGGAACACTATAAAAGGGAGCAAATAATAACAGAATTTAATTTTTTTTTTTCGATGAACAGTTCTTTAAGAACAACACTTGGCAGCAGAAACATGGTGAAGCTATGACTCACCATTTTGGGATTGAGACGACCGTTGGACAGCTCCCCAACAAAGGTCAGTTTACTGGGAGAAGTCTGCTTCAACAGATTCTTTTTGACACCTTCTATAGCCTGAAGATAGTCCTCTAGCAGCCTGGAAAGAAATAGATGCATCACACTCTGAATTTGAAGTGATTAAGTTTGCCCTCTAGAGGCAAAATGAGCTATTGCATTTTAATTGTACATTGGAGAGCATCCCCGAGTTTAGTTGATCATTATACATGCAACACATAAAAATCATACATATAGAAAGAGCTGCGATTGGACCCCATTAAGGTCCAAGTGAGAGACACAATACAGAGGTCATTTAAACGAACCACCTTCCACATCAATGACTAGCACATCCATCATCGACCTGGTCTTGGGTTGATTTGATATTCCTGACCAGAGACAGTTATCAAACCTCATTAAGAATCAGTGTCTACTGAACCCCAGTGAGCACATTTTTATTGAATTATTCAAAACTGAACCCTATGAAAAAAATACTATAAGCGAGGAACGGGCATATGTGATGTCAACACAGCGGGAGTCTAACGAGACTCAGGTGTGAGCAGAAGCACTGATGTGAATGACAATGACTCGTCAAGCTCCACCAGGAAGAACAGGAAGACAGAATAACATCCTATCAAATGCAGAAAACGGCTGATGTTGCATTTCGCCAGGAGCGAAGGCACCTTGGCACTGTCCCTAATGGTGGACAGGTGCAAAACGTTCCTGTGACAGTTGTCATAATTCTGAGGTCTTGCCCCCCCCTCCTCATTTACTGTCAGTTAGACAACAAAAGTTTATCTGGATAGAAAAGTAATAGCACACCACAACATCTAAGGTATCATTCACGTCTGAGATGGGCTGTGTGCCAATACAAAAAGCTGATATTTATTTTTATGCTGTGAATGAAGACAAAAAAAAAAAGAAAGAAAAGGAAAACAAAGCACTAAAAAAATAATATTAATCATTTTAAGTGCTGCAAGTGATATTAGGAATCATAATATTATAATAAATGGAATAAAAAAAGTATAAAAGTATAATGGGAAATTGTTTAAATTTGATCGCATTGTTACTAAATTATTTGCAAGTGTTAAATAACGGCAAATTAAATCTACATGTAATAATATCCAATATTGTACAATATCAATTGATACTAATTATTAATGTACTAATATATCTACAGTGGGTACGGAGAGTATTCAGACCCCCTTAAATTTTTCACTCTTTGTTATATTGCAGCCATTTGCTAAAATCATAAAGTTCATTATTTTTCCTCATTAATGTACACACAGCACCCCATTGACAGAAAAATACAGAATTGTTGACATTTTTGCATCTGCAACACTCTAAATACTCTATGTATGTATTTATATATACATATATATACACATATATTTTTTTTTTAGTAAATTCATTATTAGTAATTTCTTTATGAGTGTTAGATTTAAGCACGCAAATTAATTGTCAAATAGGTAAAAAAGGAACATTTAATTTAATATCGACTGAATGTAATTCATTGTAAACTCAATAGTAATAAAAAAAACATAAATAAATAAATAAATAAAAATTTAATACATAAAATGAATACAACTGTGCATCAGTATACTAAATTAGTATGAGGAATAGTGATGCTGGAAAATATATAGTTCCACTTAAAAAAATATATATATAAATATTTTAATATATTAAAATAAGTTGAGCAACACTGGACCAATCAGATCAACCAAGTGTGAATTCGGGATCTGATTATCATTTTGATTGTCCAATGGCTGTCTCAAAGCCTCTTTGAAAATTATTATCATTTTTGTGACTGTTTGGTGCTCCTAGATGTGCACAAATTACACACTTCACCTTTGTTCTAATCCACAAGAGGTTTGTAAGTGCTAGAATGCAGACGGTGACATTCAAACAGAAGCACTGCACTTGAAGTAGAAAATATAATTTATGACCTCTTAAAACAAATTCTACCAAGAAATGACTAGGACATCAGAATAAAATGATCTAATAGTGAATGCACCCAAGTCACCTCCAGGTTTCTTGAATGCCCTGTACCTTTATGACTGTCGAGTCCAAGTAGAACGTCTATGGTTTTCAAAAAGCAGTCCTTATGTAATGATTAAAATGTGCTCAGAGTCTTTTTATTTTCTTTCCTGGTGCAGTTCACCCTATCAGTGACTGACAATGTGAATAAATCATATCGGCCCATCTGTGACCAGAATCATAACCTCAGTACATTAGGCTCAGTGAGCATCACCGATTCCCTGGAACCCATTAGCTAAAAGCACCAGTGGGCTATTGACACTCGGTCTAAGCACTGAATTTATGAACCGTCAGCCAAAGCTGCATTTGTATCAGCTGTTAACTCACTCAGTCTCTTTCTTGCCGCCCTGTAGCCACTGTTTGAGCAGGTACTCGTAGTAACTGTCCGCACGGGCCCCCAGCGTGAAGGCCCCTCGACGGGTGAATTTCCCACTGTTTGTGTTGATGAACATGGGTACCAGACCATCACGCTTTCCCTCCAATCGGTGAACCTGTCTGGTCACCTCCTCCACTGCATTCTAAAAACAGAGGGCAAAATAAATAAATAAACAAATAAAAAAAAACAGCAAAGCTTTTACATATGTGAAGATTAAGAAATTTAATTAATTAAATAAAAAATGAACATACATTTAAATAAAAAGGAAAAATAACATTAATAAATAAATTAAAAACATAGTACCTGGTACTGGGGGTCCTGTGTGAGTCGGCTGAGCTCTCTAAACTCTAGTTGAATGCTGGTCACCTCTGCGACTGTGCTGTCTGTGGTCCAGCGTGGAGGGTGAGCGGTTCCTTTACCAATGTTCACGTCAGAGTAAGGGATTTTAGAAGGGGTTTTGAATGCAGGCATTAATCTGAACCCAATGTCTTTCTTCAAGAAAAGAGACACAAAATGTATTGAGTTCTGTAGTTCACACACATCACATGATAAAGCTATACTTTGCATTTGTTAGGGTAAAAACGAGTGATAATAGAGATGCTACTACAATAAGTACTTACAGCTTTATCCAGGAAGAGAGTGTCTTCGGTCAGGTGGTATGTGCTCAAGAGACCCCCCAATATACGGATGGTACTCTCAAAAAGATTCACATCCACATTCTTGGAAAAGGATAGTTCTGTCTCAACCCAGTTCCTGGCCTCCGCAAACTCTATTACAGAAAGAATTAGAAAGAGAGAAACATACAGGAAAAATATTATTTGTCATTTGCCATTATTATTTGACGTTTTTGTTGCTTAATATATTTTTTCATGGGTGTTTCTTCAGATTTTGGACCTTTTCAAAACACACTCTCTGGTTTATTCAAATGTCCGACAACAGAAATGTTTAATTTCTGTCATTTGCATACTCTAATTTGACAAAATTGCTGCTTGACTCAATTTTTTTTAAACATTTTTACAGCAAATAAGAGGATTTTTATGGATGGATTTTCCTATTCTAAAGGCCAATTCCCGCTGCACAGACAAACTCAAACTAATTCATCTCTTGGAGTTTGTTGGATCAGTAGTTTACTCCTGTAGCCGCTGGTTGGAGGTTTTTTTTCACCTGACTGAACATGCTTTTTTTATCTGGGCTAGTTGGGTCTCAGAATGTCTGAGCAGTGTGACAGGGTCACAACAAACTCTGACTTAATCTGATGTCGCCACAAACTGTTGTCAATTAAACAAACTGTATTTCACTTAAAGCGTTCTTCATCCATGGCCTCTTTCATTTTACTTGCTGTGTCTGTTCAGATGAAGAATTACTCGCAAAGACATTCATGACAGTAAAATTTTGATTGTGGTTACAGGATCATCAGTTTCAACTCGTTTGTTGGCATTTGTCTGTGCAGTGTGTATTGGCCTTTAGATTGAAAGACGGGGTAAAGGTATCTAAAAAGGTAGTATAAACAAAAAATAGCCATCTAAAATTTAGTAAAGAAGAAAATCTAAATAGATTCAACTCAGTGACCTTTATATAACAAAAAGAAAATATGAATAAATAAAATGGTCACTTTTAATAAAAATCAAGATCTGGGAAATTGAAGTGCCTTTGGCTGAAGAAACACCCTCAGGAAAGAAAAAAAGAATCTGAGCACAGCGATCTTGAAACAGACTGGCAGACCGAAGCTGCGATTATAAGACTCACCGTCTTTCAGTCCCAGGATCCACATGGTGTCCAGTGCATCAATCAGAGTTAGGCCCAGGCCAAACCACTCTCCATGGGTCTTAGATATGGGCTTTAGTTCATCATGACCCCACGCAAAGGCCTTATAGCCCTTCCATGCGTGCCTGAAGGCCTCCCTCACTGCCTCCACTCGATCCACGGCCTTCACTGTGACTGACACAGAATGATAGAGATTCACATGTCTGTGACAGCTGATCTTTAGCACAAGTCACTGCAGGATGAACTCTGGTACCTGGTTTTAAGTTGACAGCTTCCTCTGCATCAGCCACAGTTCCTTCTTTTCCATGGGCGGTGGACTGAATCTCCGTCCCCTGCTCCGCCTCGATCATCGCCCCACGCCAGCTAGGAATCCAAAAACTGGCATCAGTTACGACAGCAGTTTATCTAAAATCCAACCCAGAGATTCAGCACCTGTAATTGCACAGTTTCCTCCCACACGCCTCACGATTATACCCACAATTACACACGTGCGGGAGAGGTGGAGTCCTGTAACAAGACACAGCTGGAGGAAATGAAAGCTCATCACAACTCACTTCAAAACCGCTGTGTTACCAGCTCAACTGTTAATAAACTCTTCCCTAGGGCTTTGCACGGCACAGCTCCTGATGTGTATCAGCTCTGCACTTTCTTAAAAAGGAGAGTTCATCCTAAAATGAAAATTCTGTTATAATTTACTCACTCTCACATTTCTTTTTTTCTTCTGTGGAACAAACAATGTGATATTTTTAGCACACTTTCTGTCAGTAAGGAGCTCTAAGCATGTGAGTGCCAACAAAACTCATAATTACTGTCTGAGCTTTAATACCTCTACTTATTCAAAAGGTTAAATATTAAGTCAACAACAAATAAATGTCAATGTATAATCCAAGGTAACTCTCATATACAAAATGGCCTAATTTCTTGAATGTAATAAGCCAAACCTGATGACTGTTTTTGCTTCTTTCCCTCCGTCTTCATCTCTCTTGAGCGTCGCTGCTTCTACATCTTTCACCTGCCAGTCTGACACATTCCCTCGCTTCTGGAGGACCGGAGGACCACGCTTGCTAGGTGGCTTCCTCTGCAGATTCCAACATAAAAACACAGGAGTTGGTGAAGAATCTAATCATTTATGAGGAAGGAGAATTAATGTGCTTAGTTTATGGTTTAATTTAATAAAATATAAAAATATATAAATATTAACATAATTAGATGTTTTTTTATTATTTTCTTTATTATTATTATTATTAATATTAATTTATTGATTTGTATTTATTTTGTATTTACAAGTAATCCTACATTTGCATCTTTTGTATATTGCATCTTAATATTATACATTTGCACTGTCACTTTTGATATTATTTTATTCAGAATTTAGAAACAATTGTCACTTCTTAAAATTATAAATATAATAATGCTAATCGAAATAATATTTATCTAATAATAATATTAATAATTATATTATTTATATTTTTAGCGCATATTTATTTAGAATTATGGTATAATTTATTATTTTCTTTATCGCTATTAATATTAATTAATTAAATAATTAATTTATAATGCTTTAATTTTGTACTTAGAAATAATTGTACATTTTTTAATCTTTTATGTTATTTAATAATAATATTAAATAATTTTTTTAAACTTTCGTTTGGAATTTAGAAGCAACTGTAATTTTTGTATAATTCTAATTTATTAATATAATAATACTGATTTTAAAAACTATTGCATTTTACAGTACAATTCTGGTTTAAGCTGGTCTTTTCAGCTGAAGCTGTAAAAAGCCTTTGCAAATGAGTAGGAAAATGATAAAGTGAACAATATGCTATTTTGCATATCTTTAATATATGAGAAACATTCCTGCTAACCATGGCTGGAGGTTTGGGAAGTAATGGAATGCTTGGTTTTTGAATCTCTGGCATCACTTCTGGTGGTATGTCCTGGACCCCCGGGACAACTCCTGGCGGAATCTTTGGGACGAGGCCTGGAGGAATGGGCCTGAGACCTCGGTTATCCATTTCAATCCAGTCCTCCTTCAACGATCTATCAGAGAGTCCTGGAGAATAAACAGATAGAAGTACATCCCACGTGAATTATTAATACACAAACACTGTGATGTTTAATAAAAATTCTCCCCCTGAAGCTTTTATAAATAGGCAGAGGATGAACTCAAACTTGGGTGTTTTCATCTTTCATATCCAATGAAATGTTAGTAAAGGTGGTTGTATGAAGTACCTCTCCACTGCTCCGTCAGGCTGGGATAGGAAAGAATCCCACAGATGAACAGGAAGGCAAGCAGGAAAAGAATCAGACTGCGCTGGAGCCGAGACAGCTGCTTCCATTTCTGCCCAAAACACGCATAAACAATTCAAGGACAATTGGAGGAAAGTGCAGCAATTTTATTTTTGATGGCTTGATGTGGCAATTGCAATGACTGCCAAACATAGTACTAAAAAACACAGTTACATGGAAACAAAAAATTATTTAACCCCTTTATGTTTTCCCTCAGTACAGACCTCTTTATAATTTAATCAACCTAAGCAATTAATTCAACATGAATTCATGAATTTCAGATAATGAAAGACATTAAAGGGATAGTTAACTCAAAAATTCATTAATTTCCTCACCCATGTATTATTTAAACCTGAAAGATTTTCTTTCTTCTGTGAAATAAAAACTAAATCTTTAGTTTTAACTCTTTTTAAGCTCACAAAGGCTACCTTTATTTGATCAAAAACTAAATAAAAACTGTTAATATTGTGAAACATTACCAACTTAAAATTTATGATATCAAATCTGAATATTCAGTTGACATTACTGTCACATGACTCTTCAAAAATCATTTTTAATATGCTGATTTGATGCTAAAGCAACATTTCAGACTATATTATTATCATCAAAGTTACCCAATTTTTTTTGAGGAGTAGACCAAATTAAACTATTTGTTTTCTGTTTAAATGACACAATCCCATCAAAGTGCTGCTGCATTAACAAGACTCTCCTTCTGCGTTGCCAAGAGAAAGAAAAAAAACAGCATTTGGTTTATACAAACAGTTTTTTTATTTTTTTGGTGAATGGTTCCTTTAAGCTACATTTTTAAATTAAAAGATTATTTTTCAAGCTAAAAGCACATGTTTCGGCTAAGCTGGGAGTGCATGTCTGCTTTTTAGAGATAATTGAATATATACAAATTAGTAGATTAAATACAAGAGGAAAAAAGCAGGGTTTTGACACAGGTTTTCTAAAACAGAACACGACAACTACAGTGCCGGCATTTGTTCTCAGAATATTAAATAGATGTCAAGACATCTCGCAGACAGGAAAATGGCACTCATTAACACAAACAAATATAGAGGCAGAAGCCATCAGCCTTCAAACATCACCTTAATGAATGAAAAATGCATATTCTGTCCCGCAATACAAGGTAAAGAGCTTAATTGCCATTTTAAGAAGAAAATACCCAAGCACTAACCCTCCAGCAGGACTGTCTCCGGTGCTTGCCGTTGGTGTAGCTGCGGTTGTGTTGGTCTCCCAGCGTCAGAGAGACAAAGTCCTTCCTCTGTGGCGAATACATCTCTAACACAGCCACCACTCAAAACCACTGAATCAAATAGGTGAGAGAGAGGGGGGGGAACAAGATTGACACAGATATCAAGTGATTTTCCCACAAATTACTATTCAGAACATGAGCTGATCACATGAAGGTCTGTTGCTCCAGCGACACTGATCTTTGCAGGTCCCTGAAGAGAATTGAGGTGTAAAATACAGATCTGTTCACAAGATCAATTACCACCGGACTAAATCTAGAGTGAATCAAGGCAGGGGGTGGCACACTGGCATCCATCTGATCTGAGAACAACACCATGGGACAGGGCCGTTCACCTTGTTGTCCGAGGGCCATGAGAGCCATGTAAGAGGGGATTAGGAACATTAGCCTAAGTCCATCTGGTTTCTATCATACTAGCCTGAGCTTATTGGATGGAATAAATTTAAAGACGCTGGTCTGCCAAGATGACACACAGATGCTGCCTATACAGGAGAACGCAGACTGTCTCAAATGCAAATTACAAGTAAAATCATCCAAGTATGTAACTTTAGTGTGTAATGAACTACAAGCTCTATTTTGAGACAAGGTTCCCACACTTTTAAACCATTTCCATGACCTTTCCTGTTGTTGTTGTTTTTTTATTACTGGCTATGAATATCTCATATATATTCAATTAATATATAATCTTAATATATTCAAATTAAGTTTAATTTGCTAATGAATCATTCCAAATGAACTGTGAATGAGTCAACTCAACTGATTCACTAAAAAGACTCAAAAGTGCTTCCGAATTACACATTAGCTTACTATGGCTTTCCAGCAAGTTTTATACTACACAAATCAATTTTTATTCAAAAGAAATTCTTAGAATACCACATTGTCAATCTATCTATCTATTGAATCTCAAAACCTGGTCTGCTTCAGTCAGTCATGTTGAGTCAAATAATTGCTTTAAATTTCCACCCAAACATATTCCACTAGTTTTAATTTTCTGAAGCAATATTTACATTGACTTCCATATTTTTTTACTTCTTACATCTTTTGAAGCTTCAAACTTTATAATCTAAAATCATAAGTCAGTCATATTGGTTGTCAGCCATTTTAAATGTTATCATAAAATGCAGTAATTCGGTGTAAAAAAATTGGCAGCATGTTCTGAGGTAACGTAACTGAAAAGTTTGGGCCATATGCAATACCCATTTTTTTTTTTAACAATTTCAGCTCAATTTGCTGACTTCACCCCTATTGGTCAATATTTATAAGATTTTGTATAGTAAATAATTCTACTTATGGTTTCTAAATCTTCTTTAATTATAATTCTCATCAGGGACGGAATAACACTTTATAAAATACGTAATATGTGTTGCTGGAGCAGTACTTGCTATTTTTACTTTACACAGGCCTTTTTCTAATTGTACACAGCTATGCTGCAAATGCTTTGGTAATACAAATGTAACGTTTGTCAGACCAATAAAGCACAGTAAAAAAAAAAAGAACAATGCACTGTTTCTGCTTAACCCATCTGCTCAGGTAAGGTAAGGGAGTGAGTAAGTGGCCTCCAAACGCAGCCTCGTTTTACCTTGCTCTGGACAAATTGCTGCTCCTGGTAAAGAGGAGGATCTATATGCATGAAGAGGAAGTCACAGCCCATGCATCCCATCCACTGTGCGAGTAGTAATAGTGTACTCAGTGTGTGTAGGTGACAGCAGGAGTAGCTATCAGATCTCTATCTCTCCTCCATCACGCTGCTCTCCTACAAACCGCGTGTTCTTCCCACAAAACGCTCATTTAGGCTGATATACAGTCTATTCGTAATGTGTCAATCTGTCGAAAAATAAGCATGACCGCTGTTAATAGTCAAACAGCTGTGTGCAGGGAAATGTTTATGTGACAGCTCCTTACTGAATCACGTGATCCTCACGCACACGCGTCATTCGCCGGAGCTCCGCCCCTTTTATTAACATGTTCATCACCTTACAACTCATCTTCCCTTACCAGGGCATACCATTTCAGTAAACATAATTATACTGATGATAGCTTGGTTTATCATCTTAATTTTTCTATATTCTTATAGTGCTTGGTTATTAATCTAGTTACAAAAACGTCACCACAAATGAACAGAGCTACATTTGGAAATTAACAACGTCTCGTGTAGAATTCTGCTATAACCAAATAAAATGGCAATAATACATGGCGACTTATAGTGATTTAATTGACTTAAAATGTATGTAAAAGCGTATGTATAAAGAATATATTATAACCTATACACCCACACACAGTGTATATAAATAAGTATATATATATATATATGTATATATATATATATATATAAATGCATAAATGCCATCCATTCACCCATCATGAAGCCTATTTTAATGTATGTACATATAATATTACATATTAATATTATAAATTATGCACTTTAATACACTTATATATGAGTACTATTAGATAAAGTAGACTTTAACAGATAAACATCAATTTTATATATATATACATAAAGTTTATGTAAATATTTATTTTGGATGCGATTAATGATTACTAAAAATTAACAGCACTAAAATTTGACAGCACTAATATGTATATATGGCATAATACAATACACAACATTACATTTGCACATACAGGCTTGAAATGAACTTAAAATTATTATTATTATTGTTTTTTTGTACAAAGTAATGTAAACAATAAGGAGACTGTGAAAAGAAAGACATACTTTACTGACCTCCATTATCTGGGACTGATGGCACTCCTCCCTCATGATGTTCATGTATTACAGTATGATGATATCCTTACAGACACTCAGATGTCCTGCACCTTCCAATGGCCAGATCTCAACATTTGGAAACTTTTATGGCAGATTCAGGCATACAGTTTGCAGTAAATTTAGTCCCCTTCCACAAAGACTACAGGACATGAACTACTGCATTCAGACACAGGCAAAGGGTGGCACTTCTAGGGCCCATTGTGCAAAATTGAATTATGGATAACTAGCTGGGTTTCAGTTTGAACAGGAAAAACACAACTTCACAAAGCATTTTTAAGAAACGTTCGTGTTTCACACAATGACATACACAATTGTCCGACACTATTTAAATGATACAATAATGCACATTTTATAGCTGAAACTTAAACAGATAACCAGCATGTGATTTCCAATGTCACCACAAATACATCGACAACACAATATACAATACAAAATGTTATCGAACAAAAAAAAAATTAAAACAAAGCACCTGTGACTGAATTCATTGTGATTTAAAAAGTTAAACGATAACTGCTTTAAAACAACGATGAACAACACTTAAATTTGGCTTTTCTTGATTAATTTCAACATGTTCCATAAAATTAACCTTTTTCCAATATCATTTTGTATTTTATTTTACATTTATGTCATATTTGTAAGTGCTCCCTGAGACCTACATACAGTAAATGTGAAGTGAAGGACGCTGTCTCTATGACTTTATGTGTACTGAATTTCTTGTCTTTTTGAAACAACTGTTAATGCTGTATTGTAAATATTAGCACCCATAAATTGCCTAAAATACATATTTAAGACCATTTCTACTAACTCATGACATGAACAGAGAAAACAAAGGTAGCACAGACTTCCTGATATCCAGGATAACCTCATGGGAAGGTTAGCGGTGTCCTCACTGGGACGCTTTGTTTGTATCAATCCTACAATTCAAGTTAGACACTTAAACAAGAGGGGAAAAAGTGTCATTCATATACTCGTCTAATAATGCAAAGTTGTATAATAATATCTGGTTAATCCATGGTAACCGTTACATGATTAAGTAGTAAACAGCTGAAACGTGGACCATGCAACCACATAGTGGTCACGTCAGAACCCTGTCATTACACTTGATACGATCCAAGCTTCATCTACAATGTTATTACAAGACCAGCTAGTGATAAAAAAAAAAAAAAAAAAACATTGCTAAAACACATAAAATTATTATTTAAAAAAGTACATCAATTACAAAGCCAAAAGTCCCTGTAAACAAAAAAGGATATTGTCTATTTGTCTGGCAGCACTGGTATAGACCAGGACACTGTTAGAGTATTTCCTTTATCTCGAGCCGTAGATGCCGTATGTGTCTTCAGAGTGTCCTGCTTTCTTCTCTTTGTTGATTGTATTTACGGTTAAATGCACAGGATGTACCGTTATCATTCAGGGTGTCTCTAGCTGAAGCACACAGGGCCGATGTTGAAGCCAAACTCGTAGCTGCTGTTGCCCAAGATTCCTATGTCACGTAGAGGAAGCAGGTACATGTCCTCAAACTGAAACACAGACTCACGCGGTCCGGGATCCACTTCCTTTGCAGACTGGTAAAAAAAGCACAAACATAAAGGGTTGTTTAAGGTAAAGCACAATTGTTTAAAACCTTTATAAGGAATGTTTTCGAGCAGTTGCCATACGAGCAACAGCATTTTTTCAATTTTAATATCATCTAATTTTAAAAATAGTATTTTTTTTATATAAAAAAAAGTGCAGCACTGGTGACCAAAAGAGACTTCATTCAACTGACCTATTTTAAGAATTAGTGGCTCTAAAAATAAACTGGTTCACAACTCAGCAAAGATTGAACCTTATGCAAATGATTCACCTTCAGAAATGTGATAAAAATAGCACATTTTTATAACCAGTGCTGGTAGAATCCACATACCACACAATCCTGCAGCTCTCCTAAATAGCTCTGCTCCACAGAGTCTGTGAGGAACTGGACCTGTCGCTGTGTCTGGCCCAGTTGGTGTCCAGGGTAACAGGCGTATGTCACTCTCTGTTCTGCTCTGTTGCTCTGGAGTCGTAGTAACCGCAGCTGAACCACACTGAGGGCTGGATACTCGAACTGACCAAAGTCAAGACAGACAGGTTTTGATGGTAAAACTGCAAGGCTACAAGTCCTGTGTATTTTTTATTTTAGGTCAAATATCCTATAGTCAGCCCCTGTCAACAGAACAATAGCACAATCTTTGATCCAACAGGAAGTAAAAATGTCTACAGGTCGAAAGCACTACTTACTCGGAAACCTCCCTCCAGTGAACTGAACCAGTAGAACTTGCTGTTATTTCCGGAGTCATTCAGCCAAGTCCTTATGGGAAGCTGTGGAAATTGGAAGAGCGATAATAAGAATTTAATGTTCTTTGACATTAAAGAGACACAATAGTAAGATTTTAAGCAGATTCTATTACGTGTGCATCTCTGGGGTGAAGGCAGGTCTCTGCTCCTGACTCTGAGAAGTTACAGTAGGCCAAAAGAGCATCTAAAGGACTGCCTTGGTTTGGGTCAATGTAGTAGAATCCTGCAAAATTTACAAAAGGAGTTATTTAATGGATTATTTTATCCAAAACAAAATGCAGTTCAAATATATCATACATACCATATCATTTACACTTTTAGCCTGGCTCACATTGTGCGGTTTTAGGCTGATTTTAAAAATCCTAAATGATTCCTACAATCCTAGACTAAAATCTCTAGTCTTTGATCAGTAGTGTGATAGTGGCCGCTGCGATCAAAATAGGATTTTTTTGCACACACCCTTTTTAAACACGACTTGAGTGCTGTACAGTCTGGTACAATCTTAAATGACTTCTAAAAATCGCTGCCTGGCTTTGGTCTTGTCCTCCTTTTTTTTTGCTTGAGACAGATCATGTGTACCATGTGTAAATGGGGTCATTGTAACTGAGCATGTTTTGTGTCTTAAAAAAAACTGTAATGCAAAGACTTCTCAAAGACAGCACAAAGACAAAGAGGAACATGAACAAAAGGATATGCCTTTGAAAGGTGAAAAACATAGGGCTCTGACCGCTGGTGTAGTTGGGATGGCATAGCCACAGCTCCAGACAGGTAGAGGCTGGGTGCTGCTTGCTACCATCCGGAGGGTCCACCAGCATCCGGAGGTCATGGTACAGAGAGTCTAGCAGTGTCTGAATCAGAGGGTAATTGGGCTTGTCTGAACTGTACATCAGGTCCTGTTAGAGAAGGAAAAGTAAGACAAAAATTATTATTATTTTTTTTTTAATCTGCACTTTAGTGAAGGTCCAAGTATAACAGAGTTTTTGTGATAAATAGCACATATTTTAGTTCTGCCATGATGATATCTGTCACAATCACCAAGTGCCCTCGAGCTCCACCAGAGGGCACTCCAGCCTGGACTGTTAAGTGTGTCACCCCTGTCTGTGTGTTATGTCCCCATTGGTCCCTTGGTTGCATGTGTCATGTTCTGATTGGTCCCCTGGTTCTATGTGTCACATTCTCACTGGTTTGTATTATTGTGTTCCCTCCTGTCCAGCATAAAAGAAGCCCACACCCCCTCCTTGACACTGATTGTTGTTTACCATAGCCTCGTACCCTGTTTTTAGCGTTTCTTGTACTTTGTTGACCTTGGACTGTTTTCTTGTTTCGATCTTTTTCTGCCTGCCCTGATCCCTGCCTGGTTTGTTTTACTCTTTTGCCTTGCCCTGTGTTTGGACTGTTTGCTGGTGTTTGACCTAGCCCGTTTGACCACGTTAGGGATGGGGAAATGAAGCCTCATGAATCACTGAGGCTTTCCCTTGACTGTTCCGGGAAAAGATTCAAAGCTTCGA
>JAUCMS010000048.1:1886152-1904809 GCA_032357445.1 Enteromius radiatus
GGTGAGTTTTAATTAGGGTAGGAGCTGAACTCTGCAGGGCTGCGGCTCTCCAGGACCGGAGTTCGCCACCCCTGCTCTAAATGAACAAAAACAAAATACCTTGTTTCCTGGAGGTCCATCTGGACCCACCAGTCCTGGATGGCCTGGTCCACCCTGAAAGAAAACAGAAACTGTTTATTAGTAACAACAACTACTGTATGTGGCAATACACACATGAATGTAGGGGTCATTCATTCTCAGGTCAACACTCACCTCTACACCTTTTAGGCCAGGAGGTCCAACACCACCCATGATACCTGACTCACCCTAACATAAAACAGCCAACGTTTAAACACAATTACAAACAAATGCAACAAAACTGACACACAAGTGTTGACAATACACCATGTATTAATACCATGTTTAAAGTTGGAAAAATACCCATACTAAGATTAAAATTTGGGGTTGGTAAGATTTTTTTTATTTCTCATGCTCTTAAGTTTCTTAGAATGGTAGTATATACAAACATGTCAGGCAAAATAAATGTTATGTAAATGGACTTACCTGGAATCCGATTTGGCCCTTGTCTCCCTTGATCCCCCTTTCTCCTTTCTCCCCCACATCTCCCCACGGCCCCTCTAAACCACTATGTCCTTGTGGGCCATTATCACCCTGAGGAAAAAAAGGAAATATAGTACAACAGCATTTCCCTTGTGAAATGACGCTAGCTATAAAAGATAAATGACCTTCTCTCCTTTAGGGCCGGGATCACCAGCAACGCCAACTGGACCAGCATCACCCTTCAACAGAAGAAAAACACTAATATTAGTCTTACAGGCACAGTGAGACTGATTGTATATGAGACAGATGACTTTAGGGTGAAATTGCACAGTTGTGTCAACATTACTAAATTGATGTCTACACCTCACTGCCTGCTAGGCCTTGTGGACCCATTGGACCTTTAGCACCTGGAGGGCCAGTGTCTCCTTTTGGTGCTTGAGGACCAGGCTTTCCAAACTGACCTCTGTCCCCCTGCCAATACATTGAATTAATAAAAAAATAATAATAAAATAAAAAAATAATCCTTTATATGTTACTGTGTAAATGAATAGAATTTTAGAATTATTTCTCCATACCTTATCACCTTTTCTTCCAGAAGGACCCTCCAAACCTGCTGGACCAGATGGACCCTGTAGAGGTCAGGGAGCTTTCATGACATTGCTGTTACCACTATTTTTTTATTATATTATTAAGCTATAACAATATTTTATATCACAGTGCTTTTATACTCTTTCATTAAAATACTACATAACCGTGGTAAAATCTCTCTAATATATGGCCTCTAAAAAAGACATCTGGTCTCTGTACAAAGAACAAATAGTTAGGCAGCTCCATGCCAATCTAACCTGTAGCCCTTCCAGTCCGAGAGGCCCATCATCACCAGGAGGCCCCATCAATCCCTGTGCAATTATAGAAGTTTTCAGTGATTTTCTTAAGGAAGCAGAATTTGTGATTATCTAAATCATATAAATCACTTCAGTCACCTTTTCTCCTTTCTCCCCATCTATACCTGGCAGTCCATTTGCCCCCTGTGGACCCTGAAGAAAGATTTCCATCAATTTTAACTTGATGTTCTTCATGTCACAAAGCTTTTCATCAAGCGTGGTAGGAAGAATTATCACTTACTGGAATACCTGGGGGACCATTTGGCCCATGGTCCCCTGGGGGTCCTTTACTTCCAAGCGGCCCTTGTTTTCCAACAACTCCACTAACCCCCTGACTTCCTGGAGGACCCTATATTAGACAATCAATCAAAAATAAAATATGTTTTTAAAAATGATCAGCCATCATGTAAATGAAAGGGCTGATTGTGTGCTCACACATGGCCCATCTGTTCCCTGATGCCCGGGATCTCCTTGACGGCCCTGCAGAGATATAACCCATGGTTTACAATTAAAGGAAAAAAATAAGAACTTTGTATTTCAGCACTGCTTTATGATAAATCAAACTCCACTGAACCAGTAAGCTCAGGATCTTATATTTTCTTGGAAAAGTGGTACTGTATATACCTGGGGTCCTGGTAATCCTTTTTCTCCTCCTGAACCAGGGGGACCCTAAATAACACACATAAAGTTTGGGAGTATTAGTCATCACAACATGCAAATGACAGTGTTAAATGATCAAAATTTAAAATAAGAAATGATCTGCTTTATTCATTCTAGTGTTTATACAGTACATGATCCCTCGCACACTTACTGGTAGTCCAGGCTTCCCAGTTGGTCCAGGAGGCCCTCTCAGACCTGGCTCTCCCTATAAGAAAACAAATGTCTTCATTTACCTTAAGATACTATTATAAAGGCTAAAAACAGTGTGGCTGTGCTCTAAATCCAAATGTGCTGTCTAGAGTTTTAGTCATCAGCCTTAAAGGAAGGCTGTTCCAACCTTGATTAGGATTAAATTACTGCAATACAGCTCACAAAGGATTAGAATGAAGCCCTTATCTGTATATAAGCGTCAACATTATAACTGTACAAATGTACAACAGCACAATTTTATGAATATAAATGAATATGAATAAAAGACATATTGCTGTTAATATGGGATAGCTGAAGCATAATTTTGTCTTTACCCTGTCTCCAGTGTGGCCTGGTCTTCCTCTCATACCCATGTTTCCTGGAAAACCCTTAAGAGGATACAAGAGGGTGAGCTGGCTGTGTCAAAACATCAACCTTAAACAATATTCTCCTCATCCCTCTCCCTCTCTCTCTATACAAGCCCTGTAGAGGGGTCACTTACATACATGCCAACAGGGCCCTGCGGTCCCATTGTTCCTGTCTTTCCAGGGAAACCCTGAGATAAATAACCACAAATGCTAAAACATCCTTAAAATCAGCAGCATGGTTACAAGTTATATGAAAAAATCATAAACATACCCTCTCTCCTGTTGGCCCAGGACTGCCCATAGGCCCCTCCCGTCCAGGTGGACCCTGTCAATCAAAACAAAATCATCAGCCAAATCATACATTTTTTGTGGAATCTGACCTTTTCTACAGGATTCTTTGATGAATAAAAAATGTAAAAGAATATCACTTAATATTGATTTTTTTTTTGTATAAATGTAAAAGCCATCACTGTCACTTTTGATCAGTCCTTACTTAATAAAAGCACTAATTTCTAAAAAACAGAAAAAGAAAACTACAAGTACAAAAAGCACTTTCAATATATAATAAAATAATAAAAGCAACAATGGAACATAAAACCATGTCATAAAACTGGATATTAATGCCACTTGATACCCTTTGTTGTACTTTCTTGACTGCATGCCATAGCAAGGGGTCAAGAGTTGAGCTAATCGGCTCAGACACAACAGGATTATAGGATTCAAGTTTGTGAGACAGACTACAAAGGATACTTACAAGACACGTTACACAAACAATGACTGATTCAAAGTCCTAAATAAGCTTTGATCTCAATTTGCATGGGCTCTGTTGTTGTGTGAGAAAAGAAGAGTAGAATATATGTGAGTGCAATCATCTGCATAAAAATAAATAAAATAAAGAACACAGACTATACTTCAACATCCTCGACCCAAGAACAATAATTTTTCAGCTGGATATTGAAAACCTGATGTGCCAAGAATAAATGATGTAAATTTAACAGCTTGGGCCCTTTTTTGGATGCAAAGTGTAGCAAATTCAATAGGATGAAAAATAATATGTAATATGGATTCAATTTATTTTTGTTTTCTTAATGCAGGTACTGCAGGTAATAGAATTGGCAAGTCCGATAAGTAATTTCAGCTGGAGGGTCAGGAGGCAAGCAGGAATGATTTTTCAAATATACCGATACTTTGTCATCATTCTTTTGCTTCAGCTTCAGGCTCAGCTGAATAAAATACATTGAAGTGATTCTAAAGATGTGTGTAAAACACATGAATACTTATAAATAAGAAAACTCACCATAGATCCTGGGGGTCCATCCTGACCATGTTCTCCAGGAATACCTTGCAATCCCTGAGGTTTGAGAAACCAACCAAGACCTTAAAAGCCTGTGTGTTCAAGTGTTTTCTGTAGTCACCACTGACCATTACTCTTCTCGCCTACTGCATTTTACTAGAGTCATTTATGGCTGGTAGGGTGCAAATTAAACTTGACAAGCTGTACAAAAACCCCGGTGCCCACTAAATTCCTGGAAAGGCTGTCTTTGTTTGTATAACCTCTTTATGATTCATAAAAGGCATAGCCCATCCTCTATAAAATGTGATCATCGTTTTTTATTTGCTCTACACCGGGAGCTCAGTCTGCTGGATTCATGACAACAATCTGCATTATAGAGCTCCTTTCACTGCCAAAACCGACTCATTAATAGTAAATAAAGTGTGAGGTGCTCAATATGAAAGCTTAGCAGTGATAGCTAAATAAACGGTTTCAGCCTAGTAGCTAAAGACTACATTTATGACTTAATAAAACAATATAAACTTTTAAACAATTGACTATTCTGTTAAGAGTGCTGAACCCACCATTAGTCCTTTATTTCCTGCATTACCCACAAGGCCTTGCAGTCCCTGTAGCACAAGAAAGAATGATTTGCACTTTTGACATTCCCAACATGTAACATCAAGGGTTGGTTAAAATAATCATTGACATACCTGTTCATTACTGAGATGTTTATAGCAATTTTAATAATATCCCATACACTTTTTATATAATGAAAATAATAAACATAAAATATGTTTTAATTGTACTACTAATGCGCAACTTTTTAATGCGTACTGTTTTCGCACAATATCCTCATGTTATACATTTATATTTAATTGATGTAGAAAAGCAGCAAAGATATATACATATATATATACATATATATATTTTACAGTTCATGGTATTAGAATATAGAATGGGAACCTGTGTACCAGGCTTTCCTTCAGCTCCATCAGGTCCAGGTGGGCCAGGAAAACCCTACAATAAACACCATCAACACTGACATCATCAACATTCGACACAAACTTTGACACTAGTCTCAGCTTTTGTGTATGAACACTTACAGGAAGTCCAGGCATGCCAGCATGACCTCTTTGCCCTGTTCGACCCTGTAAATAATGTATTGAGACTTTTTTAAAATCAATATCAAACAGCTCATACACATTAATAGATCTATTTACAATACCTTAAAGCTTAGAACTACATTATATGACAAAACACCATAAAGTGTATTACCTTTAGGCCTCTAGGACCAGGCTTTCCAGAGAGGCCTTCAAGACCTTTGCTCCCCTTCAGTAAAACCAAGATGGACATTTCACATTGTAATAATATTACAATATTACACTCAATTTGAGACTCTGAAATCTTAATGCATATAATACAGAGCAACTCTGACCTTTGGCCCCTCCTTTCCCATTTTGCCATGCGGACCAGCTTCTCCATCCTCTCCCTGTGTGAGGATATTGAAGTGTTTTATTATATGTGTTTTGGAATTATAATATAGCAGTGAAATAATATTAATGTAACTCATACCTGGATCCCATGTGGTCCTGGCAGACCTCTGATGCCTGGGAAACCAGGAAAACCTGTTGGTCCCTGCTCACCTTGAACACCCTGTATCCCTGGGGCTCCTCTAACACCCTGGGAGGAAAATACAATTTTTAACAAGTGACAATTTAACCCAATTACATCAACTTGGGGAGACTAAATGTAATCTAAACTTATTTATAGTTAAATGTTTACTTTGTTTCCTTTAGGTCCAATGTGTCCCTGGTCTCCATCAGGTCCTCTGTTTCCCTTAAATGACAGTAAACCCATTAAAGCCAAAATAAAAACTTAGTAGTTAAGACAGGTAAAAATAGGGAGAATTAGCTTACTTTGATACCAGTAAAACCTTTTGGACCTTGTATTCCTAACACACCCTAAAGAACAATTAAGAAAAAAAATCAAAGTAATTCACCAAAACGTGAGAAATAGGAAATATTTAAAATATAGGATAAATTTGAAAGACAGTTATCAAAACTGAAATAGTTCAGCTTTCTCTTTAGGAAAAATAAATCTGGCCATTTTACCATTAATCCTTCAAATCCTGGCTCCCCTCTGAGACCCACTGGCCCTGCTGGGCCCTATAAATGAGCAGGGATAAGAAGGTTCATTATCCCTCAAAAGTCAGTAAGTTTTTTTTTTAATTAACAAATTTTATTTTAGCAAGGATGCATTAAATTAAAATGCATTTAGAGTGATTTAAAAAAATAAAAATTGTATTAAATATATATTATATGTTTTAACACAAACATTATCAATCAAATAAACTGAAATAAAAATGTATAATGGTTTTCACAAAAATATTAAACTAAAAATTCAACTTGGACATAAAAACACTAATTAAATAAAAACAGAAAACAATAGTACTTGTAATAATTCACTATATTTTATACTGTATTTTTGATCAAATATATTAAGCTTTGGTGATCACATAAGAGACTTAAAAAACATTAAAAATCTTACTGACTGCAAATTTCTTGATATTAGAGTATGCATTCATATTAATCATCTTATGATTGAGCATTAAACAGCAGGAAGTCTTAATCTTTAATGAGTAAGAAGATCAAAGCAATTAAAAAAATATATACAGTAATCTCTGTGAGAAAAAGAGTACTTACAGGTTCTCCTTTGGGACCAGGTAAACCTTCTCGGCCTGACAGCCCCTAGTAGAAAAGCATGTGAACACAATATTATAGATCACGATCAAGTAGTAAATTGTTAGAGTATGTAATTGTCTGGTTAGTATGCAGATATCTATGTAAATAACATAACGTCCAGTTATCCAACCCCTGATTATCTTTTTGATCACTTAACTAGATTCATCATAGCATAACAAACATTCACCTGCAGACCTCTTTGTCCTGGAGGCCCGATCTGTCCCTCTAATCCCTGTGGACCCTAATAATAACATACAGGTTATGTAGAGGTCATTTATTAGTAACTTTAAGCTGTACCAAATAATAAATTACATACCTGTGGCCCCGGGAGACCAACAGCTCCAGAAGGCCCAGGCTCCCCCTAGAAAATAAAACAGAAATTATTAGCATGTAACAGACAAACTAAGGAAAATAGTGTGAGGAAAAAGTCAAATACTCACACGAGACCCATTAGACCCCTGGGCACCAACCACACCTGTCCAACCAGGAGCTCCCTGCAAATATTTAAATAAGCTAAGATCTAATTTAATGCAGAAATCATGCATTACTCTTCAAACATTTGTGGGATAATTTCTTTTCAATCCTTAAAAAATATGTATCATGTTTTCAATAGTACTATTAAGTTGATTTTAACTGGGATAATAGGAAATCTTACAGATGTATGTATTAGAAAGAATTATATTGATTTATGATGTTCTGTACTACTTACTGGTGGACCAGGAAAGCCTGGTGGTCCCTCCATCCCATCATCCCCCTGTAAACAATATCATTAACTGATAACTACAACTTGATGTCAAAGTTAATGCGCAACTACTGTATGCAGAGCTGTGCATCTGATAAACAAATACTGAATTTATTGCACTATAGTTATTTTGTTTTGACTTACATCTGGCCCTGGATGACCTTCAGGGCCCTCCAACCCTCTCATGCCTTGTGGACCCTGAAGAATTAAAATACAATCAGGCAAGATGATGAAAAGGAACAGGTTAATATGTATAAAAAGTATTTTCTATTCTGTTTATTCACAATTACTATGAATTTAGCTGCAATCATAACTTACAGGAGGGCCGACAGGGCCAGGAGAGCCAGGTGCTCCTTTTGAACCCTGAAAACGTGAACCACAGGTTACTTATTTTCATAAACACTTACAATTATCAGCATTATGCAACTGTAGATTATAGAAAGGGACAAGAAGATACAATTGAATTAAGTGCCTTTTAGATACAGTAGTTCTTTGCCTGACCACTAGATGGCGATGTATCATATTATCTAAAACAATGCACCCAATTGCATTTGAGTTGCTTGGATTGATTGGTTATTGGTTTAATCATGGCTTACTTTCTCACCAACTTTTCCCATTTCTCCACATGGACCCTCTGGTCCAGCAATGCCCTGCAACAGGAATAGTGTAAGTCCATAAGCAAAAAAAGGTTTATGGAAGGCACATCAATGGGATTTGAATCTACAATATTTTAGTTACTAGCTTGACCAATCATAACACTTACCTCCTCTCCTTTCTCTCCAGGTGAGCCTGATTCTCCTTTATAGCCTAAAGGACCCTGCATTTTAAAATGAACTGTTAACACACCAAAAGAATCAGAAAACATGACATCATAAAACAATTCCAGAGATGAATTGCTTCTTTTAAAACATAAACGTCAATGTAAGCTTTACTGTAAATGAATATCACTTGACCTTTGGTCCTGGAATCCCTGGAGGCCCCTGAGGCCCATCCAGCCCATTTTCTCCATCCTTTCCAAAGAGTCCTGCTCTGCCTATCACACCTTTTTGGCCACGGTCACCCTGAAAGAACAGCACATTAAAAAGGCTAATAATCATACATTAAGAAACAACACATTTCTATATTCATCAAAATAGCATGCACTAACTGTAGCTTTATTACTAACGTCTAATAATATTACACTGATTTTTGCTTGAGTCTGCAGGTACCAAATAGTACAATAGTACAGTATACTATTAATAATAGTAATACTACAGTATATGAAAGTCACCACTCTGCTATAAAAGAGTTTAAATGCCAGTTTTCCAACCTACATCTGAACAAAGGTAAATTGCTTTAAAAGTAATTTGGCCTTCCATTATATTTTGATTGTACACACTGAGGTACAAATTATTTGTAGTGGTTATTAAGAACATATCAAAGATGCTTTAATGAGGGCTTAAGATGGATTAATTTAAAATGTAATTTGCTGGTGTTAATGTTAAATACGTACTTCAACAGCTCTAGATACAGTAGTGTGGTTGCCAGCCTAACATGTCTTTTTAATATTAACACAGTTAACAATGTTATATAAACAGGCAGGATGTGTATGTCAAAATACCTAATCTGTACATTAGGCATTGCACAGCAAAGGCAGCAAAAAGAACCTTGAGCTTGAGGTTTTTATTAATATAAGATTTTATTTGGCAAGGCCTTAAGATCTAGAAACACCGCCTGGAAGCATTCATCATATCATGTGCAGTGAAAAGCAGTGTATGCAAGTGATAGAAACAAGTGAAATGTGGCCAGACGTGAACTGAGCTGAGAGGACCACACACATAAACACATGTCTGTGATTGGTCACTATGTAATTCATCAAAGGTCATGCTGAATTACACTCAAAAGTCAGAAACGGAAATCTAGCTCTTCATTTAGTGTCATTCAAAGTCAGTGATTTTCATCTATCTGTTCTTTCATAGAAACTATGAAACAGAAGCTCATTTCGGCAGTGATGGATGCAAGGCTTTTAAGAAGCACAAATGTGACGTCTCGGTCACATGAAATCTGACAAACCGCAACGAGGAACGCAGATACATCTGTGGTTAAATCTCAGCAATGCTGGGTGACATTTTGGTGCACAACTAGCAGGTTAATGACTGTATTACAGCAGAAATAGTGAAGCCTTAGCAAGTACAACTAATAAAAAATTATGCTTTCCTTTATTAAGCATCACTTAAAATGACAACGTTCCACTATAGTATATTACCATATCTCCAAAACGTCCTGGACGTCCTTTTTCTCCTGGCTCCCCAGATGGCCCCTTGTAGACAAGGTTAAGAAAGAGAGATCATGATTTAGCAGAGCAGGTGTTGTCATCTGAGCTCAGGAAGTACTGGGCTACATAACACAGGTGTTGCTGAGCCTCATCAAAGTCTTATTAAACCAGCTGGTACCTCACCTGTGGCCCAGGTTTCCCCATCTCTCCTTCTGGACCAGGCGGACCTTGTGCTCTCTACAAGCTCACAGGAAAAAGAATGGAGTCAGGGACATTACATGTTCCGAAACGAACAAATTTTACAAATATGTGCTATTTACTTACAGGCCAGCCTGCGCGGAGAAGCTGGAAGAATGAAGTTTGCTGGAGGACAGAGAGAGATAAAAATTGTATTGCGCCATCATGAGACTGTCGACGTTTATCACATTATTAGCATCACAGCTGATATTAAAGCAATATTTAATACTCTGTTAAGTTAAACTTACAAAACTGCCCTGTTTGTCATTAGGATGGATCATTCAGGAAAAACACATTTGAGTAGTTGCACCTTCCACAGCTATATCCATATGCATGCAGACAGATATTTTATTAGTTTCATGAATGTCTTGTATGTCATAAATGCTGTGTCATAAAGCTGTGTCAAACTCCAAACAGTCCAACTCTTTATGTTCCACTATATTAAATCATGCGTTTTTTACTTTGTATCCCCTACAAATGTGTCGAGCTGTTTTCTGTAATATATACTGTAATAGGAAAAAATATTAGAAATCGCTCCAGATATAAATAAAATGTTAATTTAGGGTTGAATACATTGGAAAAACATGAAATAGTTGTTCATACTTGGGTAAACTTTTTTTTTTTTTACTTTTTCAAATTTTTATTGGACACATTCCCACAGTTTCTGTCCCATTTAATATACTGTAGCTATAACATATGTTCAATAAAAAATACTTTTATTTTATAGTAGACTGTAAAACTACTATACAAATTACATTTTAATATTTACATTTTCAAAATGTAAACTATCAACCAACCAGCTTTTATTTTTATAGCATGCCAGGATATTTATTTATATTTACTTTTTTATTGAATGAAATCACACTCTTCAAGATTTTGACTATTACCATATCAGAATTTGCCAATGATTTTGTTTCAATATAAGGCGCAGCTCAAAATATATATTTATTATATTTATTATTTATTATATTTATTATTTATTATATTTATTCAAAATATATATTTGTAATTCTTGGTCTATTCTTGAAGCATTTCTCTTCGTTACTCTGAGAAGTAATTTTAATGAAGGCAAAAAGTCATAACGATGCTATTCTGGTCTTACTAAAGCTTTAATGATCCGTTCTCATCTACCAGACTCTAGACTTAAAAGCTGCCCTGTAAACTACAAAGGCGTTCAAAAAGGCAGCATGCTGCACACAGGACACATATCCCAAAATGAGTTACGAGGTCACAGGCTGTTTTTAATTAGTCTATGCTTGACAGAGGTTTCAGTTATCTGGAAAGGGACATGAAGGCTGAGAATGATTGATTGTGTTAAGATGACCTTGTTCTGTGTTCGAGCAAAGGGGATCACCAGTTACAGGAATAACTTGTGACCTCATATAGCACTAAGAGTAGAAAAGTCACTGCCCTCAGCTGGATTGCTGGATGTACAGTGCGGGATGGTTCAAAGGCTGTAGGAAACAAATACCCCAGTACAGCAACGAGAGAGAATTCCTTCCCCTCTCTGTTTTTCTCTGAGGGCATCTTTATTCAATCACGGATGTGGTGCTCATCTAAGCTATAACACAAGATACAGCTGTGCACTGACAGCCATTTTAAAGGGATGAGGAGTAAAGTTTAATTTTGTAGACAGGGAGACCACAGACAGGGACAGAAACATTGGAGAAACCAAAACAAGAGAGAAGACTCACCTGAAATGCAGCCCATTCCTCAGGTGTGTTTCTCCACAGGTAGAATGTGGGCAGCCCAGGTGCCCCAGGAGGTCCTGGGACTCCACGGTGTCCTGGACGGCCTTTAAGCCCAATGGCACCCTAAAAACATCACAACGATTAGGAAGAATGCATCCCACAAAAAAAAGTTACACTGACATGTGCTTATAATCTTAAACAAATCTCAAACCTGATGAAAGCAGAACTATTAGGATGAAAAAAAAAATTCCATCACGCATCTGCATTGTATAAACAGGCATGTTGTAAAACAGCACTGTACATAACAGTTTAGACACCACCAGATAAATTATAAATATAGAAATGATCAGCCTTTCACCACTCAAGTTATGAATACATTTCCAGATGTACTGTAAATACCAGTGCCTACAACACATCACCATTCAAAAGTCATTTTTTATAATTATTCAGCAAGGATACATTATAATGATCAAGACATTCATAATGTTACAAAATATTTCAAATAAGTTCTGTTGTTTTGAGCTCTCCATTTATCCAATAATCATGAAAAGAAAAAGTGTCAGAGTTATACTTTGTTATACTCAGAGAATACTCAAAATTGATAATAAGGAATGTTTCTTCAGCATAAGATCTCTGAATGATCATCATATAAAGGTCATCTCATAAGCTTATAGTATAAAAATGGATATAGATGAGAAGAAGACCAATGTTTGCAAATATTATTATGATGTCACCACTATTGGTTTGATTGATGATTTTTAAAGTTTATCATGAAGTCAATAAAAAGAAACAGGAGTATAGGAAGTCAAACTGACAGCATGTCTTTGCAAGCTTCCCTGTTGGGATTTGGACTTCTGTTTGGAGGTTAAACATATTAGACCTCTCATCTAAAGTAACAAAGTTCACAGAAGGACACAAAGGGTCAGCCGGTCATGACCACAGGCATGTGAACTTTCCACGAACTTCAGTGGTGAAGCACTTTGACCTCAGCTTGTGCTCATTCATCGTGACCTTCCAGTCCATTTCTCATTAATTAACACTCTGATTATCATACCTTATCACCTTTGGATCCTGGATAGCCATCACTCCCAGGACATCCCTAGAAGGAGCATAGTAAAAACCTTAAGCATACAAAGTTACAGAGTGTGACTAATTTAAAACATACAGCTTTCATTTTTAACAGCAATGAGCTTGTTTAACAGAGTTCAAATTACACGTTTATAGCAAATATAAAGTAAATAAGCAATAACAAATTAGGCAAAACATTTTCCTTTTTGTCTTAATTCGATCAAACAAAACAACCATTCAGAGTTCAGAGGTCAGACGACCTAATAAAAACCATTAACTTTATAGCCACTCTGACCACAGTAATATGAGCACCCTGTTAAACCTAAACCTAACCTTTTAACCATCACAAAACTATTGGAAAAGCTTACTTGATGACACCTGATTTACAAGTTTTTTGCAACAAAACCATTCAGAGTAAAGTTTTTGTCTTCTGAGCCATAAAAACAAGTGATCTAAAACAAATTGGACCATCGTTACTGGACCACAATTTATATAATAACGTACTGTATTCATAAAACATGCGCTGATTTATTTCTATTTTAGGAAACAATAATAATACTGCATCACAGTACAATATTGTATACTTAAATACTTAGAACATAACAGGCTCTAACTCCCTCGAATGATAAAATTAGGACCTTATTCAATGACTAAAAGCTTGACCCCAACCAAGAAAGAAATGCAGGGTATGGTAGTAACAGAGATGGTGAAAACCTGATCACTTTAAGCCAGGTGAATATTGCATTTTGACTGGGTGATACAGTGGGGTCGTTCCTTTTACAGCCAATTGTAGAGAGTCATATAAATAATGCTGGCAGGAAGTGAGACATATTGACATACTGTATGTTGTGCAGCTTAGAACAGCTGAAATATACATACACTACATCAAAGGCCTAATAATTATTGCTTATTTGTTTCCTCTTGTGCTTTCTGCATCAGACTGCTTTTGCTGATTGTGGCAGAAGTTTTTATTCTATTTATCTGCACATGCTTTGTTAGACTTATATTATGTGTGATGTATCCGTTACAGCAATTGATTTCAGCCATTGTGTCCATTTTTTTCTGATGCAAGTCTGATGCAAGTAACAGGATGGGACAAAAGAACAAAGCTTTCTGCAATATATTTATATGTTATTTTGTATAAATTATACTACTATATATATATATATATACATATACTACTATAGCATTTATTTACATTTTGAATTAGACTTTAATTTTAGTTATTTTGTAATGCCCATTTAAAAAAAAAGTTTGGTGATTTTGCATTCAGATTAAACATTTTCTTTCAATTACCAAAAATGAATTTTTATTGGATTTTGTCTTAGTTAATCATTAACAGTAACAACACTGATATATTCTTATATACTATACTTATATTTGCTATTCTTAAGTTGTACTCACAGGCTCACCTCGGGGCCCCACTGGCCCCATGGGTCCTCTTTGAATGCGATACATTTTCCCATCAGAGCCACGTACAACATCTCCATGCCTTTCTGTAAGTATAATGGTACTCGGGTGCTCCTCAGATCTCCAGCCAGGTCCTACAAGGATATCTGTAGTTTTGGTTGTTTTTGAGATGCCCTCCCAAGGAGTTGTTCTCACAGGAGCCTGTGTAGTGGCCCCCAAATCCTCTTTTAACAAGTTGGATTCTCGATCCTCAGGACTGGAAGTGGTTTTCAGGTGAACTTCACTACTAGGTACAATACTTTCGGTGGGTTTCTCAGGTACCCGAATGTCCAGGTTGATAATTGTAGTATCGACTGGTTTCTTTGGTGAAGGTTTGCCAGGTTTGTGCTTGTCAGTGGTGATGTTTTCATCTAGATGTTTGGATGTAGAGTCTGGTTTTGCATCACGGCTGCTTGTAGTTTCAGTTGGGAAGGTTTTGGAAGGTTTACCATTTTTAGGCAAGATGTTTTGGTCTATCAGGTCTGTATCCTCATTCACCTCAAAAACATCCCCTCGCCCCACAAATTCAGGACGTTTGGATCCAGTAGGCAGAGTACCATCACCACGTATAATCCCACGTCTACGGAGACCCTATTAACATAAAGAAATTACTTCATGTGTACCAAGATTAGAGTGTAAGGTATTATTCAATTATATTTGTTATTCATTTTTACATCTGGGAGCTTTATGTTCACTATAATACGTTTAAAGAAAATGTAATCACTTCATAATTTCTAATTTACCATGAGAATGTTTATGCGACTTGATTAAAGCTGTAATCTACATTTTTACATATGCTTATGAAATTGCTGCTGCTAACAGATGTTAAGGTAAATACAAGAGTGCAATAACTCCAGGCTGATAAACAACAATAATTTATATTATTAAACATCTTGTAGCAATCAGTAATGATCCAATTGAGATCCAACATTATGTGAAGATCAGATGTGCATGAGTTACATGCAAGGCTCACACATTTGTACCACTCCAAACAAGGCATCTTTCCATGTCTACATCACACTGGTAGTTAAAATGTCAAAACAGAATGGCAGTAATACAAAACACTCACACAAACAACATGCAAACTTGCAATCCAATGTCACACACACACACACACACACACACACACACAAAGGCTAGGTTTTGAGATAATCAACGAAATTAAGAAAAATAATAATAAAAAGAGTGAAAAAATGACATAGAAGAGTGGTCTGGATTCCATATGATCTGGCTTGGTTCTGAACGATGAGAAAGGGAAATGAAAAACAGCCTTTTCCCTGTGATAAAACACCCACATCATAGTGTCAAAGGCAGAGGATTGTTGCTGTATATCAAAATGACATCATACAAAATTGAAACATGTGTTTCCTTAAAATGTGCTGTGATTCTGTCTAGTTGCTGTATTTGCATGAAGTCTAAGCCAGGTGTTTTAGTAATGTGACTTTTGTAAGATAATATGAGCGCTTCAGATCTCTTGGTGTCCTCTACAAGGTTTACAAGCGGATAAACTAAAAAAAAAGACTTTAGAGTCTTGGAAAGTTATACATACACAATTATAACCCCTTTGGGTTGCAAGGTCAGTCAATTTCATGGTTTCCAAGAAAAAAAGCAAAATATAAATAAACATGCCATAATATAATATATTATGACATCAGAACATAGGCGGCAAAAATATGATGAAAAAGCCTTTATGTGAAGAAAACCTGGGTAAAAATCAAGACCCCCTGCCCTAATAACATCACTAACAATGGCTCTTTCTGTGGCCGTGGCCTGATAAGCTGACACTTGATCTCCACCTGGCTACGAAGGGCTGTCGTCCAGCTTATCTTCCTGCTGTTGGTCTGATATCCCTCTAATAGCCTGCCAAAGAGGGTCTGAACACACTGACTCACATTAAGTGCCCAGTCACCCAGTAAAGAGCAGCTTCCACCCCGACTCTAGCTTTATCACCATACGGCCACCAGAGGGCTTCCTGTTACAAGGTCCAACATGAAAATATCTGGAACATCACTGCTGCAAGGCTTTGTCCTTCATTAGTTAGCAGAGGCTTTTGTTTGTTCTTTGGCAATTCTGGAACAAAGGGCTGAATCTGATCAAAAGCATAAGAAAAAAAGGATCCATACTGTAACACCATACAGACATTGAGAAACCATAATGCAACAACCTAGGATTGTGGTGTTGACATTTACATCTCCAATCACAATAATCATCCTGATAAGAGGAGAACATACAGAAGCGACTGTGACAAGGTTGGGCAAATATCTATGAATGACTATTAAGACATTATTCACTTCAAGAATGAATGTTCCCAGATTTGTTGCTGTGATTTGTACATTATGTACAACCCTGCTGTTATTTAAGGTCTGTTACAGAAAAGAATGAATGCAGTTTAAACAGACCAGTGAAAAGGGCCAGATGACAGATTTGTAGGAGAGGTAAAGGTTTCCTAAAAAAAGGTTATGCCTTGAGGCTTCAGAGGCATTATTTACACACGCGTCTACATGCCAGCTAACCACCATCAGTACTAAAACGCAAGTTTACAAGGACAAAAAATCAAAAGAAGCTTACCTATTATCATACCTCAATTTTGAAAGGTACAAATTTGCATTTAATGTCTTTAATACGGTATGCAAGTGGAAAGCCTAAAAAAAGGGTCAAGTGCATACACACAATCATGCACATACATAAGTCAGTAAAAGTAAAAGATGATTTGACTTGAAAGACAGCGACTATCTGTAAATCTATCACAGAGACACAGGTATTTATATGGGCAACGACAAACCAGCTGTATCTTAGTCTGATTTAAATATAGCTTCCCATAAAATGCTTTTCATAGAGCCATGTCCTTGATCCCCAAAGAAAGTGGGAATTGGAAACTAAACAAATTAGGTGCAAAAACAAAATTAAGTAAGAAAACACCAATCACATCTGGAGAAATAACTGAATTAATTCTCTGTCTCATCCATTATGTTATTTTGGTCTTGTCATAAACTCCTACCACAGCTTGCCACTAAGGGTTTTTAAATTTGACTTCAAGCTGGGAATTCAATTTAGTTCTATGCATTCGAATAATCTAAAAATAAATCCTTTAAACAACCCTTCTTTGGTTATCCTAGAGTATACTAAAAAGAAAACTGAGAAATGTGAGAAGTGCAAAAAATCAACTACAAAATTATAAAATACTGCAAAACCAATAAATGTCAAATATAGTCAAAATTTGCACCCTGATACTGGACATGAACCCAGCGTTTGTGGTAATCTGGGTCGAACCAGCTCAGTGAAAACTATTTCCCTCATATAAACCAAAACCACTGTAACCTCTCACATCTGCAGCCAAACCACAGTCAGCCTTCAGGACAGACGGACTAACACTTGATTATACGCACATGACTTATTCTTCAACACAAATATTTATACACATATTCAAATCCATAAAAAAATGATAAAGTATTGGATTAGCGAGCACCACCAAACCCACTAGTCATTATTAGATAGGAAAAGTGTAAGAACAAGTTTCCTAAACAAACACAATTCGGAAGGGTTGCCAGATGAAGCCATACCTTTGGAACATGATTCCTGTGACCTTGCACTCCAAATCTCATTAAATCCAACAGAAACCATCCAAGCAAACACATCCAGATCCTCATGGTGGCACACACACACACACACACACATTGACTCACTCACGCATACATCACCTGCAACAAAAATGCAGTGAAACTCAGAGTCAAGACTAGTCAAATGCGTGCAAAACGCACTAGCACACCCACAAACTCTCAATCCACCCACATACACCCGGATTACATGCAGACACATACATATCATCTACTTCGCACAATGAGACACCTGTTTGGCCGTGGCTTCGGGGCGAACTGAGCGGGTGTATGTGTATGGGTGCTCATGTCTTTGTGAGCTTGTAGTGTCCAGATACAAGTACTTACACGCACGCCTAGGTGCATCAGAATTAATTGATGTAGTTTATACAATAACGCTCTGCTAATAGAGACAAACAGACCAATGGGAAATTCAAACACTGTTCGCATGCAGACACATTTTTGGCATCATCCAATAATTTACAGCTTTTTTGACAGCTTTCTGAGATCCTGCTGATGTGAATTATGTGCAAATAGAGAACAAAAAAACCACTAGTAGTATCTTGAATCAAAGAGAGGATCCTAAATCAAAGAGGGAGCCATCCGCACCCTCAGCTCATAACACAGAAAGCAATGTGGAGAGTCCTTATGGAGACAATCTACTGTATGGAGATCTGTCACAAGGGTCCTTCCCAAATAACGGATAATTGCTTCCAGAAGATTCCAGTCAGTTCTGGATTTGTAGGAGCCTGATGAGTGTTGACAAGTATCTATTTATCTATCTATGTACAGTATCTATCTACTGTATATACATTATCTATCTATCTATGTACAGTATCTGTCTACTGTATATACAGTATCTATCTATCTCTCTATCTATCTATGTACTACACTGCAAAAAATGCTTTCTAAGACAAGATTTTTTGTCTTATTTCCAGCCAAAATATCTAAAAATTCTGAAATCA
>JAUCMS010000048.1:1932166-1947064 GCA_032357445.1 Enteromius radiatus
AAGCTCTCTTCTAATGAGCTGATTATTAGAATCAGGTGCGTTAACAAAGAGAGACATGCAAAATATGCAGAGCGGTGGGGCGCGAGGACCAGGATTGAAAACCGCTGATATAAGATATGTTTCATTTATTTAGCTTTTATACTATAATTCAGAAAATTGTGTTTTTGAATACTGTTTTGCTTGAAATTCCCATGAAAACAATGAATGGTAAAACACTTCCAGAACCACGACCGCTGAAAACACAGACAGCCACTGTTGCGCTCTATTGCAGGCTCACCCTAAAAATACCACCATGTAATAAACTCTTTAGATAGAAAAGACACAGCCAAAGTCGACAAACTGAAGACATGGGCAGGATCAGTGTAAAATTCATATTCTGAATAAATTAACCTTTGTTAACTCTCATCAAAAACATTACAATATATCACTAATTGAGAAGAGAAAAGAACATATTCTCTATTTAATATAGTTTTCACTGAATCTTTTTTTGTGGTGTATAATAGATACTATAAAAATTTGACAAAGCGCTTCAATCTGTCTCACCATCTTCCTCAATTACCGAAAGAGAAAAATATGAGCTCATAATATGCCCTCTGGAAACAACACTAACATCAACAGCAACCAACAAATACAACCTCTCAGTCTTCAATAACTCAACTGCATTAGCTTTTTAATATATCATCTACTGTATTTTCCCCTGAATCATTTCAATAACACACTCAGAAAAGACCGACATCATCAACATCCACCTAAACTTTACAACGCTACAGCCTTAGATTTGTGCAAATATCTTTCCTCAAACACATGCTCAAGTACATCTACGAAACAAATATCAGTGACATTTAACCTACAGCGTACAGCATCTGCTCATTGCCTCTTTTAGGCCAAATGCTTTGTAATGCATCACGCACCAATGTGGCAATAAAATCTCAAAGTTTAGGCACTTGTTATCTTACCTCTCGAGAGTAAGAAAAGGATTAGACCTTACGTAACGTCCAGCTACACTCGGATCATTTACAAGGTACAAAATTGAACACTGTGAAAAGATATTCAATCTACTGCAGTCTGATAGAAAAGTGAGTTCAATTTGGCCTTTTTTCAGTAGGTGGGAGCACTCACGCTAAAGAAAGAAGTAGAATACAGCAGCGCAAACCTTAAGGTTGTGTGTCCACCAAAGAGTTTTTTTAGCCACTGAGAAGAGCCAGCAACTCCTCTGAAAATGCCCAGTTGAGGGTACTTGAGAGCGTTTTGGAGTGATTTTTTTTATATTAATGTAATCTGGGGGTGTCAGATGATAGTTATTCAATCATTGTACAAATAGAATGTGATGGTTGGTTGGTGTGGTATTTGTTCAACTCATCCTGTAATCCATAAGAAGTAACGAAGTAATAAATTTTACCCAAAGATGAACACTGTTCAAATCTCAACAATCAGAAACACTCACAGACACTTGCTGCCACGCCACACTAAAGCATGGTGCTCCCACTGGAAACAATGGAAACTGTATGCTGGATTCAGAAACAAATTAAACATTTTGGTGGACACATTAGATCCCTAGAAATAACTTTTCAGTCATCGTGTCCTGTGCAAAGAGAACCTCTCAAATCTCACCATCTAAAGGTCTAATTTTTTCCACACAACAGTTTCCACCATAGCTTGTGACTTTTGGGCGGCTTCCTCTCTGAGGTCTGAGGTTTTGATCACAGGCACAGCTGATGTGACCATCTCCCTGCACGTGAGCCTTGTGGAATCAGCCCTAATGAAAAATTAAGAGAACTGGGGGGGCATCACTTGATGCTAAACTCTTCAGTTAGAAATCTAGACCTCCAAGAGCTTTCCATCTAACTGCAACTTTTATAAACAGTAACAAGGACATCTGTTACTTTCTAAACAAGAGAAGAACACCTTTATAAAACCTTATAGGCTCAAGCTGATGGCAAACAGTTGTAATAGTGTAAACTGCAACTCTTGTTTCCCTCCAAAATTGGCTCCTCCTGTAATGGCGAAGACGATAAAACTCATGCTAGATTGAATCATGCTAACACCAGTCGTCTCTCTCAGTCTCCTGGTAGCTTCCAGATGCTCTACCGCTCGACCCAGGCGCCGCGTTCACTCCGAGGGAGTAGTGAAACCCGTTGGGGACTCCGCTCTGGCTGCGCGAGAGCAGCGTGGAAGTTGGGGCCGCACCTGATGAAGTGTGGGCGGTGGAGGCTGCAGTCCTGGGGGAGCGGCCCGTGCCGTACGTGCTCAAGGCATCGTGGAAGTCGTCCGATTCAGACAAGTGCGAGTCTTGCTGGAGGAGACCTAAGTTGGGGTCAGAGCCGATACGAGTGACAGGCACGGGAGATTGGCGGTGGGTGCTACCGCTGAGTAGGGCATCGTGCTCTGACAGGCCACGACTAAGGCGAGTGGGGCGGGGCCCTGTAGACTGGGCAGTGTTGAGCTGGACCGGAGAGGAGTTGGCAGTCTTGTAGGCAACAGCAGGCCGAGGGGTAAGGGGCGTTTGTGGGAGCTGTCTACGTCCACGGCAGGGTGTGCTGGTGCCTGAGGTATGAACGACTGAAGCTCCTTTAGCTGTGTTAACTCCCTGAAACACAATGGAGAGGAGAGAAATCGTTAATCCCCTTCTACACCATACATGCTAACTATAAAGATGACACACTTTACTTTCATTTTGCGTTTGCTCAAACTACCAAAGAAATAATGGTTCAAAAGAGCATGTTTATTGGTTGAATGTGAGACAGTTTTAACCAATCTGGGCAGGGGGTGTCAATAATCAAATGTCAAATATCTTTCCTGTTTGGCTCAAAGAAACTAATTGCATTGAATTCTTCTGGCGAATCAATATTGTCAAAATGTGATGATGTAATCATGTATGCTACGGAGCCTCCGAATATCACGCCACATTTTGAAGCATTTAGATTTAGGATTAGCAGTTCAAAAGAACAAAAGCTAATTGTAGCCATGGGCAACTGTCTTGGTCTTTGAAGGTTAAATTCTAAAGCTTGTTAAAGCAGGATGGATTCTGATTGGCTGTTTTTGTTTGTATCGTTCATAAGCTGGAAAAAAACCTGAATGATTCCAACAATACTGTTTCTCTGTGCCTTTATTGTTATATTTGTGGTGTGGAATTTTAGAACTGCTTCTTTATCATTATCTTTATAGTTTTCATGCTTGGTGTGAATGGGCTTTAAGTCATTGTCACTGAGGGATGTGTGGAAGCTAGAGGAAAGCACCTGACCTGTTTAAGCCTGTTTGGGTCATGGGGTTCTCCTGGTGATATGGATCTGTTGGGCCCAGCGGACACGCTGTGGCCTTGTTCGTGGCCGCCGTAGCGGTCGCAAGAGTAGTATCGCTGCTTCCTTTCCACTGCTGAGGGTGAATGGTGCTTCCTCTCGTGGGAACGGCCGCGGTCTCGCTCCCGTGCTCGTTCCCTTGGCAGTGACTCAGTGTTTGGATCTGTGTTGTGTATAAAAATACATCACATATATTAATCAGGCAAGTCCTATTCACAGCAGAATTGGACATTTTTAAATGTTAAAATATCATGTTCAGTGGCCCTTGTTTGTTTGAATGTTGCAACCAGCCCAACATAGCAACAGTGGCGTGAGAAAGTTAAAATGGGACTAACAGTGAAACAGATGAGCGGGATCTGTTTGCCCAACAAATTGAAGAGACTTTTTTTTTATGTTATTTAAGTTGTGCAATCACAACACTTTAAATACAAATAATTTACAATATCTATTAAATGACATATGCAAACTACTGTTCAAAAGTTAATTTTTTTAAAAATGCATTTTTCAAGTGCTTTTTTGGAGGAACTGTTTTCTATTTTAAAATCTAATTTAATCCTGTTATGACAAAGCTGAATTTTGGGGTTGTTGTTTACTCAAAAATGTATAATTTCAGAAAAAATTAAATGATTAATTATTCATTTCTCATTTTCTCTGCTTATATTCTCCCAAGTAAATTAATGTATCCATACACTGGGGCCATTTAACTGGTTCATAAACATCAGACACTGGTGCCCAAAACCAAAACACCAGAGGACACTTATATATCACAACAAAATAGCTGGACTTGTGTGTGTGTATGTGTGAGCCCTGCTTTGACTACAGAGAAACAAAAACATGTAGAGAAAGATGTATGTGGGTGTCTGTATGCGTTTGAAATCCGAGTACAAACACACCCAACTAAAATGAGCTTTCAGTGGACTGATGTATTGCCCTGTTTCAACTCAGTCAAAGCTGACTGATCTATTAACAGCAGAGGAAGACTCCGACTGAGAAACATGTTTGTGCTCCAGTGTTTCTGAGAACAGAATGAGAGGGGCAAGAAAGAAAAAACTGAAATCTTGTAATAAAGAAATAACAGGTGGTTCATTTTATCATCCTGAGAGTGCTCTCCTCATGAGCAACCACGAGCTGCTTTTTCCGACTGCTGACTTTCCCAGTCACGCCACAAACTGGCCAAGAAACAAAAATCCATCCGTTCAAAAGCATATTTTCTAGCTATGGTCTGTAAGCCCCGCTCTCAGTCAAAGAGAGAGGTTGACAAAGTAAATCCTACACCAAAGTGCTTAGGAGAGCAATAAAGAGTCTTTTCCTCGATAACCTGATCACTGTAATCCTTAAAAGAATTTATATCGTGCTAAGCAAAGGAAGCTGGGATTTTCAAATAGTACTCCATTTTTCTTCATAACCTTTAAACATCATAATATATGGCAAATTTTACACCATATATACACAATTGTGTGATATAAAGTTTGCAATTATAACTTTTTTTCTCAGGATTGTGAAATATACAATTCAATTGTGAGATATAAAATCTCACATTTCTGAGAAAAAAAGTCAGAATTGCAAATGTATATCACGCAATTGTGTTATAAAGCCAGTATTCCGAGATATAGTCACAATTCAGACTTTATAACTCATAATTGCAAATTTATATCACTCAATTCTGAGAAAAAAAATCAATACTTTGTATCACACAATTGTGAGTTATTAAGCCAAAATTGCGAATTTAAAGGAGAAGGACGTGACATGAGGCCAGGTATGGTGATCTGCGTTTAACACATCCAAGTGCACACACAGCAGTGAGAAGTGCATAACCACACACACACACACATACGAGATATAGTCACAATAGTCATAACCTTTTTTATTTTTTTTACTCAGTGGCGGAAACTTGCCTCCATAGAAAAGTGTACTGTACTGTATGTACTGTATTAAGTAGAAAGGAGTTATCAAGCCCACCTGCTGGCGGTGGCTGCTCCTCGCTGATGGCTCGATCCAGCGATTTGTGCTTCTTGTCTCTACGCCGCTGGCAGCGGTGATGATGATGGTGGTGATGATGATGAGCTCTCTCCCTCTCTCTCTCCTGAGCGAGGGTCTGGCCCAGGGCCAACTTGGGCCTCTCCAGGTCATAATCGCTCAGATTGACCTCTCGCACCCCTCTCTGAGGAGTCAACGAGGACGTAGACCGCCGCATGGGACTCACGTCTGCAATAGGCTGCGTGGTGGAAATAAAGCGAGTTAACGTGTGAAAGGTGAAGAAAGGAGATGGAGGAGAGGACACATACAGTATCTAGCACAGTAATAGAATGACAAGAGTCTCAGGGCACTAACCCTGTCACAACAGATGCACAAAACACCAGCTGAGCATGAAAACACACTTCCACTGAAGAGCGACGTTCAGCCCGCTCCTGCGGACACACGCACGCATCGGAGAACAGTGGAACACCGCCACGCTCGATGCAAACACTGTTTGAATGCTGTCATCGAATCGTATTTTACACACGGACTGGACGGCTGGAATAGTTGCTGCATGAACTATCCACAGCCAAGCAGTGGTCACTGATCTATAAAGAGTCAATAGTGCTTTTCTTGCTCGACTGTTGCTGTTTAAGCTCTAGATAATCTACAGTATGTATACACGTGTATTGATAGTATCAAAAGGATATTCACTAAATGTTCAATTTTCACTTTAGACCAGATTCTTTAAAAAATCTGTGACCACTTCTTGGTGATGACTGGAATTTTTACCTTTGTGAGTCTTCTACAAAGACTCATTAGTGCCGCCCAGTGGCATAAGCGTTAAGAACCTCTAAGAAGCAGTGTGTCCCCTCTTCTCATAGTTTAAACAGCATGAGAAGTTTCTTTTGAAGTGCACAAAATACATAAGATTCAATCGGCAGATTATGAGGTTTCAGTGGTTAGAATTTTCCCCACATTGCAATTTCTTTTAAAATAAATTACTTTTATTTAGCAAAGTTGCATTAAATTGATCAAAACATCAAAACATTTATTATTATTAAATAAATTAGGTTCTTTCGAACTTTCCATTCATTAAAGAACCCTGAAAAATACACATCACGGTTATTTTATATTGCAGTATTAATTCATAATATTACTGATTTTACTATATTTTTGATCAAATGAATGCAGCCTTTGTTAAGACTTCTTTCAAAAATATTTGTAGTTTTTTTAAAAACATACATATGCATGATAATAATCAAGTATATGGCTGAAAGGTATGTGAAGAGAGGACTGCACTATTCAAAATGATACACAACTCACTAAATGAAACACACTCATACTTACAGTTAGCACCAAACAACATCCAAGATAAAATAAGCATCACATTTTAGTATTTGCTTTTTGTATTCTTATAACTAAACTGTGGTTAATCTATTCCATTAGTAAAATAGTTACCCACAGTGATGAACTACTATATATGTCTTGTGTAGTGCATGTTAGTTTTGTGTTTACCTCACAAGGCTAATATAATTTGTGATTATACAAGTTTATTGGACTCCTAAAAGAGTGTGAACTCTAAAAGAGCTGGAATGGATAAAGCACACACAAGCCAACATAGAAATGGAGTGGCTGGCAGAGAGAGATAGAGGGAGAAAAAGAGAGAAAGTGATTGCAGGTGGAACACTTGTACATACTGCTAGATACGTTCCGGCGGTGTGGCGTAAGTGGCTCCGCTGTTGGACGGGAAGAGGAAGAGGACACATAGGTGAGGAGAGCAGGGCACACAGCTGTGGCACTCATGGACACAGTAACAGAGTGAGACAGGAGGAGAGAGATCACAAAAGAGGGACAGCGTAAGAATGACTGATGTTTATGAAAAGTCTGGATTTCAAGGTCCAGTATGGTCAGAAAACAGGTGCCTAAAAAAATTAAGGATTGTGGATTAGAGATTGTGTCGAAATAAAAGGTGGAGAAATTAGTTCAGTGAGTTTGATGTTATGAAGACTGGTGGAGAGAAAGAAGAGACAGACAGGACAGGACCAGACAAGACAAGACAAGACAGGGACGAGACTAAAGACAAGGCATTATAACAAGGATGCTGGAGACTGTGTGAGTCTATTAGCGATGTGGCAAAAATACCAAATCAAAAGAAACCAAGTATGTACACAAATAAATTTACAGTTAAAAGCAACATCAAATCATTTCAAGTTAATGAGAATAAGCTCAATAAGAAACATATAAAAACAAAACTACATTCATTAACTACAACAATTATTATTTTTTGCTAAAAATACATTAAATAATAATTTAACTTATTTTAACTCATGTTAATATTCTATATTCATATAGAAATGTTTGGAAAACTAAAATTAAACTGAATTACTAAAATATAAACTAAAAATATAAACTGTAAATTTAACATTAATGTTTTTAAATACCACAATTTAATTAAAATAACAAGCACATAAAATGGTTAAATCTAAATAAAAAGCTTAAAACAAATGAATGCTTACTCAAAAAATGTAAAAATACTATAAAGTTACATAAAAATACTCAACACTGAAATTCAATCCTAGGTATACAGTATCTACATTGTAAAAAAGATTTTATTTTTCATGTCGTAAATAAAAGATTATTAGACTACATACTGTTTCCAATTGAATGTTTGTGCCGTTTCTTTGTAATTAATTGTTTCTGAGTTAACGTTGTCAGATGTCAGAGTAATTTAATATAAATGAAAATATTTAATTATAACAAAGACAAAAAATGCAATATTCTTATAGAGTTATGTATATAGTCTAAATACAGTTATACAGTATGTAAACTTTGCATTGCCCCTCTTCTTTTTCTATCTCTCTCACACACACACACACACACACTGAACTAAAGAGAATAAATGTGTCTCTCAGTAGAGATTGGTGTATACAGTAAATTAACCTCTTCCTCCAATTCATTTGCTTGAATTCTTCACCTCCTCTCTGCATTCATTAATACACCCTCCCTATTACCTCCATTCATGCATTCTCTCATACAGCTGCCCATTCACTCCTCTCCCCTCAATCTGTGCACAGACGTCTTCCAGCTGCCCCTTTCTTTGCAGGAATTAATTTAGTCAGCATAGGAAACAAAGGCTGTGCAGTAACAGTTATTTTCAACTCCCACCAGAACGACCTCATATGGCCACGATGGATAGGAAACTTACCTGAAAGCCAGCGCTGAGCCTGGGCATGGAGGCAGCTCTGCCGTGACCCTCCAGCACAGGATACCCACCCCCATCAGAATCATTCTCCATGTCTGTCATCTCAACTAATTCCTGCAACACACGCAGAGCCAGACAAAACAAGCACTGTTTGCAAACGTCTGACACACAGACTGATTCATGAATCACTAGTAGAACTCAAATCACCTGAGATCTGTATGTGTATGGCACGTCTTCCGATTGGCCCCGTTGGATAGGCCTTCTGTTTGCTTCCTGTGTGACTTCCTGAGGTATGTCTCCTGATGGAGACTTTTTCATGGCACTGCTCTGGCTTTGTCTGTGGCATACATACAGTAATATATATATTTTTTAATTAAAATGGAATGTGTAGCATTATAAAGAGCGGAATTGTAGAACACTCACACTGCATCCCCATTGGTCAGGTGAAAGGATGTGGGTGTGACATCTGTTTGTGGTGTGGTATCTGATTGAGAAGAGGGTGGGGCTTTTAGCACTAGTGGCTCCTGATCGTGCAAGTGTGGGAGAGGAAGCATTGGTCTGAAGAGGACTCCAACTTTACTCTGAGGACAAAACACAATTGTTTCAGAAGGACTATGTTATAAATGAATAACTTTAATAAAACAGGCTTTAATCTACATAATATCAAACAAATATAATTCTACAGATATATGTAGTTATTTGTAGCTCCTCTACCTGTGTGCCTGGTGCAGCTTGCTGCTGTTGGAGTCTTTTGGCTCGGTTTTGCTTATAGTAGTCGAAAATCATAAGAGCAGCATAGACCTTCCCTACAGTCAATTCATTATCTAAGAGAAAGTGAAATGCACATGAAACACCAAATGGGCAAAATTGCATGGAGAAAACTGATGTCCACTAGATGGCACCAAAAGCTTAAGAGTCACGAGCAAAACCAGGGTGAATAACTCATCAGTATTGCTAATGAAAACTCCAACTCCAATAAGCATTTTATTAAGACTCCATATAAATGTTAAGTGCTTTCTAAGAAGAAATCAACATTACTTAAGCAAGAGTTTCCAAAAGCAGGACTTACGTTTATGAGGTGTCACCAGCAGGTCTACTGTTTTTGAAGACAAGTTACTCCATATTTTATTTATTTCCTTCCTTAACTCAGCATCGCAAAGCCGCTGAGCCAGAACTCCTGAAAAAAGACACAGGACACTTATTTTAAGATCCAATTCTCGCTATTAACAAAATGTTAACTATGCCTTAATAAACTCCTAATTTGCTGCTTAATAATAGTTTCTAAGGTAGTTTTTAAGTTTACGTATTGTGTAGGATTAGGGATGTAGAATACGGTCATGCAGAAGATGTGCTTTATAAGTGCTGGTAAACCAACAAGCCAGTATGTTAATGACAGGCATGCTAATAAGCGACTAGTTAATGGTACAAATCAGTCCCTATGCTAAAGAGTTACCACAGTGTCTACCAGTCTGAGTCTTTCATAATTCTTATACATAATATCCCCATAAGAGATTTTTTTTGTCAAGCTGTAAATGGATGTTATCGTATTCTTTAATCATATTTTGCACCAAGTAAAAGGTTAAATAAAAGTCAAAGTCAGCGGGGAAAAGCTTCATTCAATTAACTTGTAACGCTTTTAAAGATGGCGGAGTGTTAAATTAAATGAGGCTGATGGAACAGAGCAGTGACTGGTGAAAAGCGCTGCTGGAGCAGATGGAGAGTTAAAGGAGCTTTTGACAAATGCCAGTGACTGGCCCTGAGGGCTCCAAGCGGACACTCACCTGATGCCAGTTTAATCTCCAGGGCGGTCCGGATGAGAGCCATTAAAGTAGAGGTAAAGTGAACCGTACTGTCTTCGGCTATGGGCATGTTCATCCTCACCAACCGCTGTGGATTCACAGATACAGATTAATATCACACATGACCGCAGGATACGGAAATGACCATAACAAATGACAGGAGGAGTTTGCATGCTGAGGGAGAGTAACGACGTGGGTCTATGTAATTTCCCTTTCGTCAATTGTCATTTCCGAACTCTCATCTCAGCACACAAATCGTCTCTTCAGGACATCAAAACGAGAGGAGGGAGAGAGTGTGTTTATTGTTCATGCAGAGGATGAGTGATGTTGGAAATGGAAGATGTTTTGTTGCATTTCTCCAGTTAGCAGACAGTAAAGCTGTTTTTGTCACACTGAGAACATTGTGAGCTTTAGCCATTATTGGAGGTTCACAGGTTCCTCAGTAAATGCGATTACATGAACAATCTTATGCTGATTATGCTTAATAACCCGACCATGTATAAGATCATATTAACACTGAGCTGAGTGTGTATTTTTTAACAGGTTTAAGCAAAACCAATGCTGTGACTCCAATTACACCAGTTTTGGGGATAAAATATGAATTTCATAAATCCTTTGTGAAGGTCTCAGATAGATACAGCTATGACTACTGTCCACATAGAGAATGCAAATGCAGTCATGCTCACTGAATGTGACGTGTTGATGGGCTGCTTTTCTTTTGTTTTTACAAAGTCAGCGGTGACCTTTAGAAAGGATGATGACCAGAGAGTGAGAAAAGATAACATGCTTGCTGAATAACCTAAACCAGAAGCCACAAATGCGCCAATCACAAAAATGCATCACTTAAGGTGAAGCCAGAGCGGACGCTTCACACATTAGCATTAGTTACGTGTTTAAAACAGATAAACAGAGAATGGATCTGTTTCTGAGGTGTATGCTACACCAAAGGAGCATAACATCATGCACAGGGACAACGCTCTTCCTTCATTAGACTGCATAGGCCAGCATAGACATGTTTCCACAACAACTACCAATGAAAATGGGAAAGGACGCTCCACTGAGCACACATCTACAGCAAGCTTTCTTTCTTTCCTCCCTGTTGATTCGGTGCTCTGAACTCGGGGGAAGTGGGGGCTTGTTCTATTTAGAGCTCGCTGGAGAACGTTGCATCCTCAAGCCTTCACGCACGCAGACTGTGTGGCCTCAGAGAGTAGCTCGGCAGACAGACACGAATGCGGGTCTCTTGAACGTTACCCTTTCAGACAGCTGGAACAGGGTGTGTAAACTTATTGACTCGGAGGCAGCTCTCAAAGTGGCAGAACGGCCTGCGATCAAAACAACCAGCTCTGTACCAGTGACGCTTGGTATTCAGATTTGTTACTTCCTTAGTTTCTTTTATACAGTGAAAGACAATTTTATTACTGCTGCAGATGAAATCGAGTGATGACTGCGTGTTTATTGTATTGTGTACTTTTGTTCCGTTTTAAAATCTACTGAGCTGCCTATGTAGACAAATTTTTCAGGGCGTCCTCAGGACCAATCTATCAACACTAGTGAAAAATAAATATACTGAAACACATCTGAAATACATTTATTTCATGCTAAGTATACTACAAATACATCTAAATGTGTATGTGCTTAATAATAACCCCCTGCAACTGTACTTTTAGCATACTAAACTAAAAGTCTGTTAAGCTGGAACAACTAATTTTATGCTTAATGCACTTTAATTGTATGGAACTAAAGATATACTAAAGTATATATGATTGTGCTAAAGTGGAAATATTGCAAGTTTACTTAAGGTACACTTCAAATATCTTGCATTTAAAGACCGATTTTATTCAAAGATCATATAATCCTCATCAAAAGTGATATTAAAACACAAAGTTTAATTAAAACATTTCTATCAGTAATTCTTAAGCGATAGTGTAGATACTTGGATTTCAATATGTATGAAATAAATGTGTTTTTAAATACAAAATTTATTTAATAGGGAAATCCAGAGTTTTATTATTATTAGTGAGAGGCAAAAGGCAAATAAAAAGCACGACACAAAGCACACAAAAACACTTCCACAATTAGAGCACTGACTGACAGCCACATCAGCCAATGAGAGGACAGAGGAGGAGCTAAGGAACAGTCAGGGGGGTGGGATCTACCTTATAGGCGATTCTTGGAGGACATTTCTTTCCCAAACCTAGCGGAGGGGACATGTGGCGAAGCATCTCATACATATCGAGGTAGGATATGCGTCCACTTCACAGGGTGGAGTTCAAAGGTCACACAGACAAGAAAAGGAGAGGGAAGGAGTAGTGGAGAACATGAATAAAATGTGATGTGAATGAAAAAAAGCTAAAGCATTGTTATCAAGGATTCTGAAGGAAGGTCAAGGGAATCCGATACCATCCTGTCTCAGGACGGATGGATCACGCCTGCTTTTAAAGCTACAGGCTGCTGGTGATCCAAGGATGAAGAACATGGTATGATGGGATTGGGCTGCAGTCTGGAGCTTCTGTCCTTGCATGCTAGGACGCAGCACGGCTAACCAATCAGATACTCAGGAACAAAGCTAATATTTGGTCTAATTTTAAACCGAGCAAATAAAAGCTGCTCTAGTACATCAATATTTAAGATGAGTGTACATATGGGATTAGTTTGGGGTGAGGGATTTAGCATTTGGCTTTGTTTCCTGGTTACCATGGTTACCCATATTAAAATTAGTAAGGAAAGAGGGGGAGTATAATCCAATCAAACATTAGCACTTTCAGGCATTTTATGGGCATTCATTTTTCACAGCACCGCCCCCTGGACGGAACGTGTGTAGGTTCTCAAACCTTGTATGCCACCCTATTAGGGCACTTCTTTCCTAAGCCAAGAGGGGGTGAGATAACGCGCAACAAATTGTACATATCCATATAGTGTATCCTTCCGCTGCAAAAAATAAGATATGGGTTAAAAAGACACAGTTTAATACATTTCCGTCAATATCTAAAGACTTCATGCTTATTGAGATAACTACTCTCAGCTGTGCGTTTTCAAGTTAAAATGGATTACACTGACAAAGAGGATAGGCTTCAAATCCGTTCTGCTCAAGATAGACTAAAAGTGGATGGCATGCAAAGGATAAGATTTGTATTCCTCAGCATAGACAAAGCTTGAGGATTTGATGTTAACCATGGTCACACAGTAAAATGGGATTCTTGTGACTTAAGGCTCTGAGTAAATCAGACACAGTGCCAGTGGCGTACCCTTTTAAGCTGGCGTCTTTCAACCACTTAGTCTCGAGCTGTCACTTTTTTTTTTTAAATTGGCACTAACTGCCAGCGACACCGTGGAGGAGTGATACGCACCAGGCGGCAGGGTCGTACTCAGCCCAAACACGGATGAACTCGTCAAGGTGATGTGGCCCGAGAATAGAAGCGTCACGTGTCAGGTACTCAAAGTTATCCATGATGACGGCGACAAACAGATTCAGCATCTGATGGTTGTAAGATAGAGGAAGAATTATGTAAAACAGGAGAATAATTCTCAATTATATAATAAAAAAATCTTCAAATTATGTATAATAACAGATACATTTTATTTTTATTTTTATTCCAAGTTGGCTAGACTTCATAGGACGTCTGCACTTATGAATGCTGCTACAATGTGTGATTTAATGTTTTGTTCAAATACATTGGGTAAACTTTGGGTAAAGTTATTTATTTATTTATTTATTTATTTATTTTTTCAAAAGAAAACACATCAAACAGTAATATGAAATATTATAAACTATAAAGCTGTTTTCTATTTAATCCACTTAAAAAAAAAGTAATTTATTCCTGTGACAGCAATACTGAATTTTGGAAGTATTTCAGAAATCTTTTTAACATGCAATTTGGTACTTAAGAAACATTATGCATTTTTATCATCACAGTTTTTTTTTATAGAAATTGATACATTTTTAGCCTTATTTGATGAATATAAAATTCTATTTATTTTAAATATCATATTTGTCACAATATAAAATCATTGTATATCAACTTAGTCCTTGCTAAGCAAAAGTATTAATATATTTTATTATTTTAAAAAAATAATAATAAAAATAGAATTAACAAATTTAAACAAAAACACAATTATGTCATCATTTACTTACCTTCATGTCTTTCCAAAAAAACTGAAAGATAACTTGAGCAGAATGTCTGCTGACCGCTCTTTCTATATATTACCAAAGTGGGTCCCACTTTATATTAAGTGTCCCTAATACCTGTGTACTTATATAGTAACTAGATGTGTATGTAGTATGTAACATAGTATGTACATAGTATCTACAGCTGTAATATTTCTGTTACTACTGTACACACACATATAACAACCCTCAGAATGGTATGTGTACAAATGTGTAACAGGACATTGTTAACAACACTTTTTGGTAATGAAAGTACTAATGTGTAACAGGACTAACAGCACTTTTTGGTAAATAAAGTGTTACACTTTATATTAAATAGACAATTGCTGTGGATTTAGCATGTAATGACTCTGATGTTACACAGCAGCGGGCAGTAAGTTAGGCTTTATATATAAACTGTGGTTGGTGTCCAGAATGTTACACTTTATATTAAGTGGGCGGTTCCTGAGGAGTTACCATGTATATACACTGGTA
>JAUCMS010000048.1:1947164-1973937 GCA_032357445.1 Enteromius radiatus
GTGGTTACATTCTAGATACACATCTAGTTACTATGGAAGTACACAGGTATTAGGGACACTTAATATAAAGTGGGACCAAAAAGGGAATGGCACCAAAGGTTGCCAAGTTCAAAAATAAATCCCTAACTTGTGCATTTAATTTAACACATTCTATAGTAGTAAAGTAGCTTTTTGTGAGAAACTAAACTAACAATCACACTTGACAGCTGTGGTCACCTTTCACTTTCACTGTATTCAAAAGAGCAGCTTGGACATTCAGCTATAAATAGTTCTTGTGTTACAATAAGAAAAAAGTAAAGAAGGTCTGAAACAACACGAGGGTGAGTAAATGATGTTAGGATTTTCATTTTTGAATTTGTGTGTCTGTTTGTATTGGAGATTTGTTCCACTAACCAGAAAGGAACACAGGAATATGAAAGAGACAAAGTAGAAGTAAGCAAAATCACTGCCACACTCTTTCTCAGTATATCCAGAGTCACTGACACAGGGTCTTTCGCCCAGACAAGACAGCATAATTTCATGCCAACCCTCCCCTGTAGCACTCCTGTAACATACAAATAGCCAGAGTCAGAAACCTCTGATTCACTTGCATTCATTTTTAACAGAGAGCCGATATATTGAGAAGATCAAACTATGGCTGTACCTGAACAACAACATGAGGGCCTGAAAAAATGTTTGGAAGTTATTGTGGATGTTGATAGCTGACTCCTCGGACAACATGATGTTACCAAAAACCTGACCATAGAGAGACAAGAACATCAGCATTCTAATGTTGGGTGCATTACAGAAAATGCAAGCATTTTTGGTGGAGATGAGCTGAGAATTACATAGTGCAATGTGTGCACTTTCCTATTGAGGCTGCATGAAAATACCTTAAGGGACTGTGTCAATAATTCAGACTGCCTGGAGGGTATGTTATAGTAAGCATCTGCAGTATTAACAAGGCCACATACACATTTTCCATAAAGTGTGACTCATGCTTATGAATATTATAACTTTATGTCAGACAGCAGACATGCAAACAAACACACACACACACACACACACACACACACACCGACTCACTCAAATCTACAGACTTGCAATGCACTGACAGACAGTAAAACAAATCACAATAATCTGTCAGACACATAAATTACAAAAGCACATCCAGTGACCATGGATGGACACACTCTTTTAAAGATTACAGTAAAAATAATACATTTATACACTTTTCAGCCACAAATGATGCATATTAAACCCAGTGCTGAGAGTGTACTTTTTATTATTTTGGAAATAATTGACCTTTCTGCCAGTTCTGGGACAAGTTATGTCCAATTGTCTTGTCATGATCATCTAAAGACAGTACACTTTGTAACTTTTATACCATATCTGCAAGAAATACCAGAGAGGATACCATGAATGAATGAATAAACGCACGACCAAACCTTTAAAACAGTGCACAAATACAGGTTTCCCAAATGCTTTAAAACACTCTAAAATGTCCCACATATTTTTGTTATGAGGTAAATGCATTTCTTGCAGAATGAAGGATGTGAAATTGTCTGTGCTAATTAACAGCATGTCACATAATGTAAAATGAACCCACGACTCAAATATTCTTGCAATTCAAATCTTACTATATAAATACTGGAAAGAAAGATTGCAAAAACTGGCTCGAAAGCATGTTTTACGCTGAATTATGAAGGAAACCTAGAGTTGGCACTGGCAGTAGGAGTTCCAAGTGTACAGTTGATTACATGGCTTACTGATGATGTTGCTTTCCCAGTCTTACAGGATACAATTAGCATTGATTTACAATGCAGTCCTAATCTACTAGATGGCAGACGCCATCATTTCCAACACAATCTGGGAGATTGCCTCTGCTTTCTTAAACGGGCAATCAAACTTAAAGATGAGATCCAACAGAAAGACTGGAACAATGGCTTCTTTTTCATATAGCCTATGAAGCTTTCAAATGGAAAAACACCACCTGCCCATCCAAAACAGCCTGTGCCTTTTTACACAGATAACTGTTGTCATTCAATGAGCCCAAGATCAATAATCTATAACGTTTAAGCTGTAAACGTTAAGTGAGATGCTTGTAGCAGCTGTGTTGATGAGATCTCAGATGGAAAGGTTGCATAAAGGATCAAATTTATGAGTCTTTTAAATCTTGCTGGATCTCACCTGCATCCCGATGATGGCGTATATGAAGAAGAGCATTGCGATGAGGAGACACACATAAGGCAGAGCCTAAGGACAAAATACAGTTATTTTACAGACAAACAATAGTCTTGAACTGTTGACAATGTTGTCTAAGCTTTCCAAGTAAAGTCAAAGGTCAACTTCTGACCTTAAAGGACTGAACGAAGGTCCAGAGCAGGATGCGAATGGTGTAGCCCTGCCGGAGGAGTTTAATGAGACGAGCGGCCCGGAAGAGTCTCAGGAAACTCAGATTAATCCTCTTATCCTGGATACAAGCAGAATGAGAGATCAGAGACGCATCACTGGAACTGCATTTAAACCCGAGACGAGGACACATCCTCAATCAAGTCAGTGTCAGCAACGCCCTCTGTTAGATTTGTTAAGTTTATTGATAAGGTATTAAAGGGGTCATATGATGTTGCTAAGAAGAACAATATTTTGTGTGTTTGGTGTAATGCAATGAGTTTATGTGGTTTAAGTTTCAAAAAACACACTATTTTCAACATACTGTATATTATTGTTTCTCCTCCAAGCCCCGTCTTCTGAAATGGGTTGATTTTTGCAAAGCTCATTGTTCTAAAACAATGTGGTGTGCTCTGATTGGCCAGCTATCCAGTGCACTGTGATTGGTCTAATACCGCAAGCATGTGGCAGAAATGTTACGCTCCTTCCCATAACCTGATGCTGCTCTTTAATGATAAAGATTCTCCGTAAATACGCTGAACACACTATAATATTTGTGTTTTAATATATTTTAATATAATTAATATTTCACTGATTTCTAGTTGTGTCCTCTTTTGGAAGCACAAATAATGAAACACAGCGTCTCCAGAACATGGCACCCACAGTAACACTACAGCGAGGACAGTTCCACCTTCGTTCTTTGACTAAACATTTGGGCAGTGTTATGAAAATAAACCCACTCTGTGATGTAGAAAAGTTGGGGCGTGTTTTAAACAAGCAATTTAGCCATTTAGTCTAAACTTTAATAAAGAATATCTTTGGTTCTGAGAATTTAGTCTTTGCAACTTTAGGGATTCTATATATCTATACAACTTGTAGCAATTCAAAGAAAAAGGAAACTTGAAATCGCATCATATGACCCCTTAAAAACTAGTTTGTATCATGCAGGACAATGCTGTTGATAGTCTGGTAATGATGCATGAATAGTCTTGCATGAACATGCTTTTAAATAGAAATAAACAAATCCGTTAGGGATGGGCAGTATGACCTCAGTAAAATATCACAGCACGGTTAACTAAAACTAAAAAATAATAATGACAATAAGCTTAGTTTTCAAACTCGTTTCGGGAGGAGAGCTCAAAGGCAGTTAATAACTATCTCCACCTCTAATCTTCCAATTATTCTATCTTCCTATCAAATCCCCTTCTTAGCCCTATAAATAACCAGAATCCCTTTCTTCACCATCCGTGATCTTAGCATCCCTCCACCTCCCCTACTCCTCCCTTCTTCAAAGGGGGTGCTCTCAGGGTTAGAAATCGGCTGTCCGCCTCCTTCCCCGCCCAAGCCCTTAGGGCTATTTTTCCCTAGGGCTCGGCAGCCCTCCTAACCCTGAGTTTTCTCCCTTAACAGCACGCCAAACAAGCTTTGCTTACACTTATGCCGTCAAAGCTCAAACTCGTGAAACTGAAATAAAACAAATATTACCATTAAAATATAAAAAAACCTAGGGCCAGATTTACTAACAAGTGGCTCTAGCACAAACCATCTTTTGCCGTAAAAATAGTACTGTTTTAAAAATTAAGAATTAGCACTGAAAAAGCATGAAAACATTTTTCGCCTGAACTTTATGACACAATTTATGCAAGGAGAGTATTAAAATGAATCACGCTACGCACTTTACGTTTGCGCTTGCTATATTACTAGCATTTGTGCCATTATTTAACGCACGTGTCATAAGTAGATCACTCGCACTTGATGAAAGGTTTTTTTCTTTTTATACACAGTTTAGTAGACACAAACCAGTGAAAGGTTATTCATAACTGACCTGAGAAACAAAGAGCTACTCAAAAACTTCACAGTATACAGCCCATGTACATACCACCCATCCCTTGTCTTTCAACACTGGAAAAGGAGGAAAAATAGGGAAAATCTGTTCATCACTGTGAATAGAAACAAAAACAAAAACAACAAAAAACCCTTTGCATCTCAGCATGGTGCTGGAGTGAACCGAGTCTTGATCTCAGCAGGTATACAGGTGAGCATTCAAGATTAGGATAAAGAGGTTTGACAGGAGAGGTTTGGACAGAGAGGCAGTGCAGGAGCGATGAAGCCACTTACCATCTGCGCAGTCCGTTGGGGAAAGGAAGGGGACAGGTGCCAACAGAGATTTAGCATGGAAATAAGAGTCAAAGTGAAATTGTTAGGAGAGGCCGGAGTCTGTCTCTGACATGCAGAGACACAACTGTCAGAACTCATTGGTGGAGATCTCCGGATTGTCACCTTCAGCAGATGATTTGCTCTTATAACAAGTTGTAATATTAAGGACCGAACCAAATTCATTTGAAATTATCTAATGCTAAAGTTGCATTGAGCTAAATGTGGTTTATATTATTCAAGATGTATTATTTGTACTTTTGCGTGCTATGCAGAGTATTACACGTATAGAAAAACTACATCAATTTTGAAAATGTAAAGATTTTGTAGGTTTTCCATGGAACCCTGTCAAACTGTCCCCATGATGTTAACCGCAGACAAACTGAAAGCAGACTAAAACCACAACACATACGTATGCGACAAAAAATAAATGCTGAAAGCTCACAAAGAGACAAAGTTAAGCTTTTAGAGGTTCTCATCTGAAACATCCACTGCAGAAGGTTTCATTATTCATAACATCTATCATATATGCGTTGAGATCTAAAATGATTTTATTTAAATTCCTTCGAATTTTGGTTCTCAAACACTTTGATGACTCACCTTGAGCTCAGTAACCAGGATGTCAGTGATGCTCCCCAGCACAGTCACAAAGTCAAAAATATTCCATGCCTCCTTCAGGTAGTTCTGCACACATTTGAAAAAAAAAAAAACATAAAACTAAAATTACACCACAAACTTCTTAAACAGTATCAAAAGCATTTAACATTAACAAAACCATAAGTTCAATAACCTTGGTTTAATACAAGCAACCTACCGATCCCTTTAATTTCAGTTATGATGTTGCATTAAAAGGCAGGTGCTGCAGATGGTAATTCAGAGCTTTTTTTGTTGAATGAATTAATTATAATTACCCCACTTTAACTCTGCACTTACTCCTTAGAGAGCTCTTTTGCCATTTTATAATTATATTTAGTTAAAGCATGAACCGTTTTTACTTGTGCAGACACAAGTCCTTTTTAAAATATTTTACAATTTTAGTTAGGGCAGCGTGACTCTTACAAAAATAGAGAAACATACACACAAAAACTCAGGCAGCCTGAAATGCAGACATTGGTGAGTCTTGTAATAGATCTTTCATGGCAGGACAGTCTGTCAGGTGTCTAGCCTCAGGTTCATGTCTCTCCTGAATGGAGCAAAGATTAGTCGACTGCTGCTAGACATGGATCCCGGACAGAACAACATGAGCGAGACCCATTCATCAACGCTGAGCTCGGAACAGGTGGAGGTAAACGCAAGCGTCACGCACCAGAAAAGCTCTTAATAAATGAGCCTCATAAATGGAAATGGAGCTTGAGATGAGACCTTCTGCTTCAGGTCAGACCAGCCGGCACTGAAGAGAGATTTATGATGCACTGCACACACGCCGCCTCATACTGTACACCCAACCACACTCTTCTCACCCACCGGGCCATCATTAGCCTCTCGCTGATTTCACAGTTCTTGCACTGCTGACGGCCTGGCGGGCTGGTCAATCAACCAACAGGGTTCCACTTTTCACTCAAATCAGTCATTCATACTCTTCCTTTATTCAGCTTCTCTCACATTTGAATCAAACTAGTGTTGAGTTTTTACTATCAGCAAAAATCCAGTCCACCTTGCTATTTATTCTGCCCTATAAGACCACAAAATGTATGTGCAGTATGCATTGCAGAAAACTATATTTTTATTTATGCTTTTTTATGTTATTTTTCAGATATGATGTTTTGGCATGGCAAATGTTTCCCACCTCAATAAATTAAAGCCCCAATGCATGGTGTGTTGTTAACTGTAACTTTACCAAAAACATTCTACCAGTTTGAAAAATTCTGTTGATAACAGAATACTGCAACAGAAAAATGTTACACGACTGAAGTTTTGTCTCGACCTAATGACTATTTTAGTATCAAACACAGATTGCAATGATAAAATATACAGTAAGTAATATCAGAGTCACTTCATTCTCACCAGAGGGCCGAAGGCAATGACCTTGAGAATGCACTCCAGCGTGAAGAGAGCCGTGAAGATGATGTTCAGCCACTTCAACATGCCCTCATACAGTTCAGGAGCATCATGGAACTACAGAAGCAGCAAAAACACGGAGGGATAGTGACTCACTCTGCACTCAAATATTCAAAAGATCTGTAAAACAGGCTTTCTAAAATTAGAAATGATGTATTCATAACTGAATATTCACGCACATCATTTCATATGCAATAATCAGCATGGCTGAACTTCAGTCTGTGTGCCCACTTTTAAAAATAAAGATATTAAAGGTGGTTCACAGCTATGTCATAGGAGATTCTTTTTTTTTTACCTTCATCATGAGGACCACTGTGTTGATGGCGATCATGGTCAGGATGGCGTACTCAAACGGAGTGGACACCACAAACTTCCATATCTTGTACTGGTAAGACTGCTTGTCCTGCGGCATGTAGCGAGTCAGAGGTTTGGCGTTGATGGCAAAGTCGATACAAGCTCGCTGTAGATGAAATCAAAGTGCACTTATCTCAATATGAAGTCCTCAACAAAGTGTTGCGGTGAATGTCTACAAGCATACAAACAATCATCACCCTCATCTTTCCATGTTTGATTATCAGAACAGCGCTGGTATTTCCAGAGCTCTCTAAATCAAATGAATGAAAGTCTATGAACAAACAAGTGCTAGAAGTCAAACATCAAACCAGCTGCACAAATCAGAGTTACAGCAGTTTAATATTTAAACACAGGCTAATATCTCCTCTGAGAGAAGATACAGATACACAGATAAAGAACAGAGAAATATAGAGACATCTGAAATTATGTTTGGCAGTTAAACTGAGCCTAACTGAACACTTAAATGACCAAATAGTAACCATTGCAAATAGAAAACAGTATAATATTATAACAAAATTATGATTTGTATAACTAATTAACATTTTTTAATTTTATGTTTTAATTTTTACACATGCATACAGTAATTACAACTACTACCACTACCTGCATCTTAAACCAGTGTAAGGTGGTTGAGAAACTGTTCAGTTGGCTATTTTTAGAGAGGTTTTGAGCACTTTTCAGTTAACCAGGCAAGGAGACCAGCTGGCCATCCTATTTAGAGCACTTCAAATCAAATATTTATGATGTTCAATAATGGTTTGGACAACAATACAGCTAAATAGGTTTTAGAACAAAGCCAGAGAGTTGAAAGAGTTTTTACTGGCTGGTCTGGTAGTTCCTCCAGGGGTTTAAGTTTGTGCTTTGTGTTTGTGCATGCGTTTGTCAAAAGAGTTTAGAGTGAAGGTAGTGGAGATGTAGACGGACAGGTGCATTGGCCACACACAGGTGAGACGAATTCTCTTAAGAGGGCTTCTCTTCCAGGCATCTCACAAATGTCTGTGCATTTATGAAACTAGACTTTGACCTTGAATTTGCATACAGCGAAACACTGTTTTAAGCAACAGTGAATGGTGCCTACAGTTTGCCGTCACCCCATCTACTCGTCCACTCACGGTTGATTTTAACTGACTATGTAAGCTTCCAACTGTCCCATCCTACCTCGTTCTTTTCCAAGCTGCACTCTGACATGGCTTTATCTCCCTGCTCCTGGAACGTGATGATGATCAAAGCCACAAAGATGTTGACGAAGAAGAAGGGGAAGACGATGAAGTAGACCACGTAGAAGATGGAGGTTTCCATGCGGTAACCCGGACTGGGACCTTGGTCTTCATACGTGGCATCAACAGAGTGTTTCAGCACTCTAGAGAACCAAAGGGAGAATGTCAGTATGATAAAACATTGGTTGATCATGATACATTTTTTCCTCATTTTAACCCTTTGATGCACTGTGTCCAGACCAGTGAACAGAACTTTAAAAGGCATTTTAAGCATAATAAGTTGTAAAGTTACATCCTAAACTAAGGTGTTTCCCAAATCATTAATGAAAGTATATTTTAAAATCCTACTAATAACCTCTTTAACATTCCATAAAAATAAGAATTGTCCATTTTGATTTCACTGTGATTTTTAACTAATTATGCAATAATTGTTATCATAATGCAACTAATGGTTGATGACACAGACATGAACTAGTAAAAACTGTGTGTGTCTAGCACTTTTCTATTTAAAAGTATTATTACTTTTGTTTTCTGTTTCCTTTCTAACAAAAAAAAAAAACTGTTGTAAAACATTTCCATAAAGTAGAACAGACAACATGCATCATCTTAAAACCGCAGAGAGGGAAAACGTGTTTATATCCAATAGATTACATCCTTGTCCATAAAAGATTCAAGTAGGAATGCATAGATATCGCAGAGTGCCAGACTGAATGTTAAAGTAGGATTTAAGTTAAATATAAAAAAGTTTCTGGATTTCCAGAAATTGCATCAAATTGAGTTTTTTTCTCTCTCTCTTAACCAAGGATGTTTTTTTTTCTATGAAAACATGGAGTTAAAATTGAAAAAGCAGAGAGTGGAGAGGAACACAGATTACACCAGAGAGAGTTGAGCAAGAAGAGAAACTTAATCAGAACAGAGAGAGTAAAAGGAGAAAGAGATCAGATTAAGAAAACCAGCATTGAGTGTTTCTGTGTGGACTCACGTTGGCCAGCCCTCTCCTGTAGAGACAGTGAACAGGGTCAGAAAGGCCCACAGGACATTGTCATAATGGAAATCATACTTCTTCCACTCGCGCGGCTGTGTCATGGCCAGTCCATCACTGCCATATTCCAGGAACTGACCCCTGAGTACAAACACATCAAAATCTAACTTTGTCTTTATTTACTATTTACTTCCTGCTTGGACTCCTTCCAACTTCCTTTCCTTTCCTTTTTTACCTTGTAAGAACGGTTTATTTACTTCACTCCGTTCCTTTCTTTCTTTCTTTACTCTCCTTCTTTTCATCTGTCCTTACATCAATCTCCGCCTTCCTACCACACTTCCATTCATTCACTTGTCATTTCCTTTCCTTTGCTCTTCATTCATTCTTCTTATTCCCTCCCTCCCTCCCTCCCTCCCTCCATCCATCCATCCATCCATCCATCCATCCATCCATCCATCATGCAGAATATATCCTGACAGTCCAGCCAAAGCACACCAGTACCTGCAGTCCTTCTCCAGGGCTTTAGACTCGTCAGTGCAGTGAAAAAACTTCCCCTTGAAAAGCTGCACAGCAATAACAGCGAAGATGAACATGAAGAGGATGTAAACGATGAGGATGTTGAGCACATTCTTCAGAGAGTTCACCACGCAGTCAAACACGGCCTGAGGACACACAAACAGCACAAATCAGATCTCCTGCGAACATCTTCTAGAAAGCAAGACCTCACTGCCACACACAGACAGTAGACAGTAATGCACACCCTAGTTAAATCCATCTGTGAAGAACATATCATTGTGTGTTAATGTCATCACCAGACCCTCACTACTTCACTAATAGTAGGCTGTGGCAAAGTCTTACTGCTCCTCTCCTCTTTACATGACTGCACTTACGCTGAGGATAAAACGGAAGTGGGGGGGGGGGGATCTTCTAATTTTTCTGTAGTACGTATTTTTTTGCCATTAATGCTAATAAGATCTCTGTAGGATGTCTCAGTGGCCCTGTGAGGATTTGTGTGTGCATTAGTATTGTAACTAAACTAAACTGCAATTTTATTTTTTTGTCTATTATTTGCTCTAATGCCACTGGTGATGAATCTTCAGCCACAAGAATAAATGATGGTGTGAAATGTAAGTATAATTCAGCCATGTAATGAGAGAACAACGACTCTCTCTAAAACGATTGGTTTGTGTGCCTAAGTGTGTGAGAGATTAGAGAGAAAGATGTCCACGCAAACAAGCACAGTTACACACATAATGTAGTTTCTCATTGGTTCCCATTTTTTTGGGAACAGAAATGCTCTAAAACGGCAGCTTGGACGTGCTCACGAAATTGAATGTAGCATCGCAGGAAGTATAGGCAGGCCCAGGCTACCTTAAATCCCCTTGCATGCTCTTAGAGGAATAAGAAAAGAACTAAGCAGGCTAAAATATAGATAGCAAGAAATTACCTTTAGTTTAGGCAAACGTTTAATAGTCTTCAGTGGCCTCAGGACTCGAAGGACCCTTAGGGACTTGATGGTGTTGATGTCCTTGCCTTTAGTTCCTCTGTAAGGAAAAAGCAATGACTTCGAGACATTTCGAACACGTCTGTGATCACACATTGTAACAGACACTTGATACGTTTTGATGTCATCTGCCAGCACATGCACAAAGCCTGAATTCAATTCAATTACATTATAATGAGCTAATCACTTCCTCCAGCCCATCATGTAATTCAGAATTACATTAGCTAGAGCTTATTTGGTTAGTAAAAGGCATGCCTTCAAGGGGAGGTTATTCTACAGAAATAAACCTACCTCTGAGACTGAGGATAAATTTCATTTAAAATGTAATATTTCTGTAAAATAACAATCATTCGCCAGAAAAAGATCCAAAGAACCAATCCATTCAGCAAGGATGGTCTCTTTGTAAAAAACCACAGTTGGTCAAGTAAAGTCTAATGCTGAGAAGCTAAAAGAAGGCCATTTTCACAATTATTGCTCTTGGAAAACTTGTCTCCATGTTGCTAGGGTATTTGTGGTGGTTGCCAGGGTGATCTCATCTGGTTTACAGCAAGCCTAAGACTTTTTCACTTGTTTAATAATTCTAAACATTGAAGTTTAATATTTTGTTTATAGTTGCAATCCCTAACCTAGAGTATGAACATTCATGACAGTGATGTCTGCTTTAAAAGGAAACACTACTGAACAGAAAAGATATCATATTAAAGTTTGAAAAATAAATGCCTCGTTGTTGTTTGAGTTCCACAGTTGAACTTTTTTAAGGATTTACTTGAAGTAAAGTTGAGTCACTGAAGACAGTCAACATCAATGACAAACTGAATGATTAGTTTTCTGAATGTTACAGCTGCTGGAAGACAGGTTAACGTTGAATGGCATTTGAAATTACAGCTCTCAACCGAATGGAACTCATCTGAAAAGATAAGAGAAACTCTAAAACTCTTTTACTCTAAACTTTAGCAGACATATTGATGAATGAGAACGACCTCCATTTCAACCTTGTTTAATCCAAAAAGTGGTCCTTTCTGACCAGTGAGACATTTCTTTGACAGCTGAAATAGGCTGTCAAGCTTCACTAAGATAAGCTTTTTCTGTGTGACTTAAAAAAAAAACATTCACTATTTAAGATACAAAATTCAATTGCTTGGCATGGCAAACTGACATACTGAGTGGACACATCCTGATACAAAAAAAAGGCAGGTTTAGGGAGTCATACTGTAGCTTAGCTCTGTGATTTGCCTGCTTACTTTTTCTCTCCAATGAGGAGTTGGGACTCTATCACACTGGCATGCAATGTCCATGCAAAGTTTGTCAGTCTCACACACACACCCCAGGGGTGCATGTGGATCTCTGCCCAATGAGACACTCAACTATACTCCCATAGATTTCAGAGGACCATCTGTCTCCAGGCACCCATCACGCAGGTCCAGTGCTGAAGTGGTTCTGCCTAATATTTCTATCTATCTATCTTTTACAACAATCTGTTTACTTCTGCCGAACGGTTGATGTCTGATATGCAGTTTTTTACATCAATGTATGAAATTTAAAAGCAAGTAGCAGTTTTAGTTTAACTGCGAGCATAAAGGGTGGCTGTCCTCTGTAAACAGTAGGAGTAGTAGTTTCTATAAGTGCTTGCAAAGGTCAAAGGTCAAGTCATTGGGTAAAAGTAGGTCCATCCTCTTCTACAAAGGCTGAATGAGTGAAAGAGTTGAAGGGTTGTGAGTTTGGAGTGGTCCGTGGGGTGGTTGGGGAGGGAGGGTAAAGTGAATGTTTTATAGATATTTAGACAGTCCCCACCTGGTCACACTTTGCTGCGATCTGATGAGGGAAATCGATGAAAAACCATGCACATGTACACAAACATAGAAACACATATAATAAGCCACGTCACAGACATAGAATAAGCAGTAAATGCAGATTAAGTGAGATCAAAATGAAAGAGAACTGTCATTGAGTGGAAACACTGTGGAAGGACAAACAGCAAAGAAAGATTAAAAAAGCAATCAAAGCAACTCCGGCACACAATAAAGCATTATAATAATCAAAGACATGATGCAGTGAGGGATTATTAGTTACTGTTTGTTTGCTAGATAAATCACTTTGAGCAATAAAAATAGAGACGTCGCAACACGGAACTGTGATAAAAATCACAAAAGTGAAAAGGTTACAAACTGGCAAATGTCACACACACAAACACACACTATAAGAAAATGCATGCATGAAGTTTCATGCAAGTCCTGGTGATTGATGCTGATTGTGTACAGCAAGTAAAACATATTTTATGTTTATTGAACTGCACAAATAAAAGGTGTGTATTAAACCATAACTGATCTTTTCCTTAGCTACAGTAGTAGGATTTGAATCTTACAGCAGCGAGTGTCATTCTGTCTTTCTTACATTTCAAATATGCATTCCTTATGAAAACAGATTAAATAATGAACAATTGGCAAGTAGTTTATTTACTTCCTGAAGTGTATTGAGTTTAAGAATTCATGCCTAATCGGGGTCTACAGAAGTCATTTTTCACAAATCTTGTGAATGTGTTGCACTGGTCTAGCATTCCTTATCCACACAAACACACACTCATACTCAGGCAGATACACAGGAAGCAGGTAATAACAAATGCGTACCCCATGAAGCTCCTGAAAGCAACGCAAGCGAGAGGAAAGGACAGGGCAGATAAAGAAAGTGTGAAAGAGAGAGATAGAGAGACAGAGAAAGAAAAGAAAAATGGATGGAGAAAGACAAAAATAAATGAGAAACATTAAAGCCCACAGGAGGACACAAGCTTGCTATCAACCACTGAAGAAAAGCACAGGAGAGAGGAGAAGATTACAGCACAGTTAAAGAGAGACAAACACAAGAGAATCAGAAAGAGCAAAACACAGTATGAGATACATTTATAATTAATATTCCACACTGCATATATAAAATTGAAACAAAAAGTCAAAAGTGACTGTAGCTATAAAAAAGCGTTGATATGCTGTAGTGCCACTATCTGAAGCACAGGTGCAAACCGGAGCTGGTGGACAATTTCTGAATAATACAGCTGCAAACTGAACGGCTGGTCTCAAAAGCCGAGCAGTTTTCTATCACCTCTTTTTCAGCTATTTTAAAGCACCCCAGGGTCCTTCTGTCAACTGTAGAGGTGGAGAGAGACGGCTGAGCATCTGCACATGACAACTAAGAGGATTCAGCCACACTCAAACTAAAACTTGCATTTATTACATAAATCACACTAGTGCTGTCAAACTGTTCGTGTTCATTTATGTTTGCCTTGCAGAGGAAATTGTATCCACCGGGCTTTTCTAAAAATGCATCACTGTTGAGGGTGGATACAAGGGCATTGCGATGAAGGAATTTACTTTACTTTACCAAAAGCTCTAAAATATTATCTCTAATATGAGGAACGGGTTAACCGAAAATGAAACTTTGCTGAAAATTCACGCACACTCAGACCATCCAAGATGTAGTTTGTTTCTTTATCAGAACAGATTTGGGTAAATCACTTGTTTGCCAATGGATCCTCTGTAAATGGCTGCCGTCAGAATGAAATAACAGCTGATAAAAACACAATAATTTGGCTTCTGGCCAAGCTATGGGCCCAGAATCCACAGAAATTCTTCCTTCAGTGAGAACATCAAAATCCATGTGAAAGGATTTCTATAAACAGTAGTTTATTTGTAAGCAATGCTTAGTCTGTGCATATTACTATCCTGATTCACTTTACAAGGCATTCATTTATGCCATGTGGATTATTGTGACGTTTTTATAAGCTGTTTAGACTCTCAATCTGACGGCACCCATTCACTGCAGAAGATCCACTGGTGAGCCAGTGATGCAATATTCAATTTCTCCAAATCTGTTCAGATGAAAAAACAAGCTCATCTACATTTTGAGTGTGAGTAAAGTTTCAGACGTTTTCAGTTTTTAAATGAAAAATTCTAATGTGCGGCTCATTTATACGTGAGTGGATTTTATTGCTATTTTATCCACCATAAGTTGAAAATCATGAATTAATTCAACTAGAAGATTAACAGCACATTTAGGAAATCATTACTAATTATCATGGGTGGATAAGGAACAATAAGAATTAAAAGCAAACTGTGTCTTCTCTGCAACTGTCTGGCTCAGCTCCTGAAGGAAATACTAAACTCGAATCATTAGCACAGGTGTGCGCTCTATACGCAATCCTATTATGAGCTTTAAAAAACAGATGCATGTTAAACCGTTCAGTTCCAAAGACCAAACTACACACAGATGCCACACTTCCCCTCATCACAGAGCTCCATCTCACACCAGATACTAAACAGCAGACAGTCACATCCTGTTTCCGTCATTTTCGACTGAATGCTCTCTTGCTGGATTTGAACTGACAGTCTGCTCTTCTGACCGCTCTGTCTGCTCCACTCTGACAGAATTACAAAAAAAAGCCACTCACGAGCAGGCAAAGGCCACCAGAGCACCGGTGACTACGATGAAGTCTAGTATGTTCCACGGGTCCCTGAAGTATGATCCAGGATGCAACAGCAGCCCAAGATCAATCATCTAGATACGAGATGAAAACAGTGTTAAAAAAATATGCATTAATTCTATTGTGCAAGAATGCATTCAATTCATCAAAAGTAACAATCATGATGCTACAAAAGGTTATATTTCAAACTATGGTGTTCTTTTGAACCTTCTAATGAATAAAGAATCCTGGGAAATAAGTATCAGTATCAACAAAAAACATTAAGCAGCACAGTGTTTTTAAATGTAATAAACTGATTGAATTTAAACTCGAAATGATTTAATATTGCACAGTTCTAAAAATAGATATAGGTCATTTTATTTACCTTTATAACCATCTCAAACGTGAACACACCAGTGAAGACGTAATCTAGATATTTCAGCACCTGAGGCAACCACAAGAAATAAGCAGTTATTTTTTGTATTTCAGCAGTGCAAACAGATCGTCTAAGCAAAAGAAAGTGGATGATGCCATAAATAATATAAAAATCTCAGCATAAACCATAGTGTTTGGCCTCACTGCAGCTATGATTCAGCGAGTAATTCAATCATCTCCAAAACAAAATAGACATGATGTACATTGTATTTTTTGAGAGACAAAAAAAGATGTTTCAAATAAACACTTTTTTTCTCCATTTCATTCCTCCCACATGAGCAGATGGGAAATATTTGGTGTAAGCAGAGATTCATTGGATGAACCGACCAGGCACAATGAATCAATTGGAAGAAAAATACAGTGGACTATGGGATTCTTGCGGACATGTTTATAAGCTATGCTTGTGGGCTAATGCGGTGAAACTGGGTGCTTAACGGGCTCACGGGCTGTCCCGAAATAGAAAGATGGTGCAAAAGCCAGTCGGTGGGGCTAGTGACAACCTCAGCGTGACAGCTCAGACAAGGGCTGCCATACTGCCCTACAGGACTGTTCAAAGACAGTGCTTGCTGGATTTTATAGATAACATTAAATAAATGGACTTTATTTTAAAAAGATTATATGAAATTACAAATATTTTATAACTTACATAACAATATATAAATAGGCTTTTTTAGACTTAGAATGTATAGATTTTCCAGGTAGGTCTGTGAGTCTTACATCATTGCGTGTGGCATGGGCATGCACAGGGTCTTCAGCTGCGAGGGCGATGCTGCTCATGGTGATGACGGTGAGGATACACATCTCAAAATATCGCAGGGTCACCACATAATGACACAGTCGCCTCACTCTGTGGAGACAGCATCGAAACACAACACTTGTTATAACATCTTACAACTAAATGCTAATTCTGAAACTGAAACTGAGGCAAGTACTGTAATATAAAAATTCCCCTCAAGAGTTGTAGTAGTTAGATTTTAACTCACGGGTTAGTTGGACCGAAGACAAACATGGAGCTGTATGGCAGAATGTGTTTGGGCGCATTCTGATTTAGCTCATCGAGATCCTTTTTTTCCTCGTTCAGCAGTAGACTGTCACCATCAATGTTGTTCACTGTCAAACAGATGATCATTAGAGCAAAGATGAGGAGAAGTGTCTCAAGAGTCAATTAAACATTTATTTGTTGCCTTCTTTTAAGCAGTGCTGCTTTTTCGAAAATTATTATGTAGTTAGTAGAAAATACTTAAAAGGATAATGCAACAAAAAATACATTTATTTTCCCTCGTGGCACTCAAAACGCTTTTTACAAAGAGGAACATACAAAGACTAATTTAGCATAATGTCTAAGCTGCTGTTATGTTGAACTTATTCTATTTATTTGGTCCCAACTTCATATTAGGTGGCCTTAACTGCTGTGTACTGTGTTTTTTTTTTAGGGTTGCACTGAACACTTTTACGGTATGTTAAAGTATAAAAAATCACTAGCCAAATTACTTAATTGATTTGTTATTTTTGGCACAATGTGCTCATATTATTCCAGCAGGAGATTAAAGAAACTTACTGGGAATGACGGTAGTATCTCCTGGTGGGGCAGTTATAGTGACAGGGATGTTGACTCCAGTTGGCCCCACTCTGGTGCTGTTTTTTAGATTATCTTTGTCCTCAGGCTTCTCTTCCGTTGGAGACTGGAGAGGGCTTGTGGCTAGGCTGTCTGTTCCGGTTGGTCTGCCCCTGTAATAACAAAAACCTATCAATCTAAATGCAAATATACATATACAACGTACAAGCACAATTTATTTTAAAGTGCTGCCTAATGCTTTGCAGATCAAAGCAACAATGAAATTGTAGGAAAAAAATGCCATGTCTGATCATGCACTCAATGTCAGTATATTCCGGATGTACGTGGCTTCAAAATGTCTCACATAAAATTATGAATGACAGTGCATTATAAAACAAAACATGAAAGTAATGTCACTTGTATTAAAGAAAAGCAGATTTTTCAAGCAACACATTAAAAGATGTTTGAAAGATTTAAAATTCTACAACAACAGACATACTGTTGAAATACTGTAGACATACTAATGAAAAAAAAATTATTTGGACACTTTGTGGTTATCAAACATTAGTGGAAAATAAGAAGAGTAAATTAGCAAAAAACCATAAACACAATTAAAAAAAACATATTATCAGTTATCGATTCTTCATATATGTTTAATGCATATACCTGTATGTTTGGAGTTCATGTGAAAAACTATACTGTGTGAACTTAACATTTTTGGTACCAATGAGTAATGCCTAAAATCAGAGGAAATGATAGATGACTGACACTGATGTACAAGCACCAAACATTGTACGCCTACACTGTTTCTTCAAATCTGATTGGTTAATCACGATATTGATCGGGGTGAATAAATGATGCCAGAATTTATATTTTTGCGTGGACTATGCCTTTATGTGTCCAAATAGTACTTATAGAACATACCTGTGTTTTCCACTGTTCTCTCTGCATTCTTCTCCATCCAGTGTGGACTGGGCTTTGACACGTGGCCGATGTCTCCTCTTCTCTCCATTCCCTCCTTCGCCCTCTCTGTGATCTCGTATCCTACCCTCGCCTCTGCCTCCATTACTGATCGTGCCGTTGCCATTCCCGTTGATCTCTCTGGATCGGCGAGAATGGCGGTGTCTGTGTTCTCTCTCACCCATCCCTATGCCCTCCTCAGGAGAACCAGCCATGTGGTGGTTCCTGTGTCCTCCATCCTGATTTCCGCTGTGCTCTAGGCCACTCTGGTGCTCTCTGTTCCGGCTGTGGTGTCTATGGAGCCGCCCTTCTCCCGCATCCCCGTTCTCTCCTCTGCATCGATGGTGCTTCCTTGGGTGGCCAGAGGACGATTGACAGTCTGGAGTGTCTCCATCCCTGTCAGTCCTAGAATTGTCCACAGAACCATCTTGGTGCTCCACTACCAGTGGCCGGTCATGGTGGGCCTTCATGTCTGGGCGCAGATGGAGCGCCGAAGACACACGCAAACGCTCTTCAGGCTCTAGTTCGCTGTAAAGGGCCTCGCTGCTGTTGCGAACGTTATGTCTCCGCAGCTGGTTGGTGCGCTGCTCCCATATGGACAACTTCTGCAGTGACCTCTGCTGCTCTTTACTGAGGGATGGAAGAACATTCACCTGAATTACACACATCACTATGCATTAACTCCGATAACAACCACACTCCTGAGCACTCAAAGCCTTAACATAGGATAGTACACCCAAAGAAAATAAAATTGAGTCATGATTTACTCTGCTCAAGTCGTTTCAAACCTGATTTGGTTTCTTTCTTCTGTTTTGGTATTTTAAAGAATTTTCATAACCAGACAAATTCCTTAAAATATTACTTTTTAATGACATCCACTCCATTTTGTGTTCACACAATGGAAGGCAAGAGCAACTGAAACTATTTGTTGATCAACATTCTTTAAAATTAATTTTTTTGTGTTTCCAAGAAAATCATATAGGTTTGAAATGACTTTGGGGTGAATAAATGATAACAAAATTTTCATTTTGGGGTGGATTACAGTATCTCTCTACTAATACCTGCTACCATGGCAGTTTAAAACTGTAAAACTGCCTACAAAATAAAATGACTACTAATGAAACTTAAGTATAAAAATGAATATAAAAATGAAAAATACTGAAAAATATAAAAATAAACATTACTTTTACTACTATTTTAGTAATATTAATAACTAAAACAGCACACATATATATATATATATATATATATATATATGTTTTTTTTTTTTGTTTTTTATCTTAATGGAACAAGTCGTTAATTTTTAAAGATACAGTAGACCAACAATTAGCTCTGGTCTTTAAAGTAAATACAAAATAACAAAATTAAAAATAACAAAATGTTACCCTACTTTAAAAGGAAAGTTTCACCCAAAATGAAAGTGCTGTCACTTATTTATTGACATTTGTGTTGTTCAAAACCTGTATGACTTCATTTTTTAGGCGAAATACTTTCTCACAGGTCAATCTTTTCTGTGTTACTATAATAAGTGAGGACTTTCATTGAATGCAAAAACATATATATCCATATGACTAGTGTACTATATTTTAAGCATTCAAACAGGTTTGAAAACACCATGAGAGTGAGCAAATGACAGAATTTTTATTTTTGGGTGACCTAACAACATCCGGCTCTCAAGCATTCGAGTGTAACAGTGTTTGGCACAGATATGTTTTCTATATGCAGTTTCATTATAATCTGTATGTCATGCTCTATGACACATGCATTTCACTTACGTCCAACAGCATATGCTGTTCCATTGTTAGAAGGGGACAGAGAGCATCATGGTACTACAGGGACTCAGAAGCCCTAATGATGCACTAATAGCATGTACTAATGATAAAACCACTAAAGTTGAACAAAAATAACAAAAGCATCCTGAGCCGTGTCACTATACCTCACAAAGCGACGACATGGAGTGTAGACATAACTCCTTTGAGACACATTCAGGGTCGCACAACACAAAAACGACAGACATGTTAAAGACAAACAAGATTTTATATGAAAAGAGGTCAAGAAAGAAGGAAAGAACAACTAGAGAGAAAGGAAAATGTGACAAACAACATGAACCCGCTGATTTTAATATACTTTCATTGTACCGAATTGTTGTTTCTTGATCAAAAAGTGTCATTCTATCCCTTGCACACGCACACACACACAAAGACCAAACCAACACTACAAAGGCCGTTGATTCAAATAGGCAGTGAAGCTAGCGGACAGCACAGCCAGACTGCTGTGTTTATTGTAGCTTGGCCTTCATTCATATTGGAAAAGTTATCCGTTATCAAAAGGATAAAATCAAAGTGCCGGAGGCTCTCACAGTCTTCACATATATAATACATCTAAGAACAAAGAGAGACGCCTTAAAGCACCTACAAATAACGTAAAATAATTAATCTAGTCTAAGTGCTTACTTATTAAGCACTAATAAAGTATACTATCTCTGAAATGCTTTCTGAACTGGTGTAAAAAATATATATATATAGGTTTTTGTTTACATAATATAAGTGTGTGTACTGTGTATATTTATTGGGTATAAATACAAACACATACAGTATATATTTACATGTACTGCATATACATTTATATATTTTTACTCTTATATTTAATTTTTATATTATATATAAAAATATATTTCCTATGTAAACATAACATATTTGTCTTACAGTAAACATACATTCATGTGTTTGCATTTCTATATGCATAATAAATATACACATCTATCTATCCATATTTCTATCCATCCATCCATACTGTAGCAACAACCTAGCAACCACCCAGAATACCATAGCATCTGTTAAACAAACGAGCAACCATCTAGAACATCCAAGCAACTGTCTAGCAACAAGCTAGCAAATCTTAACTATATAACTACATAAACCCTAAATCTAAGTTGTTGTTGTTTTTTTTATAACAACGGGATTTTTTTGTCACATTTGAAAGCATTTTAAAGTGTGCCTTGACAAACATTCCTTTTCCAGTTCTAACTTCAGGAGTTTTTGTTGTCTTTTAAGAGCTCTAAAAATAAGGAAATCAACCACTAACCATACTAACACCAGCTATGTAGAGATGCTTGGCTGTATATTAATAAAAGAGTGCTGGAAGGGACAATGTTGATTAATCAGATTCTGTATTTGTTTACTACTAAATAAAAATCATGCTGTAATCACCCCCAAAATCAATGAGATGAGCTACGATTAAAACACATAAAGGGAAGGTCAACAAGAGGATTACAGCTTTGAGGAGACTGGAATAGGTATAGATGTAGGAATAGGAATAGTTGGAGAGGAGAAGAGAGGAGGAGTATTGTAAGTGAGAGCAGAACTCACAGTGAGTGAACGCTGCAGACTGAAGACCTGCGAGAGATTGCATCTCGATTTTGCTTTACAAAACTGCACATGCGAAACAAAAAACAAAACAAAAGAATGAGACACAAACGCAAATGAAAGAAGTGCCCAGGGTGCAGATGGCAGTCAGGGTGATGTCACTCTGTCTGTCCACCTGTCCCCTGTGTGTTTCAAATACAAGACACAAACATTGGTAACACTTCAGTAAAGGACACTTTAAAGACTGTGACCATGGAGAATGTTTGGAGACTTTGAAAATGCATAAAACAGACATAATTTTTTTTATTACATTTTTAAAAACTCTGGCCCTGCACTTCAGTGTCACCAAAATATAAAGCTAACAATATGTGTGTTAAAAAACAACAACTCACAAACAAGCTGCATTACAGAAGTGTTTGCAGTTTTGTAAATAATACTCTGTGTATTTTTATGTGACACAATGAAATGTGAATTATATTAAGAAGTGACAATTGTAAAATGCTAACATCATGTATGGAACATCATCTGTGAACAGACAAGAAGAAATGGTTACACATACAGTATGAAAAAAAATAACAAATGTAAATGAAAGTAGAACAACCAGAAAAAAAGACAGTCTGTTGCATTCAAACTGAATACAGATGAATCCATCCAGATTGCTGTTTTCTTAAAACCTATTACACATTACATCATTTAGTGTTTCTTCAAGTAAAGGCACTTTTGTATAGATTTATTTATATATACAGTATATATATATATATATATATATATAGTTTGATAAGCAATATATTAAATTATGTAAAAAAAAAAAAAAAATTAAAAATTAAATAATAATTTTAACTAGATATTTTGAAAAAGATAATCACTTCTTCAATATTATTGTGATTTTAGGATATATAAATGCCTCCCTTTCCATTATAAATATAGTTTTCATTAGCATAATTTCCTGTGATGCATGTATCTATATTGTTGGATGTGGTTCATAGACATATTACTATATGAGAGTGTGAATGGGCCAGAAGTGCAAATACCTGAAAAAAAAAAAAAACTAATTCCACACTATTTCCTTCAACTATAAAGTATTTTAGGTTTATTTAACTTTCAGAAGCTTTTTAGCTAAATTAACATATGTAAAATATATCTCTGCAGATGACATAATTAAACTACAATAACATTGATTTGATATAAAATATAACCCTAAAGCAACACAAACATGAAGAACAGACTACACAGAGCAGGTTTAAGAGGAGGCCAGGGTCACACTGACATTGACTGGACAAACGATCAAGCAATTACAAAAAACTTAAAAGTGAAGTAACAAACAACTGTTATGGCACACATCAGAGGAAAAGTTCCACAGCGCAAGGCTGGATAAGAAAACATAAGGGGAAAACAGACACTTACGCTGCTATTGAGATGTTGGCAGCAGACATTGGGCTGACCTCCTTCACTTCCATAGCCTTCTGAAGAGCCATGCTTTTCTTCGCTGCCTCCTCTTGTTCCTCTTCATCCTGAAAGCATGGAAATTGCAGAAATGAAAAGTCAGGATATAAGAAACTTACATAGATGCATTGTACTGTAAGTGTAATCACAAAAAATAAAACATTTGATAAAGTCAGATTACCTTTGTCAGCTCCTGTGCATTGGCGAGGTTATCAACAGCAATGGCCAAGAATACATTGAGAAGTGTGTCTAGTTGTTATCAAGTTAGAGAATTGTTTGTATTTCATATTGCACTTCATTCAACACACATTCTATTTGCATTAAAACAGATTACACATGTATCAATAATTTCAAGAAATTAAACTGAATATATATATATATATATATATATATATATATAAAACTGTAAATTAAATACATGATTTTCCACATTATGAACTATGCACATGTATTACAAATCTTCTTTTCCCTAAAGCCAAAAGCTTTTGCACAGATGTAGGACAGGATACAGTTTCCAAAGAGTGTGAGAACAATAAAGTAGACAGAGGAAAACATTCCACCCCGGACGCCACCCTGGGACTCTATCCCATGATACATCACTGCATTCCAATCCTCTCCTGTCAAAATCTGCAAGAGGCATACACAGGTCAAGCATACCAAACAGCTTTACAGTTTAATACATAAAAAAAAAAAAAAACACATTAAACATTCATAAGGCCAAATTAAAATAAAGTATACCTGGAAGACTGTCATTATGGCTGCAGGGAAGCTGTCAAAGTTTGTAGTGGGAGTTTCATCTTCAAAATTAAACCTAGTTGGGAAGAGAGAGAGAGCTTCAGCACACTTGGAGTAAAAAAAAGACTTCAGAGGTACACAGAAGATTTTGATGTCAGTTCTGGTTTGCTGTAATTGCGGGGCTGTCAAAACAAAGATACTGAGTTGCTAGGATCAAAATACTGTTTTATCATGATTTGTACCCTTGAGCACGACACTTATCATCAGTAATTTGTGGGCTTGAATGTTAATTATAATGAAAATAAGTGTAATATTAATACTCAAATAAGATATGGCTTGTTTTTTGGTCAATTTCTATTTCTTATTTACCTTTTGGATGAAAAAGCAAAATCTAAGAATCCACCTAAGAAAACAACTCCACTGAAATCAAATGAAATTCAGCCACACGCCATTGTTTCTGATTTACTGAAGCAGAGTCAGATTCATGACCTCTTGCATGTGAGGCAAGAAATATTTGTCCTTGCCTCAGATGAAATGATCAGGAGGATCGGTTTTCCTCTTTTTTAAACCACTCCTATCATTCTCTTCCTCTTTCAAGCATTTTATTTTTAGATTTCAGAGTTCTCTTTCAGTTCTGCCTTCTTTAACTCTCTCCAAATTGCCTTTCAATGCCTGGCCTTCAAGGGAAACACAAGAACACAACGGTGACTCATCCATTCATAGAGGAGATTCAGAGCATGCTTGCCTTCACAACAGTGAATTATGGAGGAAAGGATGTATCATTCAGTCCTGGCTTGTTGTGGGATTTGTGCATTAGCTTTACATCGTAAACATAAAGAGGTTTTCAATAGAAATTGCAGTAGATGCGCCATTGCATAAAACAACATGCTGTTCACTCATACTGTATAAGAAGTTTAGAATATGCTTGATTACACAGTAACTGTTACAACTGTGAATGCAAAAATTGACAAATAATCATCAAGAACTGATTTTGTCATTGCTGGGGAAGCTAACAGTTGTGTGAAATGTACTTCATACCCACACATGCAAACACTTACTTCAGAGAACAAACCTGTGTCTCAGGGCCCTTGGGGCCTTCAAAACTAAAGACAAAAACTTGGATGAAAATGTTGATAGAGGCACATTTGACAGGATGTTTAGCTGGAGGGAAAGATACTTCATCTCAGTCTGATTTGCATAGGCAACCGAATACTAAAGCCCACCATGTCGGTTATCTCAAATGCAGATATTTCTCTGAAACACAAGGAATAAAAGAACCACTTCACCCTGAGCATTTGAGACACTCAATGAGCAAAGACTAAATTAGAAAGTCTCTCCAAACCACTCGAATGTTTATGCTCATGCTCTGCAATCCCCTCCAAACTCCATTGCTTATAATCTGCATGACAGCAATTTAAAAAAACTCTAGGGGCATTTGACAAGACCTCAAAAACACAGTCAACAAATAGCCAGGTGAGCTAATATCATCAGACCCTGCCGGCTTTAAACCCTGATTACATCACAGCCAATGAGAGCTGTGCATGTGCACTGACGTCACAACTCCAGTTAGAACACATCAACACGAATGAAGATCATAAGTGCTCAATGTGTCAAATTAAAAATAGTTCTACTAGTGGATGTGAGCTTTACTAGAGCAGAATGACTCATGGGTACGATTTCCCATCTGACTGTTGAATATGCATTTCATCCTTAAGACACACAGCCTTTGATGACTAACGGGCATTCACAAAATACACATTCTGATGTCAAAAACAGCTGGATGGAGTGCAAGGGAATTGTACAAAACTTACAAGTTTATAAGTCAGTGAACACCCATATGAGGGTTAGTAAAAATAAACTAAAATATGATTTGAAGAAAAATTATTTAACCGATTATAACCGAGTTTATGTGTAGCTCAATGCCACTAAAGAGAGAGAGAGAAAGAGGAAGAGTGATGTCTGCAGCTTTCATTCATCACACTTGTTGTCAGCGGGGTGCCCTTCGTTAAAGCAAGCAGACACACTGCATAATCAGCTCAGTAATTCTCTGAGCGTAGAGAACTAAATCCCTGCTGGCATGCCGTATCACTCTCCATGCTCACAAGAGTTGGCACGAGGGCAGAAGGATTACAGAAATAAAGAGAGCAGATGATAGATAGATACTCAAATTCTGACACAAAATTCATCTTTTTACTACAGTATTTCCTGCTAGTGTCTGAAATGCGCTTCTGTGAGGCCAGGGGAGAGGATTTGTGAATGACAGTGAAGCGACACAACTGACGCTGGTAAATTACATGACGATGATGAATGTAGTATGTCCGGATTACATTGAAACTAAAATAATTCATATTATATTAAACATACTTTTTTAACGGTTGAGAAGTAATTACTTACAATTTCTCCAGAGCTAGATAACTCAACAACAGAGTTAGAGTACTCAACAACAACTTAAACTTCAGACTATTATAATATCACCAAAACTGCAATTGACAGTAGGACACGTTTTACAACCCTATTACATAAATGAGACTGCATAATTAAGCACATGTTGTGACCGGTTTTGTTCATGGATAAGGCAGCAGGACTCCAGCAGATGGAGCCTAGGGCTGATCTCGGTCCAGCAAAAGACACATAAAACTCAGGGTTTAGATCAGCTGCAAAAAACTGATCTGAAGCAGATGCCACAGAGATGTTACTGAAACTTCTATAAGAGCTTCATGTAGGCCTGCTGTGGTCATAAGGCTTAAAGACGCATGCAAATGTACAATTCCAGCATCGAATGATTGTGTGCATAATGTGATTTAAAAGATTACGCCTAGTAATAACTGTCTTTATCTTTCAATTTGCATATTAATTGGTCGAGAATATTGGGCAAAATGTAAAATAACATTGGTCTTCAACACATAACTGAAATGTTATTGTTATAATAATGGAGAATCATTTCAGAAATCACTCACTGGCCCCCGAAGAGTTGCATGCCTAGCAGGGCAAACACCACAATAAAGAGGAAGAGGAGGAAGAGCAAGCTGATGATGGACTTCATGGAGTTTAAGAGTGAAACCACGAGATTCCGCAAAGAGTTCCAATACCTACAGAGGAAGAGAATTAACACATATAGAATTAACTATTTATAAAAAAATAAATTATATATATATATATATATATATATATATATATTTTTTTTTTTTTTTTTT
>JAUCMS010000048.1:2001502-2015849 GCA_032357445.1 Enteromius radiatus
AAAACGGGAAGACAGCGGGAAAAGAGCTAAAATACGTGAGAAACCCGGAAAAAACGGGAGGGTTGACAGCTATGCATTGAAGCCTGGAGTAATAGATGCGGAAAATTCAGTTTTGCCATACCAGAAAAAAAAATTATATTTTAAAATGTATTCTAATAGAATATTTATTTTGAATTGTAATAATAATTATTATTATATATATATTTATATATATATGTTTTTACTTATTTACTGTATTTTGATCAAATACCTGTAACCTTGTATGTGCACAAAATATTACAGACTTTATGTTTGAACGGTAGTGTATATGTTAGTTACTTACAGTAGTAGATTTAATTTAATGACCAGTTAAATGCTGACCACCAGAAATGTATCATTATATCCCATAAAACCAAAGGCTTTTACAGAAAGTTACAACATTTTACAAAGCTTAAAAGGCATAAAAAAAGCATGTACAACAAATGCAGAACTGGCATAAAAGAGTTCTGTCAACTGGCTGTGCTGGAACAGCAGGCCTTCAAAGGTCTGGTTCTGTGAGATCATCTACTGCTTCACTGTCTAAATGTGAAAAAAACTGGGGAAAGAGCTTAGACTGCTGTTTAATGGCTTGGGAAATAGGTATGAATGCAAAGTCAGATTTAAAAAATTGAAGCCTGCGATTTAGGTCTGCTGGGGGAAATGCCCAGCCATAGTGTTACATCAAATTTGCTTGTGTGAACGTTTAGTGTGTTATGGTTGGCAGAAGACACACTCACAATTTGCACATTTCATATTTCAGGGGTTTGTCACAGTAAGAGCGTATGTGCGTGTGTTTGAATGTGTGAGGGAGTGATAGTGGTGAAATGTAAACCACACTGGATACAGCCCATTCTTTGTCACCATAGAAACAGGAAGGCAACATGACAATGACTCCATCAGGCTTATTGGAGCACACAGACAGAAAGGAAAATGGGGGGATGAGAAAGACGACAAAGGGCAACAGATCATATGTTGAATTACATTTTTATTTGCCGTCTTCAAAACAGGCAAAAATGAGCATCTTTGGCTTTATTAGTACTACCAACAGACAGCAAAAAATAGGGAAACACTGAAAGAGAGATCTTACTGCTTATCAAAACTATAAATCTGAACTACAGGAAGTACATGTAGATAAACCCACAGCAAACAGTATTGTGATATGGACCGAATGCAACACTAAACCAAACATCAATGGAACACAGGTACCTAGAAGTGGGCTTTGAAGGGACAGGTAAACTCAGAAACCCTTGAGCAGAGACGGGAGGACAAAGCCAAAGGCATGAGAACTGCCACAGAGCATCATGGGGGTTTTATTTAGATCTGAGCTGGTGCTAACATTTAAATGTCAGGTAAGGAGATGGAAGGACTTGTTGGCATAAAAGCCTGAGGTTAAATGACAAAAAAAAAAAGAGAGAAAGGGGTCAGGCAGTGAGGACTGGTCATGTGGTACCATCAGGTTTTTTTTTTTAAATAACTTCATTTATAGAATCTACTAAATGATGAAAAAGGTTTACGTGTTGAAGTGGTCATACTGTATCATGCCTTTTTTCCCTGAGGCCCATTTTAATGTTAGTCAAACACCAAAAGCAGCTCTAATTTGGTTTTCATAAGCACTTTCTGATTCTTAGAATTAACCGGCTATTTTTGCTGCTGTGCCTAAGACATTGTAAATGCCCACTTTGCCCAAAAATGAAGAAATGATGAAGGGTTGCTGTTTGGTTATTGTATTTGAGATTCTTACTTCTGAAGTTCAATTTTGATTTTAAAACAAGAAACTTTTTGCAGAGTTTCTATAGAAACTTTTTGTTAAAGCTAAACAAGTAATTTAAAATCTTTTTGTGGTTTGACTTGAAAACAAAACAATAAAATAATACAAAACAAAAAATGTAAATGAAAACGCAAAGCAAAACACAAAACAAAAGGTAGGGGAAGCAAAATAAAAAACTAAATCAAAGACTGAACAAAACATTGCTGCAAAGAGTACAATACTGGAAAAAAGAGATATGAACGTCAGTTAAACCCATCAGGGCTGTTATCGTCATGACTTACGGCAGAATCGTCACAACAAGCAGATATTAATCAGGTCTGCGGTTTCCTTCACTTTAGCTGTTCTACACACAGCATGAAGGAACAGTGGTAAATCAATTGCCATGGCGACTAAAAGGCCTCCCGGTGCTCCAAGCCCCATCTTCAAAAAAAAAAAAAAAAGAAACGGGCATGATAATGAGAGCAGTTCATCATATGAGTCACTCTCGGTACAGAATGAACCTGCGAGTGTGTTTAAATAGCTGGTTAACTGAAATTACATTTAAGGCATGTTTAATTTGTCAATTAGTTGTTATAGGATAGACTGAGATTACCAGAATATAATACACTGAAGGCAGTGAAATATGTGACAAAATTCTAATTCAAATATATCGATCCCAGAGTTCAGCATCAAGCTGCTCTGAGGATTGAGTTATTTAAGGGAAAAAAAGACAAAAACAAGTTTCCGTCCGGATGAAAGTGAACCGCTTCCATTCTCACCTCAAGATCTCATGAGACCGCCCTTCATGCACATCATCAGAAGTCTGTTCACCTGAGACTATCCACGATGTAAACCAAAGAAGTGTTTCAACCCATTACTAAGTGCACTATATAAAGAAATCTTCATGTCTAATAGAAATAATTCCATTGTACTAAAATGCCTGCACCCTAAAAATTTCAAGAATGAGCTGTATAAAAACTAATTCATGAAAAATGTATTTATATGTTCTGCTTAATAAAGCACGCTGGACAATTGCATCTTTCCTAATGACTTTTTAACATCCCACAATTAAAATGCATTATTGAATGCTGCTAATAAATATCAATTATGTTTTAGTACAAGACCCTAGAAAAAAAACCAACTTGTATCTTTCGATTAACTGATTCACAACACAGGGAACTGAGGAGCAAAATGAGGCACAGACCAAGCATAAATTACTATTATTACACGAGTGAACAGGGAGGGCATGCTAACAGTGAGTCTAATGTCATGTGGGCGACTAATGAACCATGACCTCCAACAACTAATTTGCCTATTAGCTTAACTATTAGCATGCTGGGACAATGACGACACAGTGTAATCAGCATACACAAATACACTTTGACATTTGCCTGAATAAGGATGATAAAGTCTTGCAAAAATAATGACATTTCCCAACACTTTCACCACTCTCCCTGACTCTGTCTGTCATTATTTGGCTAAACGAACAGAAACTGACATTCTGTATGATTGGCGGTCTTCTGCAAATTAAATGAAGTAGTTAAAATTTTAAATATAATGTTACTATAAAAGATGTCAGTTGTGAAGGACAAAGTCAAACCGGACTGCTACTAATTCTTTGAGTTCTGACGTCAAAATTGCTGACTGGTCATTTAAGCAGAGGTGACAGGAAACAACGTGAGCAGGACTGTATAAATGCCACAGTTGGAAGTCAGCCAAGAGTTGTATCTGTACTGCTAGCAGTGCTTGTGCTTGTCTACCCTCCATTGTGTGTTTTTATTCTATTGACAAACACACAAACAACTAAACAAATATGTCTAAACTCAAATGACACACTGAGCGACTAATAAAGATCCAGGGCTACAAATAAAATCTCTCCGATTGCCTCCAGGGCCTGCAGCCAGCCTCAAAATGACATTAGAGTGCTTTGTGACAATCTGCATTGTCTTGGGCGCACAGAAGATAAAATGCTATTGAATTAAATGTTATGCAAGGGCTCCGAAATGAGCCGTAATGCTTCTTTCAACGTCACATATAAAAAAAGTGGCTACAACATGACACATCCCAAAGACACCATGACACATCTTGCTGAAGGCACTGTTGTAAAATGAAACCATAAATGTGTCACTGCATTATTTATGCCTAGAATACATTGCCGTTAAAAAACAAAAAATAAAAAATTTACATTTATTTTAAGCAATGTTTCTTGAGCATATAGGAAGGATTTTTGAAGGATCATGTTATAATAAGGGTTTGGCTTCTGAAAATGTAATTTTAAATACTCCACAATAGATTGAGAAGGACATACAATAAACAGTGTGAACTGGCAATATTTAAAAAAAAAACAAATTTAATATCCAATGAAATCCTACTTGGACTCATAGCAAAAAATGTACCATGATGCACATTTTACCGAGAAATGAAATACGTACCAACAAGTACATATCGCTGAAAAACACTAGAGACAAATTTTACATATTTTTCATATTTCCAACAAAATAGAGCATTACCTTTTAGCATCAGTAGACGGATATTTCAGTTCTGAACCACAGCAATACATACCTATATCAATGTAATTAAAAACCATAAGTTCACATATTGAACCTGTGTTTTAGTTTCACTCAGTGGATGTGCAGTAGGGCACTTAAAAATGGTTTTGCACAAAAACTGCACAGAGGTACATATTTTTATGAGACCAGGTTGATAAACCACATGGGAAATCATAAAATGTCTTCATCATCAGTAACATACACATACACTTTAGCTCACAGAATAAACTGTAGAATTGTATTTGCAGCCAAAAACGACTGCTTTTGTATGATTTTGCATCCATATAAAAGTCCAAGAGTATATCAAAGAAGTGTAAGTGTCCAAAAATCCTATAAAATAACAAAATGTGGCTCTGATTCACTATAATTACAGTGATATACACCCTTCACCCTTGTATTACTCTCTTTGTTAAACAGTCACTCATGAATTTCCCGCCTATCTCCAAATCCAATTAATTTCTTTATACAAAACCATTTTCTCTGTTAGGAAAGAAGCAGCGTGCCTGACATACAATGAGAAAAAAGTGCTGCCTGGTTTGACATTCAGCCTTCTCTGTCAATCTCCAAACTTTAGTCTGTTTATCTAATTATAAGAGACGAGGAACAGCAAGCCAAAAGCCACAACAGCAGGCAGAAGAGAAAGCCAGGCGAGGTTTTTCAGTCAGACGGAGGCAGATTGTTTTCCTGGTTGTGTGTTGACTGAGAGACTGATAAGCAGAGAGTGGCAGAGTGGTTTGTTTGAAGTCTCACACAAACAGAGTTCAGAGAGAGAATATATAAGGCTCTGTGAAGTTTTTTTCCTTCTCTGCTCTCCTATATCCTCCTCTTAAGTGACAGACAAACACGTCTAGTTGACCAGAATAACTCTACAATAACATGGAGAGCTAAATCCTTACAGAATCCTGTCTTTTGCATAAGTCACGGCAAGGTTCTTGGAATGATTACAGAGAAACTCAGGCTATGTTTAGAGTGGAATACTAGCATACTGTGCAGTATACACTGAATCCTGCCTACAAATAGCAAGTGAAACAAGGCACATTATGCAATGACAAATATTTTAAACCAGTGTTGCTATTGTTAAAATAGTTATTAAAACTAAAGCTCTAGTGGCATGGGTGGTAGATGTGTGTGTCCTTTTTACACAGTGAACTGGGTTTGAATTCATCTTTTGAAATGTTGACATTTCAAATCAATAGTTTATATTAAAAATAGGAAAATAATTTGACAAAGTATTGGGTAGAGTTCAGGTAGGTATAGGGAGGGTTTTTGTCCCAATAAGGTGACTTGAATTTAAATTCAAATTTACACTCAATAAGCTATTGAATACAATTTTATAATGTATTATAATACTAAGGTACAGGTAATTGCTACTATTTGCAATAAATAGTATAAATACTAAAAAATTTCTATTTTTTAGAAATTAAAATAAGCTATTTTCACTTAGTGTAATAGCATCCAAAGCATCTATTGCTATTTAAATCTATAGCAGCTGTCAATAAGAAAATATAAAGTCTCCATCACCTGTTTTCAAATGGAGTGGCAGTTAATACACAAAGCCGTAGATCAATGACAAGCTACGCAATATCAGGTTCAGTGATTCATTTGCGATACTGAACCAAATGGCTCTTTGTATTAACTGCTGCTCCATTTGAAAACAGGCGATGGAGATTTACTGCTAATCAATGATCCAGCTTTACTGATGAGATGCACATAAATATATATACATATACACACACCCCCCCAGCCCTAGCTGTCACATGACATAATTTCATTATGCATATTTCACAAACAGCTTCTATTTAGCATGATGAACAAAAAAAACTTTTGTAATTTTACATTGTATTAATTATTTATAGTCTGACGAGTAATGAGCCAATAATCCAATATTACTTACAGTTCATGCATAATACTGGAAGGTCAGATCAAGCACAGTATGCATACTGTAAAAGTATGGTAGTTTCAAACAGACTTTTATTAAATCATTTTTATTTCATAGCCCATAAGAGACCAAGAGAGCACTTCTTATAAACCTAATGTACGTAGACAAAATCGTGAATTATAGTTTTAATTATTCAGTATTACAACCCAAACGCTGCATGGATTCTAGATTTGATAGATCTACTTAGATATAATATGATTATAAAACAGCAAAGCACCACCCAAAAGGATGATGCAATGAATTTTTTTTAAAGAAATATTCTTCAAGAAAGTTTGCGTTTGATGTATGTTGTGTCATCCATCTCACAGGTTTCCCCTGCATGAACTCTTCCTTCAAGTGTACTTCAAAAGGTCTGGTTTACAGACATAGAGACAAACAGGGGGGGCGTGGTCATGCCAAGTCCACAATGAAGCTGAAAGGTGACCCCCTCCCTAAGGGGGTGAGATACGCAGCAGGGCTCTGTTAAAAAGCTGACGAAAATGTCACCATCTCTTTTACAAAGGACTGCCCTCTCTCTTTCTCTCATACACACTAACGCAACGATACACAACAGGATCCTCTGCTCCAAGATTGCAGCAAACATGACAACAATAAAAGACGAACCTTTTTGACATGTCAGGGCTTTGACCATTTGAAAAATATTGCTACATGCGCACAACATGATGTCTAGTCCTGTGATAATCATAACAGAGAGAAAAGACTTTTACGTATCTGTTCAAGCTGTTGTTTGATCTGTCGTTAAAGACTGTAATGTAATTGTTGACACTCTCAGCTTACATAATGGGTGTTAATCTTCACTTAAGACCTGAGTGAGAAAAATCAGCGCAGGTGTTGACCTGCTGAATATTTGAATTTAAGTCTGGCCTATGGTGAAAGGAAACAACAGAATACCACATCAGCTTCATGTTAATGAGTCAAGTTGCTTGGCAACTGTAAAATTTCATCACTTGGCAGAAAAAATGATTATTAAGATTATTGCTATTAATAAAGGTAATTATTTTGTAACATTGGTGTATTTCATCAGATTTCTGCTGCTACCATAAAAGCAACAAACCACTCGAGGGCTCAGGGTTGCATTGCATTACATCATGCTTAACAATCCTCTAAATTATGGTAGAATCACTATGAAACATGGTCTCTTGTGGTTTATTACTTAAATTTAACATAATATGCTTCATGCAATCATTATGCATGGCATCAGGCAGAACTGGTCAAAAGATGATCAAGAGATCTGTAACCACTTGCAAATAATAATAATTATTATTAAATAATAGCTAAAAAGTCAGAATAACCAAACGCTTTTATCCAAATATATATATATTTGGATAATAAACCAGTGTTTTTTTTTGAGTTTCACCCCCCCCCCCCATTTAAGACATTTAAAAAATAAAAACTAATAAAAGAAAAACAAAATAACTAAAACTGTGAAAATTACAAAAAATATTAAATAAAAATATAAAAATAAAAATTTTCTTGACACTGACTCAGAGTTGGAGTAGTACAAAGCTAAAGCAGGAAAGTAAAACAGAACCAATATTTCATTTAAAGAGCAATAATTAGTATAATAAATTCTGATACAAAATAATGTAATATAATAGTGTGACTTCAAAATTACATCAAAAAAATAATGTCAAGTGGAGGGTCGCCTCCCACCTGGAACTCTGAAATGAAAAAGAGAATGACAGACTGAAAGCTTCTCTGCTTGAGAACTCCAGGGCAAGTGTGCCATCTGGCCAGCAACACAATTGATAGAAATGATAAAGTTGGACAGTACATAAATTATGTGCATAAGCCACTTGGCATTCTTCCTAAGTGAGATGAAATACACACTTTAGTTCAACTAATCCAACAAAAAGGTTTTTAGACAGTTTGAGAAGATAATCAATGATAACCTATGCAGAATTTCACTATGCCCCTATACAGACCTGCACACACATATTATCTGATGAATGATATTGACTGGAGATTGAACTAAATCCTTAAGTAAATTCCTTTGAGGAGAAATGCAAATATAATGAGAACAGAGAGGAGAAACTGTGAGGTTATAGTACAAATGTGACCCTAGACCACAAAACCAATATATTTGTAGCAACAGCCAAAAATACACTGCATGGGTGAAAATAATTTTTCTTTTATGCCAAAAACCATTAGGATATTAAGGATATCAACATGAATCAGGTTCCATGAAGACATTTTGTAAATTTGTAACCGTAAATCTTAATATGCATAGCTAAGAACTTTATTTGGACAACTAGATTTTTTGCAACCTCAGACTTCAGATTTTCAAATAGTTATCTCAGCCAAATAATATCCTATGCTAACAAATCATACATCATTTATTGAGCTTTTAGTTGATGTTTAATCTCAGTTTTTCAAAAAATTGACCGTTATGACTGGTTTTGTTGTCCATGGACACAAATAGTTTTCAAGTGAACTGAATCCTTTCTGCAACCTGCTGTGGAGAGGCAGAGAAAAAGAACATGCACCAGGCCTGCAGCCACCCGCCATACAGTATCAAATGCCAGGACTGCTACAAAACTGCCTTTATCATGGCCTGGGAGCACTGTGCTCCCGAAAAAGAAACGAGTCAAGGGATTTAACAGGAAGACATTACTTTCCTGTACTTTCCTTTTTATTAAATGTTGCCTACTGTTTTCACTAAGAGGAACTTTACTGTGCTCTTTCTGTTGAGTGTCATAACCACCTAGATTCGCAGTTGGAAACACGGCTGGCATCAGGCAAGAGAGATATGAAGCATAGTGATGATAAAAGAACAAAATAGGTGAGAAGTACAGTCAAAGAGAGCAGAAAGAAGAGAGAGAGAGAAACATTCCCAGAGGGCTTCTTTTGATAGAGGAACGGCTGGGACAAGCTGCAACAGTTTGAAAATCCACACTGTGCATCACTGATCAACACACAGTGAGGAATCCAAAAATATGGGGTAATACAACTAGAAAAGCAAAGTTTGTCAAGACATATAAGAGAAAACAATAGAATGACAAAACAGAGTGATAGCTAGAATAATAGAACAATACATAACGATAGATAGATAGATAGAAAGATAGACAAAACAATAGATAGACAGATAGAACAATAGAACGATAGAACGATAGATACCTGTAGATCATCAGACAGACTGACAGATGGATAGAATGACAGACAGAGTGATAAATTGATATGATTGAACAACAGACAGAATAATAAAATGATTGATATAATGTCAGATAGAATGATATTGACAGTATGACAACAGACAAAATAATACAATGATAGACTGAACAACACAGAGGAAGACATGACCATATAAGAACGACAGAGAATGGTAGAACTAACAATATAACTACTAGGGATGCTCCGATCGCGATCGGCCGATCTAATTTATTTATTTTTTTTACAAGAGTGTAGAATTTGAAAGTAGGGCAATTGAAGACTTTGTTATGAGTGAACATCTTTAAAAGACATACACAAGCATTTTAATAATCTTCGAAGTGTGAGCAGGACCTGCTGTTATCTGCACAACAAGAAACACTGGCACATGTTCAAATGGTACTCCATTATGAATCTCTTTGACTCCGGCACAAACAAAGCAAGGCCAGGTCCCCACCACTTTGAAGCCACTCATTGTCTCGCTGCATCCAAAACACATGAAAGACAGCGAAATTGAACACGACTCTTTGAAGTCAGCACTTTGTGCTCCCGGATAAGCGGCCTCGGCCCTGATCGGAGTCCTGAATATTCTGAGTGGGATAAAGAACCAAGAACAAGCACAGACTACGCCATCAACTCAACCCGCTCAGCCTCAACCTGCAGGGAAGAGTTGACTTCAACATGGACAGATGTGAGACAGACAGAGATAACATGGAAACATCCACTCTACCAGGCCCTGGAGCTGTAAAACAAGCTAATTAAAGAAGCCAAACAATAATCGTTAAGGCAAAGGTAGCTAATAGTACTAGCACGCCGCTCAAGCCTTGGGTGCTGTCAGGACGATTAATGGCATTTTTAAATGACTTCCACAAAGACATCACAGCGGTGTTAAAGGTCAGATGAGGTCAACCGCGGCTTTGGTTGTTACTTACTGGCTGAATGTTCAACCGCCTGTGACCACAGAAAGGGGGAGGTGGGCTTGTAACCATGGTAACAAGCTGAGGCAAAGCATCCACTGTATATACTGGAGTACCAGGTTTCTGAACTGAACTAGAGAGAAACCCATTTGACCCGAGGGTTCGTTTGGATTGGCTCAAATGAACTTGTGTTGACCAATGAGGATTTTGCCATAGGCGTAACAATCCATCAAGCGTAACATTCTGCCCATTGAGAGCAAGGTAAATCTAAGTGTTAAGACACATACCAATAGAAAGGAGATGTAATGCCATTTTATTTTTCTCAGTCTCTTTCTCATGATATTGCATTGATACTTTTTTTTTTTTTACTGATTTTGTATTTTGAATGTATATCGTTTCCTATGGTTTAATTACTAAATTTGTCTAAACAAGTGCAAAAAGAGATTTATATAGCTGGGAATCTATCATGTTTGCCTCAGTTTAAAACATAATCCAATTACATTATTGTGACAATATATTGTATCAAACTGATGTCCATTCATAATACATAAATTACATATGAAGAAATGTAATACAAAGTCTAATTTGGGGGCTTTCTGGCACTATTATTGACAAATTAAGTAGAGAAGAAACAGGAAATTAGTCAGAAATGGGATCAGGAGGTATCACTGGATTGATTCAAACTTGTACAACCCATATGAGCAACAAAATGTGTCACAATGCTAGGGGGCAATATATAAGGATCCTTTATATCAGTTGTTAAAAAATTTCAAAATAAAAAAATATTTATGTGCTCACCTAAATAAAATAAAAGCAAAGCAAAACACAAAACAAAGCACCAAACAAACCAAAACATGAAACAAAACTAAAACACAAACTGAAAACAAAACATGAAACAAAACTGAAACACAAACAAACCAAAATTAAACAAAACTAAAACTCAAAATAAAACACCAAACAAGCCAAAACATGAAACAAAACTAAAACACAAAACACCAAACAAACCAAACGTGAAACAAAACTAAAACACAAAACAAAACTAAGCTACAAGAAAGACCAAAAAACAACAACAAAAAACTCTCTAAATCACTACAAATGCCCTGCTGTTTATTTCCATCAGAAGACTACTCTATCTTAATCTTCCTCCCTTCTCTGCTTTTCTCGCTTTGTTCCTGCTGGACATTGTACTATTGATCTGAACCTCAGAGTGGGGAGGGGAGGAGATTTATTCTCCTATTAGAGGCTTTTGCTGTGTGATGGCTGTAGATTAAAGGTCTGCTGCTGCCCAGAGCAACACCGTTACACCGGCCTATTCATTAAACAACTGAATATTGAGTTAAGTCAGGGTTAGGCCGGCTCGGGCTGACACTTACTGAGAAATGGAGCGGAGAGGAAAGGAAAGGCATGGGCAAACATCACATCCTTTATTCTTCTGATGTGAAAACCACTGCACACACCCATGCACCCATATACATGCACTCTAGTGTCAAATACCTGATATTACTTGATCTAGAAAATCTATAGTGTGCATATGATCTCCGTGTCTGTCAAATTCACAGCAAGCTCTGAAACACAGTGCTTATTCCAAACCTAATGAAGCGACTCTGTAATTCAGCACGCTCCATGACTCAACTCAAACCTGCCTCTAGGGACAGGAAGGTGACTAACTTGACCAGATTCAATATCAGGAAGCATTAACAAAAGAAATTGGAGAAATATTGATGTCTTATTTTGCATTACATTTTTGTGCAAAAAAAAAAGCTCTCCGGAACGATGGACAAGCCCTTTAACAAAACACTAAATAAACAAAAGTCTCCAATTCAAATCCCAAAGAAATGTAATTCACTAAGAACCCGAGCACATTCACAATTGCATGTCAGTTGTAGTGAAATTGACAGACGTGGCCTTTCAATATCTCCGGCGCCTGTATTTTTCACATTTTTTTCAATTTTAAGTAAGCCCAAGAAATGTCTTTCCTTTTTAAGAGCTTTTTACAGCCCCTTATACGTAGTGATGTCCTCTCCATCACTTCTGCCAAGGCACTGTCTCCCGGCTCTGTATGTCGCCCATTAAAAATATCATAATACAATGATGACTGTGTTTCCAGTAGGAGCTAAACAAACATTTAGTATGAATTTAAAAAGACAGCAAAGATACTCCACTGAGATTTCACCTTCAGCCAAGATATCCTTAAATTAATGAGCAGATAAAGTACATGCGACCAGAACTATCTTCACTGCATGAGATGAAGATAGCCTGATAGTAGAAAGATGAAAAGATGAAATGACAAAAGTACTGTTATAGTGGGAAAAGGTTCTTTAGATCATTAAATGTTCTGAAAGTTATTTCTCTTTTTACGAGTAATTCAAATTTGTCTTTAGATTATATGTAGATGAGCAGCTTTAGGGTATTTTGCGGCAAAAAACGCCTACTAACAACAAACAATAAAGTGGCTTCCAGCAATAAAAATCACTGTGAATGTGAACATGGCTTTCCAGCTAATGGTATTGGAGCCATTATGATGCAGCCACGTAAAACAGGAAGAGAAATATTTAGCGTCTCGCAGGAATTGGATCAGAGGAGCAGTAGGCGGCAGACGTGGACGATCACAGTTGAAAAATATAAAAGAACAGAGCATGCCATTGTCTCAAGGCCTAACCAGGTTGCCTGAGGACAGCATGGGCCAGACTGCTGTTGTCGAGGTAACAGTGGCCAATGGTAATAACAGCACAATGTCTGGGTATGGGAATGGAGATGCCATTTAAAAAGAAATAGACTGTAAAAAAAAATAATCTTATTTTGTTAATCTGCATGAAACAATGACTGTAAGACTAAGCAAAAGTCTCTTCCAACTGTTTATAATGCCTGTGGATATTACAAACATGCCCAAAAAGGGTAAGAGGTAGGGCTGCATGCTTAATCATAAAACCAAAATCAGAAAGGCTGCAATTTAATATAATAAGTATCTGTGCTGTGTGTTTTAGAGTGATTATTATATAGCTCTATTATGAAGTAAACCCTGCTCCACACAAACTCCATCTCTGAACCTGCTCAAAGTTTGAGTTACCTTAATGTTCGGGTCAAAGGGATCTTCAAATACATTTATTATTTCATGTTTCCTGATTTATAATCTTAGTGTGTTTGATTAAACATAATGGGTGTATCTGCTTTGTAGCAGTGGGATATAAACTCTCACTGCTATGATTGGCTGACATATTGAGCCCTTGCATATTTTTTTACCCTAATAGTGCAGCCCCTAGTGGTAATCTTAATTTGGCTAGGGCCCAGTCAGCAAATTAGTACTGGACAAACACCTCATTAATATTCATAAGGCAGTCTGATAAAAGTTTAAAAGCATCTCACACAGTTTCAGATCTCCAACTAAAATCTAGAACCCCAAAACCCATCTATATCCATTCTATGCTGTCGCTCTCTTCTACTTCCTTTTAAAATGATCACAGTCTGTCATACCCCATCTGCTTTTAATCCCTGCCCATCTTTGATTTATCTGTCAAGCCCATTTTCAGAATGGCCATTATCTGCTCCATAAATCCTCAGTCTCTGAAAGTGTAATTGAAAGCTTGACAAACATAAACTGTGGACTGAAACAGACCACAATATAAAGAGCAGGTGTCTGGAGTTCAGACACCTGGAGATAAACAATGTAATTGCACTACAGTTACAAATCTGACATCAAAACCTGGTCACTTTTAAAGGGCTAGATACCCAAAATAAAGATTCTTCAAAAATATATTTTTTGTGTGTGTGTTCCTTATAAAAATCACATTCAAATTGTGTGAACATGGAGGTGAAATATTTGTTTCTGTGTACACTGCGTTCCAAATTATTATGCAAAAAGTGTTTAGGAGTGATAAGGTAAGAATTTTTTTGTTTGTCAGTTGAACTCATGGATGGTGATGTGTGTCGGGGCTCTTTATATCACTGAAAGCAATTGCAGACACCTGTGCTAATTAGTTTGGCAAGTGTGTCCAATTAAAGGCAACACTACTTAAGAAGGCTGTCCCACATT
>JAUCMS010000048.1:2026186-2064576 GCA_032357445.1 Enteromius radiatus
TTTTTTAATGTGCCCCTCTGGTTAAACATTGGCCCCTTCTTGGCCCCCCTAGTAAAATTTGTCTAGAACCGCCACTGGCCATCATTATACAAAAGCATAAGCGAATTATTGGTTGCCTATTGTTGTCAGTCAAGAAATTATCGAGTTGCATTGTGTGGGATTTAGTTATTGTAATGCATAATATTCTCAGCCTGTCGCACATAGCCTACACATTTTCATAGTTTTGAAGGGGGGGAATAAATAAGAAATTGTTATAAATCACAACTACATTTTAAAATATGCTCATTGTATTAGTTCTAAATCATGTTTTAAAAACACATTATATATTTATATTTTATTATATATCAGATACAATATTTCTTTGGTGAGATTTTTTTTCTAATTATATTTTCTCTTCCTCAAAACTCACAGAAACGTTTTGTAGGTTTAGTTTTAAGTCGTTATTAAAACATTACAGTTAAAAATACTGTGAACGTTACATTTTTGGATCTTTATATTTGGACTCCACCCAGGGCACCTCCACCTCTCCAAAGAAGAAAAGATTCTTGAAAGAAAAGTATCCAGCATGTCCAGATGTGAAGCTCAAGGCATCACGGTCAGTAAGTGTGAAGGATTTTCAGTGTGCATGCAGCCAGTCCAGGCCCAGAGGCACAAAATCTCATGACAGACTCCAGGCTGTTGAGCTAATCTCTGGATGTGTGGCATACCAGAACTCCATCCTACAACGCCCTAGGGCACTGCAGTGGAAAGGATTCAAACACACACACACACACACAGCCAAGTGGAAGATACTGTACAAGGGAAATCAGTTTTCAATTGCAGGACTGTTCTTGGATTTCTGTATCTTTCAAGAATATTTTCCTGTCTTCACATTTGTACACTACACTGATCCCAAAAACGATTTGGACACTTAATCCATACCTTAAGGTCTATAAACATCCCGTTGCATTAACTATCAAATGAATTCACAAAGCTGAATTTAGCAAGGGTGCATTAAATTAATAAAACGTGGCAGTAAAGACTTTTTTTTTTTAAGTGTACAAAATTTCATTTCAATTAAATGGCTTTAATTTATTTATTATTCACAGTTCCCACAAAAATAAACTTTTTTGAACGTTGATTAATAATTGAACAAGAAGTAATAAGCAATAATAACTGCGCTTCAATTCAGCATTTTACTATATATATATATATATATATATATATATATGTATGAATTAAAGAAATTAAAAGCTATTTACAAATTAATAAAAATGTCAGTCCTAAAAAACATTTCTGGTTAGATGAGGTTCAATATTTAATCTTGCATTATGTTTAAGTGTCCAAATACTTTTTATGGCCACTGTACCGTTTACATTTATTTCTCCTGTTGAACATTTAGGCCCCCTAGTGGCTAACAGAATTAAAAACGATCAATTGTAATTTTCTGTGTAAAGTACTCACTATTGACCTTTAACAGCATTGAGCGTTAAATTTACAATAGACCGTGATGAAGAAGTTAATAAGCTTCAGTGTAGGTTACAATAAAAATGACTTTCATTCCCTGCCGCTCACCTCTCCTCCCATGGTGCTACCTGCTCTTGACACATTTCATGGGTGCTGATGATATCGGTGTTCCTCAGGTCTCTGGGTCTCACCAGCTCTACCACGGTGTCATATTTGCTACATTCTGCAGTGTTCTGGTCATCTCCGGCTGCTTGGCTCTCTTTGCTGGATAGCTCTGTTAAAGCTGCTCTTTTGTTCCTCTGATTGTCAGGCGGCTCAGAAGACTGAGCCCAGGAACTGAACTCTGTGCCAAGAGTTAACATCCGCCATGTTCCAAGTGTGACCAAACGGGCGGCTTTATTTTTGAAATAAGAGATAATAAACAGACTGACTCAAAGATATCATACACATTACAGGGAAATTAAAGGAGCGCGAAAAAATCCTTGGTTGATATAGGAACGATTTGAAATAACTTCCTGTATTGTAAAATTCCACTTTTAAGCTACATAATTCTTTTTAAAAAGTAGTAACTTACACTAAAATAATCTTTAGGCTCTATTCAGCATTGTAACAGTTTTCATAATTACAGTTACAGGATAAAAAGTAAAATAAAAATAAGTCCTACAATTCAACCCAATTACCACAATGGAAAAATATATATATATTTAAATAGAATTTATTTAAAATAGGTTGGTGTTTATATTTATACTATGATTTAAATACAAATTTCATTGCATTTTCATTGTATACAGTAACTCCTTAAAATGTATTATTTCAATTGTAATTAATCACATTGATAATAATAATGATGATGAAAAAGGCATATTCCTTTGCACTGTTATCAAAGTAAGTATCACTAAGATATTATATAGATTTTTTTTTTTTTAATTTGGGGTGAAATTTATAGAAGCCTGTTTTACCACGGGATGTACAATTATTAATTCTCAAATATAAGACCCCCCCTTCCCCTCAGAATTGCTTGTTATAAGCTCAGAATTGTTAAAACTATAAATGCAGAATTGCGAGATAGAAACCAAGAATTAAGAGAGAATAGCCAGAATTGAAATTATAAAGTATAAACTGATATTGTAGCATACACACTCTGAATAGCAAGGAAAAACATCAGAATTGTGAGATACTGTAGAATGACTTTTTTATTTGTTTATTTATTCTTAATCCTGTGGCAGAAACAAGCTTCCATAGTAATATACCATGGACATGTTTTTGTGAGATTTACCCACAAAAAGTCATTCAGTCTCAGCTCATCATTTAATGTCACTAAACCTAAATGCCACTAAATGTCACTAAAGCAAGTTATTTACATCATCATCTATCATTAAAACAAGCGAAGAGTTGACTGATACAAAAGAATAACAATCCACAACCCAGTTAATGACACGGCAACCTGAAAATACAAACCCAGAGAACATCCTACCATAGATAACAGTGGATTTTCTCTCCTTCCAGTCAGAGTTACACCGTGTTGATCTCATCATGGCCCTGTCTACTTGTTATCCTTATGCTGCTCTATAAATTTTCACGATCCGGTTTCACAGGTGTATCCACCAAGCGTGATCTTCAAAATTGTGCTGACCGCTGTAATAGTGAGACATACTGAGCTTTTAAAGTTGGTAGCTGTGGAATGCGGAAAGGCAGTTTTCCTGCCTCATTAGTTAAAAGCCTTTATCAGCAAATCAGAAAGTCTCAATCATCAGCTCACAGTTTACTGAATCAATTACAACCAAGTAACTCATCTAATCAGGAAGAGAATAATCAAACAGTTTATAAAACCTATTCTTGATTTAAAAAAAAAAAAAAAAAAAATCAAAAGGCTTCCTGCTTTGCATCAAAAAACTAATTTCTGGTAAAAAAGCGACTTATCTGCTTCCTCAAAATGTGTTATGGGATGAAAAGATGAGATTGTTTGTTTCAGGTTTGCATCATTTCTGCATAAGAGTGACAGAGATGTTTCTCTTTTATTAGTAGTAAATTTATTGAAAAAGAAAAACACAACCAGTAAGATTGTGCATCATGTTTCACTGTCCAGAAATGTGTTACAGTTTCCTTTTTTTCCCCCTCAGTTTGCAGTGTTTTGTATCTCTATGTCTGGATTTGCACAAAGGACATGACTACACTATCAACACTTAAAAAGACTGTAATAGTTTCACCATCAACATGAACTTATGGAACAAAATTGATACAGGCTAATCATGTCAAACTACAGTTAGAAAAAAAAAACAGAGGCCAATTTAAAAATACAAATGAAAAAGAAAAAAGAAAAAAATGAAACACTTGCTGCTTCATTGTATTTTACAACTTGTATTCACTTAGTGAGTAATAAAAAAAATAAACACAACAAAAACCTTTTTCAGCACCATTTGCGTTTTCCTACTCCTGACCGCATTTTATTCCACCAGAGCAAAACGTTCCAGTCCTATTCCTAGAGCACGTGTCTCAAAAGCATGCTAATAGGTTCCATCATTGTGACCGAAAGTACGTACAGAAATATTTTACAGTTTTCATTTGCATTGATGGGGGTGCAAGTAATATGCATTTAATATGCAACAGCCGCGTCTATCCAGGCCTGTAACATGCAGAAAATAACCCATAGGGCTTGTTTTTAGACTCGTCCGGGATTACTTTGCACTTCCAGTGGCAATTCGCCATTAAAATGCATTGATACTCAAGTTCTGGGCTGAATATATAGGCCAAAAATGTCCTGTTCAGAGGCCTTTTCATGATCTCGGTAGCACTGCCATGACGTCCTGCGTCTGTGAACCATTCAGAGGACAATGACGTCCAATGACCACTAGCCTACAGCTCATCTCGAGTTAATACAGCCCCACTGAAGGACTCAGAAAAGGCTACTGGGAAAAAAAAGGTTGGTCTTTGAATACCTTTACATATTCCATGAATGTACAAAAACTAAAATGAACAAACAGATGCATAAATGAATATCACTTGAAATTTGGGGAATCGATCGTTCAGTTTTCGCTGAAAGTAAAACTTCGAAGAATAAAGTTAATTAAAAAAATGACAAGAAACGAGGCAGAAGTTCGCGTCGGGCAGGAGAACACATTGTGCGACAAAAATAAGGTAGTATTCAACGGAAACCTGTTGCAAAATCCATCAATTGGCTCAAACAGGTTCGTTCCCGAGAGAAGAAAAAACTGAGCTCTTTTGATGATGAAGATCGTGGTCCAAAGGGGTGGTCTGACAATAAAAAAAAAACCTATACAAAATGTGCGTACTGAACACCTGAAAAACCAGTCCAGTTGTGCACCTCTCACCTTTGACACTTTAAACCCTTAAACCGCTTCGACCAATCAGGCCTTCAGACCACCAGAGCTAAACATGGCACTGTGGGTGTAGCATCAAGTGGCCCGGGTTGGTAACCGGAGCTGATTAGAGATGGCAGAGGTGTGCCTGTGCTGGTGATAGGAGGTGACAGGCTGGTAGAAGTAGGAGAACCGGATGTTTTATGCTAAAAAGATGGGCTTAGCTGGGGCTGGATGGGGTGGACGAGCTGGTATCGGGCAGAGCGCTGGGCTGCTGGTCTCCCGGAGTACTGTCTGCCTGTCTCTGGGCGATGGTGGTGGCTGAGTGCTTGCATTTGGATGAGCCACACTGGCAGCTGAACAGCTTCCCTTTTACGTCCCAGAAGTGATCGCCATAATCAAACCTGAGGAAGGGAGAGAAATTCTCATTTTCTGTTCTAAGAAAAAATAAATGAGCATCAATGAATGCTTTCATGAAGTGGATGATGGGAAAATAACATTAGCAAGCAAATGGGTAATATTGTGAATCAGACCCAAGTTCGTCTCCAGCACTGATGTTCTTGCAGGCGAAGAACGCGATGTGAGGAAATCTGAGGTCCTGGTGAGAGGTGAACACTCGACAGGGGAACAGATTCGGCTCACAGTGATGGTTTATGAAGCGGCTGATGTTGCCGTAGAAACGTGCATCAACGCAGTATATATCACCCACCTGCAGAAAATAATTTGAGAAGGGGTTTTGTCAGACTGAAGAAAATTAGACATAAGATTTATTCAGCAGGGATCAACAATAAAAATGTAAAACAATGATAAAAACAACGATATACAATATTTTTGGTCAAACTGGTATGATTTTTTAAAATTACAAAAATACATAATAATCTGAAATATTATTACAATTTAAAATAACTAATTTCTGTTTCAATATATCATAAATTGTCATTTATTCCTGTAATTGTTAAGATTAATTTTTAGCAGCTAGTCTCCAGTGTTACAAGATCAGTCAGAAATAACACTTCTAATATGCTGATTTGGTGCTCAAATCATCAACATACGTTTTTTTTTAACGGCATGTATTTGAAATATTTACAAATTAAAGTCCCTTATCATTAAATTATTGCATCCATTTGGGATTTATATAATTCATATAAATGTAATTTAATAGTAAGTATTATTATTATTATTATTATTATTATCATCTATCTATCAAAGAATTTGTATAAAAAATTGTATTTATTCCTGTAACCAAAGCTACATTTTCAGCATCATTCCATGTCACATGATCCTTCAGAATAAACACTGCAGCCCAGATTTTATGCCAAGAGTCCAACATGTTTCTTTGCAAGACTATTGAAAGCCTAAAATACAATTACCAGAAGTATCACGGTACGGCTAAATAAATCAGTTTTCTGTGCTGACAAGGGTCATCTAAAGGATATAGTTGAAATTTGCTTGCGGGCATGCAGATAATCCACTACTGACGGGAGCAGACAGGAGAGGTAATGTGATTTGGAAGGAGAGTCATTCTAAGATGGCGATACCTTACTGTCCAGACTGAAAAGATAGGAGTCATTCTCTCTGACATCTGCTTCGGCGTCAGAGATGATCTCACCCACGTATCTGTTGCAAGGAAATGAGACATTAGGGTACAAACACACTAAGCACACAATCATATCCATACGTACACACCTAAACAAACATCGGCAAGACACATACAGTTAGACTAAAGCAGGAAGATATAACACAGGCCTCAATGACCTTTAGAAATATCGTAAACTCACTCGCAAACAAACGTTCCTTGCGGGATATCCTGCAATGCCTTGACACCCCATCCCATCATCTGTGTCCTGAACAGCTGCAGTCTTATCCTAAGAAATAATTGAAGAGGATACCATTCAATCCAGATCATATAGAACAACAAGTATATGAGAATACTAAATAGTTATATAATAAATATGCATTATTTTTGTAGTGCACATGTTCTATTTTCAAATATGACAAATTTTTGGTAAAATATTACACAATATTTATATTAGTAGTGTCAAATGATTTAATTGCATACAAAACACATTTTTAGTTCACATAATGTGTGTGTGTACTTTGTATATTTATTATGTATAGATAAACACATTCAGTATATATTTTGAAAATATGTAAATTTATATTTATAGTTTATATTTATATTTTAGTTACAATTTATATTTTATGTAAATACATTTCATATATAAACATAACATTTTTCTTAAATATACACATGCATGTGCTTGTAGTTATATATAATATACACAGTACAAATACATACATTATGTAAACAATTTTTCTTTTTTATTGGATGTGATTTGGTAGTTTGCAAACTGAAATATATCTCCAGGGGGCTAGGCAGGGGGGAAAAAATGTTTGGAAAACTTTAAATACACGGGAATGAAAATCATAAGATCAACTGAAGCTATTTTATTTAAATATTATTTTAAATTGGAAACAAAAAAAAAAAAAAAAAAAAAAAAATATATATATATATATATATATATATATATATATATATATTTCTACCACACTGATGCCAAATTTTAATATTTTTTAATCTGACAGCTGTTGAAAAACACATTGAACACATGGGTTTAATCATCCAGAATGCATGTGGAAGTGAGGTACCTCAGTCCATTCTGCACCACACGGTTCTTGCAGGTTCTCCAGCAGGAGCAGGCATGGTTGCACTCAAATATAAGAGGTGGCTCCTCATTACAGAACTCAGGCAGCAGACGGCTCTCCTGCCGCCACAAACACAAAGCATATGTACTCTAATACTAAAGGGCACATTGCAATAAAATGTTAACAATCTTTAAAAAAAGAAGTCAGTATTGCTCTGCATTCCTAATTTTTCATAAGGCAATTTTATGCAGTTTCTAGTGTGTTCATGGTTTCTTCATGGCTACTTACTGGCCTAAAACAAAAGAAGCTTTGTAATATTATTGTTCATAGATAATGCTCAGGTCACCTATTATATATCTGTTTCATTGCTTAGACAAAAATATCAATATTATGGTATGGTTGTTAAAATACTTAAAATACAATTAACAAAACACCTAGCTCTAAGTGTAGGTTTTAGTAATAGTGATATTTGATTTAGTGACACTAATCATTTTACTTAGACCATCTTGTACTTAGCTAGTTTCACCTCTAGGTGGAGATGTTTGCAAAATCAAATGATATTAACAACAGGTTAGAGTTAATAATTCATGTAACTGTGCTTCAGAATTACCAAATATAATCAGCTTAGTTATTAGTTTATAAGGATGGAAGTGCTCAGAAATTGACTTACTTTATCATACCAGCAGCGCAGACTGAGTTGGCCACACATGCAGCTGGCTGAGGAGCAATCGTCTTTACAGACGCAGTACTGCGGAGTGAAATAACACCATTACACATCTTCTTCCTTAGTTCAGAGATGTACATTACTCATTTAAAGTTTTGTCTTAGCTAACCAGGCAACTCATAGTTGTCTACAGTGCCAAAACGAGAGTTGCAATAAAAACAATACTTGCTTGTTTACCTGTAAGTGGGTGATATTTTTGTCAATGTTCATCGGGGACGTCACACAGCTATCAGGGACATATTTGTAGTTGTCAGGACAGGGTTCGCTATCCACTGCATTCACACATGGGATGGGGACTTTCTCGTAGCCTCGGGCGATATCCCTAAACACAATTACACAGTAATTGATAAGACTAGTTTAAGTCTTAGTTCTGATGCAGATAAATAGTTCAATATATTGTGATCTGAAGGACAGTGAGATATGAATTAAGCGGATCAACCTGTTGAGAAGCTTCTCCACTGGGCCACTCTGATTGCTGTTAGCTTCTCTCTGCTTTTTGTTTGCTTGAAGGGCGTTCCAAACCTTCGAGTTCTGGCTGCAGCACTCCATGGGCGTTTCTCCCTCTTTGTTTTTGAGGCTTATGTCAGCACCTCGCGACAGAAACAAGCTACAAAAGAGGGATTTTTGAAGGTTAGGACAAACAAAATGCAAGTAATCAAATGTATAAAAATAGTGTAGATTAAATACGTATTTCTTACTGAAGTTGATTTAGTCAAAAGTACTGAATGATTATTAGACTGCTGTCCCTTTAAGAGCTGCCTGGATCCAATATACTGTTACACATTTTCTTTCTCAGCTTTCACTTAAGACCTAAATGAACTTTTACTGTGTTTATTAATGTTAACCCACTACTATCACTACAAAAACAACAACAACAACAACAAAATTACACTAATTTCCCAAAAAATAAAAATGTGTCTAAGATACATCCTGTTAAATATTCAACCTCAGCGTAAAAGTTTTGTTTGAATTAAGAGGTAGATCTCAAACAAATCAACCAAGGATGAAAAATACATTTGAAATTCATCTTCTCCAGTTGCAATATTACATTTAGGACTCCAACCAATCACTTTAACTGCCTGCCAACGGATCAATAATAAAATTTATCCAGGAAATGATGAGAGCAATCTTTTATTGCTAGCGTCCAGCTCCAATAAATCTACATGACATTGATCCAGTCTCCAATAAAAAAAACAAGCATCTTTAAGCTGATTAGGATCTACACAAGCACCTGATTAGACTGCAGTACATCGGATATGGCTGTAATCCTGCAGTACAATCATCTTCTAGGAGGATGGCTCAGATGTCTCTAAGTTGTAAATAAGCCTAGCTCACTACAGTCCTCCTGTGAGAGTGAAAGGAAGTTTCCCAATCAATCAGTCGGGATCGATAAAACCTAGCGGAGGTTAACTCACTTCACACAGTCGAGCCGGCTCTCCCGTGACGCTATGTGCAACGGTGAGTCTCCGTGGATGTTGACAGTGTTGAGATCACACTTGGCATCCAGCAGGATCTCGGCTATCTCCACACAGCCAGAGAACGCTGCCCAGTGCAGACAGATATTTTCCTCCTAGAATCAAAGTTGACAATTGTAATAGATCAAAAACACTGTATTTTCAACAGTCCTAGGCATCTGAAACTATGTGAGAACTGAAATTAGGACAGAAAGTGGACTGCTAAATATTCTAAAAGTGCAGACGTAATTTTTGATATATAAAATACAAAACACAGCACACAGACCTTGTCTCGGATGTTGATATCAGCCCCTTTGAAGAGCAAGAGTTTTACTTGGTCTACATGTTTGTACTCCGTGGCCCAAATCATGGCTGTCCAACCTCCATCATCCTGGAACAAAAAAATGGAACTGCATCTCAATCTTTTTGACTCCAATGGCTCCTGTTGTCCACAATAATCGTATTAATTTGCATGGCATTTCCAGGTCTAGCAAATTGAATGCAAATCATTTTTAAGTTATCCTGAGGTCCTCTAGTTGAGAACTGCTGGTATATACCTTAAATCATTAAATAATAACAATAATACATATTACTATGCTTTAAGGTTCAGATAAAACCATTTAAACAGATAGAAAATTTAAAGCTATTTTGTTATTAGTTATTAAAAGTATAAAAAAAATGCAGTAATATTTTATACTGTGGAATTTTTGACAAAAAAAAACCCTACACACAAAAAACTAATTCAGAGTGCATTGTTAATATGCCTTGTAATCTCTGAGAAACTCATTAAAACATTCAGTAATAGTTATCAGTAGGATTTAGGACTACTGGTGCAGTTGTTTTGGGAAGAAATGATGGAAATCTCCAAAAACACCATCCCACATTCTCAAAATATTTTTACAAACTGTAAAAGAAGGTCCAAAACCTGGCAGTTAATATCTACAATTCCTGTAGACAGCAAATGTTTTACAATGCTGAAATGCCCAGTCTTAACAGCGAGATGTAGGCATGTTGAACCCTCAACATCCTGAAAAGAAAAGGAAACAGGATGTGATCAGTGTTCAAACACACAACAAATGAATGTTTCTCAAAAAGCATTTGATTACAGAATGTTGTAGTAAACAGACAGGCTTATCAACCCCCTTGCTCGTGGCTGCTGACCTTGTGAGAGACGATGGCTCCAGCCCTCAGAAGATAGCGTACTGTGTCGAGATGATCGTTCTCACAGGCCTCCATCAGAGGCGTCCGCTGGTCCTCATCACACATGTCAAGGTTTGCGCCAGCCTGTGGAATAAGATATCAGATTAATGACAACATCAAAGTTAAACTAGGCTTGACACATCTTAAGTGAAAATGGTATGTGCAAATGAAACCTAAGAAGTATTAGAGTATTAGAGAAGAAACAAAGCATGTTGATGAATTTTGAGTATTAACTCTTTGGGTGACTTCACTAGCATGTGCCCTTACCTGCACCAGCATATGGCAGACTTCCTGATGACCTGCTTCAGCTGCTACATGGAGCGGTGTGCGTTTGTTTTGGCTCTCCATTTTAAAGTTAGGGTCTATCCCATCCACTGAGAACGAGAAAGAAGGTTTTCAGCACAGAGCAGACACCCATGAATAAGACAACAACTTTATTCCTCTCTCTTACCCAACATCAGTAGGACCTTCTGTAGCTCTCCTTGTTTGGCAGAAATATACAGCTGTTTTGGGTGAAACCTAAGCTTCTTGGGTCTTGGAGAAGAAATGAAGAGTTGATAATGTTCATACAGAGTTCATACTGATAGTATGCATAACATGGCTAAACCTTACTTCTCTGCATCTAAAGCCAGCAGGACACTTTCCAGAGTTTCTTTAGGTGGAAGTCCGGTTCCAAATCCAACTCCAACAGGCCCAGTTTTAGAGCACAAAGGGGACACAGATGTGTCTTGTGACTGGGTAGGTCTGGGTAAGGTGCTATCTGCTTTGCCCTCTCCAAGAACAGAGAGCCGAGTGGACCTTTAATGACCAACAAAAACAATTAAAAACCAACAGTTGGAGAAGCAAACAAAAAACTCAAATCCTACAAGAACGTTGATCCAGAATGTCCTACGTACAGTAGGTATACCAATGAAACAGCTTGCACATACCCTCCAGTGGTGGTGTCCGCTTTGCCCTCTGAGGTGCTGGGTGTGCAGGGGCCGTGGGTGAGAGGCACAGTAGACGTCGTATCGGCCTTGGCAATGGTGACCTCTTTCGCCTTGCTGACCTCTTCTCCGCAGTGTGGACAAAAGCTCTGACCGTTGAGCACAGAGGCACAGGCTCGATGGAACCGGTGGGAGATGTTCACCTCTGGCTGACACTCCATAAAGATACCCTACACGATGGCCACATGAAATACCTTTGAGTGTTTTGCTCAAATGTGGCTGAAGTAAAAACTCTGGAGCTTTTCAGACACATGCACTCAGTCAAGAATTTCTTGGCCACTGGCTTGTCATGCTGAAACCCAATGAATGACCTAAAAACGATCGCTTGGGTAAAGCCAAAGACTCACGGCTCTGCAAAAGAAGCCACAGCCTGGGCAGCACTGATGTTTGACCATGCCCGTGCGATGGTCCTCACATAGAACCAGCAGTTGGACAGAGTTTGAAGGCCTCATCATCTCGTGCTTCAGCACTGCACTCTGACAACGGCTCAGCTAGCCCCAGAACAACAGGGAACCAATTAGAATAGAGTTCAGAACCTCGACTTTTAAAAAGAGTAAAATAAATGTGTATTGAAGCATGAAACAAGACATTACAGAAAAAAGAAGATGCCAAGTATTCAGAGGTTAGATGAATCCTAGGACCTTCTGTACTGAAGCGAATTATTCACCTAATTTCATTCCAAAAATCGGTAGCCATATTCAAATGGTATATAGCAGGTGTTCTTAACTCTGGCCTTCAAGGTCCAGTTTTCTGCAGAGTTTAGCTTAAAACACAGAGCTAATAAAAATGATCAGAGTTACTAAAAAGGCAGGTGAGCTGGATCAGAAAGTGAGGACCTTGAGATCTCAAAGACTTCAAGGGCCAGAGTTGAGTACCCATGGTATATAGCGGGATAATGTATTCCTGAAAATGCAATCATTGTCACCATCATTGTTCTACATATTCACATGGGTAACCATCTCACCTGACCATCAATGCTCTCAGTCGCCATACACTTCCTGTCCGCGAGTGTGAGAATCTCTCGGCTCTTGGGCATCTCCATTCGACAGCTGCAAAGGGGAAGTTCCTGCACCATGTCAGCAACTGCATTCTCCACTGACCCTGGAACAGCTGAGAAATACCATCTGTAAGACTCTAATAATCATGAAAAAGCTGAAAGGCCATCATTTTGGAAACACAGATGGCAGGAAATCAATGTTGCTTCATAATGCGAAGTATATCGATGATAAACACTGCACAGATAGCACAAACTGCTTCAGTATTACTCTTCATAGACACATGACCACCAGGGGGCACCATATCAGTTGAGTCTTGATGACTCATTTTATCCAAGATGGAGGCCACCAGAAAGGCCTTGCAATAATCGAGCTCTGAACTTTACACAAAAGCGACTTTCAATATGCTAAGCTCAAAACCAATGAAATGGAATAGACACAAATTTGATTTGTAACCAGACAAAGCAGGAAATTTCAACTAGCAAAAACTCTTGATTTGAAGGGCTAAACAAATTGCAGCTTGAAAAGAGGACATTTACACATTTATATATCATTTAACCAGAAACAGACTTCCCTTTGCAAAAAAGCAAACCATTGTTTTAATTTTCACAATCATTTAATGCTTTACCAAGTTAAATAGCAAAAAGAAAAAGCATATAATGCTACTACCACTTCTAATCTATAAAAAAAATAAAAATAAAAAACTTCTCCACCAATATGCCAAAGGAATTGATTTCACCTGTACTCTGAGATGTCAGTAAGGCTTCCTGTGCCGCTAGGTTGAGAGAGTCTAGTGAGACTTCTTTATACTCTTTCCTGTTTTCAGAAGGGGCCGATGGGGAGCTCTGGCTCTCAGATTGAGACTGGGACTCCATTCCTGGAGATGTGTAAATTAAATTCATTTACAGCCGAGCTGTTTCCCTACAGTGGATATTTGAGGAAAGCATGGATTTTAACATTTACTGTACCTGAAAGTCCTTCTGTTTTTGATTTCAATTTCCTCTTGCGTTTCCTGGATGGTCGGAGCCAGGCATGGTCCCCCTTGACTTTCTTTTTCCATTTCTTTTTCAAACTGGACTCTGAACTCTGAGGAGGACAGAAGTAACTTACAGCCCACAAACCGAAACAAAGCACTATTTTAGGAACCTCAAAACAAATCTGTGAAACTGATTTTGTCTAAATGACTCTTGATTACTCTGAAACTCGATATTAGAGAATATTTGGGGACTCACCAGGTCTGATTCATCCCCTTCCTCTTCACCTTCACCCTCTGGTGATTCCTCAGATTCCTGTTCTTCTTCAAGAGGCTTTTGAATGAAAAATTAACAAATAAACAGTGGAATGTAATGTGTAGATGCTACTCGTCTTGTTCAAAGGTTAAGTGGACAAATCATTTGGCTAAAAAAATCCAGGAAATAGCTCACAAGATGGCTCATGAGCTTTATTCCCACCTGAGTAACTGAAGCTATCTTAGGTCCCTCCTGAGAGGCTTTGGCTCCATCCTCTCTGACCAGCTCCTCATCCTCCTCTGTGTCTTCTCCTTCCTCTGACTCTTCTTCATCCGACTCATTTTCCATTCTCTCGCCATTCACATGCACAGATTCCTTTGACAGCTGTGAAGCCAAAGAATAAAAAGCATTAGATGTCTACACTCTTGGCTTTAAGAAGTACAGAAAGAGTCAACCAATCAGCAATGCAAAAATGTTAATTATTAGTATGGTCAAAACTACTATGATTATTTTCAAATCACAAAAAAGGAGGTTTTTCACTCTTTAGGTGAGAACGTGGAGGTCCAATCTCTGACCTGAGGGTTGGGTTGAGACTGGGCAATACGCTGAAACATCTCCAGAACTGTGCGTTGTTTCAAGACTTTATTTTTCTTCTTGGGCACAAGACTATAAGTTCCCATCTTTCTTTTCTTCTTCCTTGACACGGCTGCTACTGAGGGAGAGACAGGTCTGGGTTCAACTGTCGATGCATAAAGAGAGAATTCTGGTATACAGGCCTGTTTTGAAGCACTTGTTTCTTTTTAAAAGTAATGTGATAATTGTGAAAACAAAAAAAACTAAAAAAAAAAACACAAAACAAAACTGTAAAACAGGTTTTTGCCATTTCAATTTGAACTTAAACCATAAAGTCAATAAAAAAAAGGCCATGTTTCTGCCAATTTGGCCATAATTCAACAAATATGTAACTAATTACAATTTTACCAGACACTTTCATTTGTTCACTATTTTCAGGCAGAAATAAAAGTTGAGACAGTTGGCGAGTTCAAATTTAAAAAGATATTTTGTAGATGTAATATAATCTGGTAGCGCCTAAAATACATATACACAGTGGTGGCCAAAATGAAAACAGATCTTAAAATATTTATAAATTTTAAAACATGCAGATGGTTGCACAATAAATATAAAATAAAGTGAGTCCTACTGTTTTTACTGTCCACCTTTTACAGCAATTAGAGCAGCACATCTCCCTTGCATAGCGTTGAAATTTTCAGGAAATATATTGACACTAATGTTTTCCCATGCCTTCTGCAACTCAAGCCAAAGAATAAAGAGTAAAGCCTTAATGAGGTTGAGGTCCGAACTTTGAGGATTTCTTCCATCACAGGTAGTTCCAGCAATAGTTTGTTTATGGGTATTGTAAAGGCCAATTCAACAAAAGAATTTTGCCCACCACTGTATACTGCATACTTTATTTTAAAATGCAATACTTACATTATATTACATTAAAACAAACAGTATGAAAAACCCATTGACTTGCTAAAGATTGAATTAATTAATATTAAATAATAACATTAAGTGATTCAAAAACAGTTTGTGGAAATTAGCACAATGAATTAGCCAACAATCAATATAAATAAATAAAAAAAAATCTTTAATACCAATTTGTTTTATCAGAATACAGATATATATAAATATATATATATAAATGTAATGTAAATGGCATACCACATCAAAACAGCTTGATTGGTTTTGTTGGACGCAAAGAAAGGTAATACTGTATATAACCTGTTTGTGGCTTGGCTGGTGTGGTGTTCAGTACAGATGTGACGTCAGTTTGGCTTTGAGGTAGCTGATTCTGGATTGGTGATGGCTGAGGCTGCACTGTCTCTGGTTTGCCCAGACTGTCATCTTTCACCACGAATGGCTCCTTATTTTCCCTATTCAAAAGCTGAAGGAGGAACAGAAATGCGATTATATGTATCCATGACCATGATTCATGAGCAGACCTAAAAAAAAAAAAAACGACCAAAACACGGCATTGTGGGATATTTAGTGCTGAATGCACTGCCGTCATGACTAGTGCAGCTGATGAAGAAGAATGCTTTGCGGTAGATCCGCATTACCTTTAGTGTCTGGTTCGAGGCCGGCCTTGACATAGTTTTGCGTGCGCGATGTATTGTTGTTGGAGGTGTATTCGATACTATGCCATTTTTAGTCTCTGTATCCGCTCGTCTCTCTATTGGGCTCGATCCTGGGCTTGCAGCACTGTTTGAAGAACCCTGGTCAGGGGGTCGCAATGTAGAAGCTGAAGTTGGCGAGCTTTTAGTCCCATGCCCCAATGTGGAACCCCCTACGGGGGACCAGTTAGTCCTATGTGGGGATGACACTGTGTCTTCCTGCTGTTTGCTTAGAATATATCCATTACTGCCCACTGTAGAGCCGTGGGGCGGCTCAGTCTCTGACAGTCCGTTCTCCACAGTTGAGGATCGAGCTGGTGACCTTGCAGAGAGGTTCTGTTCAGTTCTCTTTGTGTCCGTGTTTTCATAGGTCCCATTCAACTCACTGGCCTCTTTGAGAGGATTGGTTTGCCCGTTCGAGTGATCTTCATCCCCTCCTGTAAGAAAAATAATACAAAAAGTTATGTGATTGTTTCAGGTTCAAAGCACAACATAAAAATAAATCAGTAAAAATAAATCAAACTGTGCTTAGAGCAAAAGTAAGCCACTTATAAAAACAATTAAATGAAAAAACATATTTCATTAAATTTAATTTTCAAAAAAAAAAAAAAAACAACAGCAAAATAATTAAAGAACAAGCCAATGTGTTAAGATGTGGCTATCAAGAGTGAAACGAGTCAAAATGTTGCCATCGACATTATGCCATAAATGCTCATGTATCAAAATAAATTCATCATTTACCCTCTTCTTGCTCACTGCGAGACTCTTTTGTCCCCTCAGACTTCATGGTTTCCCTCCTGCCTGAATTCCCATTGGCCAAACTGGAGGGCTGAAAACAAGCACAGAATTACTGCTATGTTTCAAAAACATATGTAATACTGTGAAAATCTCTATCAAAGCAGTAACCAATAATATATCTCAATAATAAAAGTGGAGGGGGTGCATAAAGCCAACTGATGAAACTTTACAACGTCCAAGCCAGGCTGATGGCAGAAATAACCTATCTAAAACAATTAAAGCGGTAATGACAATGAAAGCGGATCAAATTAGAGTTTGAATCGAAATTAATGACCCTCTGTTTCCAAAAATAGCAGATAATCATTATGGCCACTGGCAACAAAATCACAAACACTGGCAAGAACGAAAAAAAAAAAACAAACCATGGAGACACCTCTTGGGAATGTGAGAGGCTTATCCCAAAGGTTCGGTCTAAACAACATCTGACTAACAAGGGCTTTGATTGGCTGGGCTTTGAGCTGTCAATTACTCCTGAGCCAAGGTAATATTTTCAGGAGATTCAATATCTCCAGATGCTTTAAGCCACTTTAAGCCTTTCTATGGGTTAATTACACCTAAAAACTCCATCCAATAATCAAAATGACCAGCCCAATAATATCTTATTTCCAACCACAACATGAGAAAATGAACAGGAAGAGCCATCACAGTAGACAATGAGGCTGAACATGCCCTTGCTTCCTAATAGCACTCTTTTTCCTCTTTCTCTTTCATTTTTTACGTTCTGTATGAATTGGTCACGTTCGTTCTTGGCTAATGGTCCACTGGTAGTAGACAGCCTGATCCAGAGCCCACATGAAACATCTCTCCTGCTACACAGTAAGTGAAACAAACAAACCACTGGCAGCAATTCCATGTTTCAGCAAGCAGATTCAAGTCTCCCTGCAAAAACTAATTTGGCACTTTATGGAAAGTCTTCTCTAACGTGCATCAAGAGTGCAAAAACATTGCTGTCGATGGATACAACAACAAAAAATTCAAGAAACTAAAAAAAATGTGCCAACATCATCATGCTGGTACATCCTCGAGATCTAATCAAATCACAAGAAAACGCAACTCTAGAAAGAGAGTGTCCGATGTCCAGAAGTCTCGCTCCTTAAAACAGAGTACTGCAGAACTCCCATACAGTCGTACAGAGCAGATCAAGCTCACTTAGGCCTAGGAAGTCACCTGAGATCATGCGTAATCCTTTGAGCTACTACTCAACTTGCTACTACATCCCAAGCAGCCTGGAGAAACCTGCAATAATGTCAGGTGACCACCTGCACCAAGGATCCCGGCTTCAAAAAAAAAAAAACTTGATAGGGAAGAAACAGCAAGGCATGAGGTGATGAGATAGACTTGTTGATTTTTTTTTTTTTTGTCTGGAAGCAAAGACAGACGTCCTCGAGCCATGCAACTGAAGTAGTGCATCCAGTCTCACTCACATACCAGCCTCCAACTACTGGAGTGAATCTCTGCGGCCAGGCTCAGAAAGGAAGAGGTAGGTCACAGGGTGCAGTAATTAAAAGCAAATCCAAGCTTTCTCCCACCGTTTGTCCCCTCCCCCACCCCAGCCCGATCCCCAGCCCTCATCTGATTGGCAGACACACTGACTGCCTTCCGTTGCACAGCAAGAAAATGTCTGCCGCTCGTTGGAGCTGCTCTTGCAACAAAGGAGGTCGTGTGGCTTTCTGTTCCTCTCTCTCACCACAAGGGGAGCCACTTCATAATAAGAGTCCCCCCATTCCCTGCCCAAACCAGGCAAGATCTGCCCCCACTGACACTGCAAAGACCCCCATCACACCTTATCAAATCAAACAGATTGTGGTTAAACTCTGAGGTCTGCCATGGTGGGAGCATTCTGTTTTACCAGCATTCAGCTGCATCTCTGATCTACTTATACCTTGGTTATTACAAAACATCTTTCTTTTGAGTGCAGCAACGTCTAAGCAAATCCTTAATCTAGAGCTGCGTTTCCCAACCATTTTAACCTCAACTGTCCCAACAACCAAACACAAGTACCCCTCCATTCACAAATTTATTCATGAACGAGATTAAGATTAACAAGTAATTTGCACTCTTTGTATAATGGCATGCAATTAGCACCAAAACTCAAGTTATACAAACAATACACAATGTCATTAGTAGAAACATTAATGAGAAGAAGAGTAAAGAAATCTGCTTCTGTCTGAAGTCTTTATATATGACAATCTACAATCTTACTACTAAATTGCTTTGCTTTGTTTAATAAGTAACAATGCATTAATCAGAACATTTTTCTCATATTAGTCATAGGTTTAATACAGCAAAAATCTTTCAGGGGCCCCATAGAATATTTCCCTTATCAGGCAGAGATAGAACAGCTGAGGAGATATTTTTTTTGTCATATGAGAAAAAGCATCTCTGGAAAAGAAATAGTTGCACACATGTTAGCTTACAAAGATAAATGGTTTCAAATATCTACAACATTACATAAGAGTCCATAATATACAATCTAGTGGGCCTCAATGGTACACTAATAACAACAGACTAGCCAATTAGCTAGGCTGACTAGAGTATCCCACGTTGTCTTATTTTCTTCTTAGCTTCCATATTTAATTAGCCTGCTAATTCCTTAGCTGTTAGAAAGTTTGTATGGTAAAATATCTCTCATGGAAAACTGCTAACAGAGTAGAGTGATTAATTTGACCTCTAACTCCATCTCCCCTTATCATTTTATGACATAGCACTTAATTTTATTGGACAACTGGGAGAAATGCATTCACCCACAAACACAAAGAGTATGCACTAGCTTTAAATGTTAAAGGGAACTTACGGGAACATATAGTTCCCCACTGCTTCGAAAACTAGCACCAGTCTAGATTTTGGCAGTTCGAAGACCTAAGTGTAAGAATATAAACAAATGCAAATCTGCAGCTGATTTCAAGAATCTGGCACCATCACCATGTTGCACAAGGTCACAGATGCTCTGACCCAATAACCACAGCTAGTACATCCCAACCTACTGCCATTTCTAACATGCATAGCTGTTTTCAGTGCTCACATTTTCACAGGAAGAACAACCTGGAACAAGCATATCAGAAATGATCAACAGCCAATAAAGCTGCAATTCCCATCATTTTCCATTCACAGAACCTCGCAAAATCATGTCAAGCTCTTTTATGCCTATAATATACTGTAAACCATCACCTTGAGCATTGCCTCCAGTGATCTTTTCATCGGCAAAACATTTTCCAAACAAACCAGCTGTAATGGATCCCAGATATCAGCTCCCACATTCCTCTCATTGAGAGAAAAAGCATTGGACTGCGATTATCCAGTTGTTTCCCTGGATCTCCCCCTACAGGCCAAAGAGGGAACATGCTCAGTAGAGGAAAGAGGAGGGAAGGGCCTTCTGCTCCTTTCCACCATGTTGTAACCACAGTGTTTACTGATACGACGAGCCAGACAGGGAATGTTTTCCATGGAATATGCGGTACTGGTTTGGGATTTGGCTTGACTGGGGATAGCAGACCAACACATTTACAGCTTAATTTATTATATATATATATATATATATATATATATATAAAAATTAAGATATAGATTTGGTTCTCAATCATATATTATATCAAATAACTCAATTTTATGCTGCTTAATATTATACATGCACATAAGACTATACAGGGGCTCTTTAAAAAAAGAAACAAATTCTTAACTATTATCTGGATGTCACTCCATGATGTAATTTTTCTCATAAATAAGTATCTGCTACAACACAGAAGACTAAAGCAGCTTACCATTTTATTAAAGCTGAGTGGGATATAGTTTTTCCTGAATGGGTCCCAAAATTACCTATTTTGGTGTCTATGGAGAGCGCAAATGCAGCATTACTTTCCAACTCTAGTCTCCACCAATAAACAGGTTTTTCCATTCCACATGCATACGATCAGCTTCTCAGGTATCTGCTAAGAAATAATCAGCTACCCGGTGGGATTTTTAAGACTTGACTTCATTAATCTGAGCTGTGGATTCTGAAGTAAACGGTGACTGGGGTTTGTATCATGCAGTTTGGCGGCAGAGATCAAAGTGCAAACAACAAAACCCCATAAGGATTTTGTTGACCTCACCTTTCTAATAGTTTCAACACACACCACATGCTGTGAGCGCAATGAGGACGCATGATATACGAGAATGCTAAAAATGATTCACACCTTCATTTCGGCTTAATATCCAATTACGCGTACAACCAAACGTCAGAGCTGAAGGAACCGTACGGTGTGTCAGCTGTGGCTGTGACTCATGCATAAATGGCAATCAATGAACACACCAAAATACAAGCCAAAGCAAAGGGCAATGTGATCAATCCATTCAAAAGCAATAAACATGCTAAACTAAGGCTGAAACCACATGACTATACAAAACAATTACACCAAACATTACAAAACAAAGCCAAAATGCATATAGCATGAAACTCGAAACAGCTTTGTCCCACTGTGTTTTGGTCAATTCACATTTGAAGGAATAAAAAAGCTGAGTAAAAAAAAAAACAGGCCTCATTCTTAAGGTATTGCAGCAAAGACTAACCACTAAACTGTGTCATCAATCTTGTCACAAAGCCTGTTTCTCGTTAAAATCTTTCTGCAACTGGACGGTTTCAAATAGTTCTCTCAGGAAACATACAAAAAGCATGTTTTCAGATTTACTGGAGACTAGTCTCATCACATTGGCAGCCTAGGATCTCTCAACAGGCCTGAGCCTGCAAATGATTTCTTTCTCAACAATATGTCTATGTTTGGATATGGCATACTACCAAGCACACCACTCTTACCATATCTGCAGTACATGGTATGCATACAGCGAACATTATGCATGAAATTAAATTACTTACGATATTTGGCAAAGAAATACAACAGAGCACACTATATGAAATAGTGTATCCCACAATACAATTGACTTGCCATTTTCAACATCGATATTAGATCCGATTGCCAAAAATGAAAAAATTTGGATTGAAGTTGAAGATATTTATTTTTAAAACTGTACAGCACTAGTTTCATTAAAAATATGTGTGAAATCTGACCACTTAAAGCATTCATAGCTGCATGTCTACAGTTTCCAATTGACACTACATGTAGACGTGAAACAGAAGCTCTGATCATCTTTCTGTGATGTAAATTGAAAAAACCTCTTGGAAGAGAAAAAGAAAAAACAAATGAAGGACAGGATTTGATTTTGTCCATTTACGACTGAACCGTTGCAATACCTCATTGGAGAACAGATATCATTAAGGCAATTTTAGATGCAAGATGGCACAAGAACTAAAAAAAAGAAATGTGCACAGATAAATAATCTATATATAATATATATAATATAAAATAAGAATTTAAAATGTAGACTTCACGGTTGCTTTATTAAAGAAAAAAAAAAAAAAACAGCACATAGAGCATTTTGGGATGCTTGATAGATCTTCAATCTTTAAAGGCATCTAAAATTCTCCAGATCCAAATCAACTAAAGACGTCAATACAAGCAGAACGAGCAAACACAAACTAAAGAAAGGTCCACAACATCAAAACAGAAGATAAAACTGAACCACCACTTGCTTGCTGCCCCATATTTTGAAACCAATCCTCTTCCTTTGCTTTATATTTTTCTAAAGATCTGTGCCAACAGAAGCAGCAACCATCTGACCACAGATGCCATTAATCCCCTGGATTTTTTTTTCAAGACTTCAAACGTTGACTCAGACCTCTGTGAAGGAAGGAAAAGCCACTGTTGAAGGCTTCGAGCTCAAACGGATTTTGACACTGCGTGCTCTTGTTTCAGCTGAGAGGGCCGTTGACTACAGCACTGGCTGAAAGCTTAAGAGGAGACTGGGTGCCATATTTCAGTCATTTCTCAGAGCCTTCCTCTGCTCTGAACATCAATGGACTGAAAGTGAATGGTGAGATGAGTAAGTGATGACAAAACACAAGGAATCAAAATGACGAGTCTCAAATTATGAACATTAAGAACCAGCATGATGAAGAACCCAAGCCCTTAATCACTGAAGGTGTTCCTCCATTGGTTTCATACCTGCTTTCACAACGATGGCCTCCGTTGAGGGAGAAAGAGCTTCGAGCTGACTGCTCCTCTTTTCTTTTCTCCTCCCGCATGCAAGCATTCAACCGGCTTGTTGATCATGTGACCTAGAGGCTCCCTCTGTCGGTCGCGCTAGCTAAAGCTCACACTGAGCATGCTCAGTCAGTTCAAATTTCAATTTCTTTTTTTCTCTTGAGAGCAGGGCAACAACAAATTCAGGCAGCCATTTCATTGCTGGAAAAGAGCAGGAAAGGTATGGCGAAGCTACAGAAACATGAAGCTCTGCTGTGTACCACAAGAACCAGAAGCAAGACGGTGTTATCCTTAATCTGCTGTCATCTCTCAAGAGGTCTTTATCTCTATGGAGCCCCTTAGTAGGGCACGGATGTCACAAGGCCCAGAGAAACCAGAGGCAAAACATTACTTTGTGTTGGTAGTCAAATCAGAGCTGTCTGTAAACAAGCTGCTTGGTGCATTTGTATATTAATCAGATGCAGAAATCAATATGCTTTATATGGGTTGGTGGTCCAGTATGTAGGCTATAATAAAAAAGAGCATTGGATGTGGTCCTTATGAATCGGCTTGGGGGGGGGTTAAGCCTATGTTATGAGCTTTTTGCTTTGAGTGTATTTACAATCATACAGTAATTTTAGGGAAACCAAAACAATATCTCATCCAGCCCTATGTTGTTTTTGTTCAAACACTGTACAATAGGAATGTTTCACCTCATAAACCACCTAAAAGTGTCAAGTAGAAAATCATTATTCGCAGCTATGACACATCTAAAGACTATCAGCTACTGGCTATTTATGTATTTGTTTTTTTTTTATGTTGACAAAACCTTCTTTTTGGCAAAAATAATGATAAGATTTTGTTCAGGATTCTTGGATAAATAGTATTTTTGTTATTTATTTATATATATTTTTTCTTTTTAATTTTTTAGAACAACGCAATTGTCTGTATTTTTTTATGATGATAGGACAGTTTTAGTGTTGACAGAAAATGGGGGCGGGATTTGAACTCAGGACACCTGTAAGCACATTGTCGCCGTATGTTAGCACACTACCCACAAGGCTATTAGCGCCAACAAATGTATCTCACTTTTGGTCAATTTGCAATGTGCTTGGCAAAAATAAAAAGTATTATTGTTATTTTTAAAAATCTGAGCCCAACTTTTGAACAGTAGCGTATATGCGAGTAACTGCATTTCCATGTAGTATTTCTAAAAAAAAAAAAAGTAAAAATCAACAAATTTTCATAGCCTCATCTCCTGAAGTGTCATCTTCAAGACACAAATCAAACCTATATCTAGAATATTTCTACAATACAAAGCCGGAGGCCTAAACAGTTCATATAGAGTAGCTCTGTAACATGTAGATTTCACTTTGAAAGAGATCTAGTGCTCAAATACTAAACACAGCTATTCCACTGCCCTGAATTCTACCACAGTCCTAATGCATTTCTCCAAGACAGATGCAATATAGGGTTATGAATACATTCAAGCTAAATTTTGCAGCAGTGAAATAGATCTTAAGTATCAAATTCCTTTTGATTTTGCAAGAATCATTTCTCAACACCCGTCGAGGCCCCGTCTTGCAACCTTGGCAGGGGCAGAAACATCTCTTGATTTTCATTCTGCCAAAAAACTGCACTACCGACACCACCACAATACAGGACCTCAACTGAATCCTGAGTTTCATTCAGCCATTTTGTAGTCACCTCATACCACTGACACAGAGAGTCCGAGACACCGATTTCCCAGAAGCCATGATTATCATACTGAAGGCTCTCAAGATTTTGTTTTTAAGAGAGTGGCAATGTAGTTTCATATCTTCCAGCTGGGAAATGGCTACGATCTTCTATGTTTTCTACAGCACAGTGCTGGAAAACAATGAGAGCGAAGGAGGGAGAATTACAAACAAAAAGAAAATAGAGCGAGAGTGAGGCTATTCATGACTCATTTGGGTGGCCTATGGCTTCTTTGCATTTCTCCTGAATCTACAGCTTTCTATCACCCCATTACAAAAGAAATAGCAATATAAAACAAACACACAGATGCAGAGTTATGTTTTAAGAATATAAATCCAGATGGCTCCAGGCATGCAAACGAGATTTTTACAAATGCAGAGGGATCCTAGTATTCACCTCAAAGGAATCTACAACAGCACCAGCCAGCAAAACCAAGCTCATTGCCAGCGAGAGTAGCAGCGGTCTATGTTTTGCACTGCTGATTATAGGCGGCCGATGTCAGCACTCGGGTATCAGGAAAAGCATCAAGGATTGCCTGCATAATCTCCTCGATTTGCTTGGCTGCTCAAGTTTATCCCATTTGCAAGTTCTTCTTTTCTGCCATGGAAGACAAATGCAAAAACGTTGTAGTAAACCAATAATGCTAATAACGTTCTTGTCTATGATTTGACAGGAACTGCATTTGAGAGGCTGCAGAGGTTTTTTTTTTTAAAGCGTTAATTAAATTTATCCTTTCAATAGATTTAAATAGAAAATCTGTGGTTATTCTTTCAAAAACGTCAAAGTTGATGAAGAGGCCAATTAAGGTTTTGGGGTACAGCTACACCCGAAAAAAAATCCTTCCAAAGGAAAACACTGAGAGGTCAGATTTGGTATGAGCACAGGACCAAGTCTCGCGAAACTGAGACTGCTACAAGTTCCTGTCCAACTTCAAGCAGGCCCACTTTTCAGATCCTTAAACCTGAGCTTAATCAGTTCATCAGAAAAAATACAGATGAATCAAATGAAATCCAAAAAGAAGAAGAAAAACTCATTTCCAAGCAGCAAAACAGTGGATTTTTTGAGTACCGAGTCCATTTCTTTCAAAAAACCTATAGCAAACCAGTTGCGAGCAGCTATCTGGAAATACTTGTTCCTTTGACCACAAAAGCAAAAATGGAGATGGAAATAATCCTGCTTCATCAGAGGTCAAACCCTCCAGCAACATGGCAGTACCTGCGCTAAACACTGGTCTTCATTCACGGGGGAGGAGGGAACAAATTTACACTCTCCAAACGACTAGCTATCTTCCCACACATGCACCGTCCCTGAGCACAGGTCACATGACCAGCTCTCTGTAAAAAGCTCTGACATGGCCCACACTGAGCATGCTCAGATGGAGCTCTACTGTTCTTCACGAAGATGGAAGAGCAGAAAAAAAACAACACTGCAGCCATTTCATGGAACGGGCTCTAGCTACAATCAATGGGCTCTTTGGTGTGTTTAACGCTGTTACTCTTGCTCAATCTCACACCCTTGTGATATTTTGAATGTTTCTAACTAGAATGAAAAGCAATACATAAATATGCGCATTTAAAACTGTGCTGTTAATCAATGTTTCATTGGGTTTTGAAGTGTCAAACCTTTGTATTTACACATCATAAACATGAATTATTACACATCAAGGTTTGTTTCCTGCAATATTAAAAAAAACAAAAGGGCCATTTCAAGCCATGTGGATTGGTTTTAAGAAAACATTCTTGAGCTAAACTGAAACCATTTTTTTTAAATGCAAAAGGAAACTGTCTGAATCATTTGTCTCTAAACATTGGTTTCACATATTTAAAATTTTTATCCATTAGCTTTGATTTTTAAATTAGAGATCAAAAAAAAAAAAATCAACTGTATATGAAAACCACTCAAAATAATAATCAGTTAGACTTAATATGTTTCTAGTAGGGAAACTGAGGTTGTGACCATTGTCTAATGTAGTTGCTTGTGATTTCCCAAAAGCAAGTGTCTTGAGTAGATCTATAAAATAAAACAAAGTCTTAACTAAGCAAACCATAAAACAACTAAATACTGATCATTTTTGAGGCCTGAAATCATTAACCAAATAAAAAAGGTCCTCTGACAACACATTTTAACTGGGCAGAGTCTGTTTCTTGCACACAACGTGGATAAACTTCATTGTTTACTTGTATTGTTGTCAGGTTTTTGCAATAAAACTCGCCCAATTGCTACTCAAAGCTAGCCCAATCAAATTCGAGGGGGAGGCTTCACTGGTAAAAATAGCATTTCGGGGGTAAAATGTAATTTTCTTTGCAGGGATCCTCTTGTAAAATTGACATTTCAGGGGCTATATATCACGTTATTGGGGTGGCTTAAACCCACAGACATAAAAACAACCTGTGGCAACAGTGTTAAAGTAGCCCAACTTGGCAACACTGATCATGACCCATAAAAATAAAAGCTAGAATAGTAGGGCACTATGATTTCTGCAATGCTGGAAATTTGGACAGAATCATAAAATCCAGTTATTAAAATGGCAGCATGCACAAGTTTCTTTACAACGTGACATCGCCATCTACTGATCTGACAAGCACAATACAACATTTTAGTTGAAAAAGGACAGTGAGGTGAGACACATAAACAACGGCAGGAGAGTAACAAGACTACTGGCGGTTTTTTAAACATTTTTCTCTTATATGTTTGATGATTTTTATTTATTTAAATGGTGTACATATTTTTTTTTTAATTGTAAAAAGCAAGTCGTATCTCCAAGCTTTCTTATTTGTTTTACTAATGAAGTACGTTTCTTATTTATTTGGTTCATTTCTATTCGTTTTTTAAAATAAAAGTTCTATGTTCTACATTGTATTTTGTTGTTACTTGAATTCAAATCTGTGGGGTATTTTGAGTTGAAACTTCTCAGACACATGAAACTTATATTACCTACATGTTGTACAAATGGTCCCCTTTGAAGCATTTGAATTCTATTAATTAGACATTAAAAATTAATCAAATCATTAAAAATGGAATCCAGAAATGTTACATTTGGGGGAAAAAATACATATGAACATTTGAAAACATTCTGAATAAGGGGCTGGACAATATATTGTACTAAATATTTATCTCCTCAGTAAAGCCGGATCTCCATCACCTGTTTTCAAATAGAGCAACAGTTAATACACAGAGCCTTAGATCACTGACAAGTTACACAATATCGAGGGTGATTCATTTGCAATACTGGTATTGCACAGCTCAGTGATCTATGGCTCTGTGTATGAACTGCCGCTCCATTTGGAATTTTTTTTTTTTTTTTTTCTTCACCATTTTTATATATTTTGTTATATCATTTTGTATGTAAACGCACTATGGAGGCCCGTGTGAAATGGCATTTCAATACACTTTGTACTGCGTACATTGTGTATTGACAATAAAGCTCTCTTGAATCTTGAATCTTGAAGGTGAAGAGAGCGCTTGTTATTCGCTCCCCCCACCCACAATCCCTGCCAGACCTGGGACTCGAACCTGCAACCTTTGGGTCCAACTCCCTATCCATTAGGCCACTACATACCAAGTTAGACTTTAGAGCAGTAATGTTTTGGGACTGTCGCTGGGCAATACAGACTTTCAACTCCATCCAAGGATTTTCTATGGGGTTGAGATCTGGAGACTGGCTGTGCCACTCCAGGACCTTGAAATGCTTCTTACGAAGCCACTCCTTCGTTGCCCGGGCTGTGTGTTTGGTACCAATGTCATGCTGACCAAGCCACATTTCATCTTCAATGATCTTGCTGATGGAAGGAGGTTTTCTCTCAAAATCTCACAATACATGGCCCCATTCATTCTTTCGTTTACACGGATCAGTTGCCCTGGTCCCTTTGCAGAAAAACAGCCCCAAAGCATGATGTTTCCACCCCCATGCTTCACAGGTACGGTGTTCTTTGGATGCAACTCAGCATTCTTTCTCTTCCAAACGCATTGAGTTTCTACCAAAAAGTATTATTTTGGTTTCATCTGACCATATGACATTCTCCCAATCCTCTTCTGCTTCATCAAAATGCTTTCGAGCAAACTTTGGTCCCAGCTCTCTGCAGGTCATTCACTAGGTCCCCCCGTGTGGTTCTGGGATTTTTGCTCACAGTTCTTGTGATCATTTTGACCCCACGGGGTGAGATCTTGCATGGAGCCCCAGATTGAGGGAGATTATCAGAGGTCTTGTATGTCTTCTATTTTCTAATAATTGCTCGAGTTGATTTCTTCACACTAAGCTGCTAACCTATTGCAGTTTCAGTCTTCCCAACCTGGTGCAGGTCTACAATTTTGTTTCTGATGTCCTTTGACAGCTCTTTGGTCTTTTATACTAATAATAAGTTCAAACAGATGTCATTAATACAAGTAACGAGTGGAGGACAGAGGAGCCTCTTAAAGAAGAAGTTACAGGTCTGTGAGAGCCAGACATATTGCTTGTTTGTAGGTGACCAAATACTTATTGTACTGAGGAATTTACCAATTAATTCATGAAAAATCCTACAATGTGATTTTCTGGATTGTTTTTTTCTCATTTTGTCTCTCATCGTTGAGGTATACCTATGATGATACCTATGATGCCCTCTCTCATCTTTTTAAACTTTAATCTCATATTTAAATTTTTTTTTTTTTTTAAACACTACTCTTTGTGGGGCCAAAGTAGTTATAGCATCTACCAACTAAATATTAGGTTTGGCATGTTACACAGATTCTGGATCAATTTGGAGATTTTCAGAATGTATCACGATTCCTCTAGAATCAATTCTGAGCCCAGATTTTATCAGCAGATGCCACTCTAATCTAGTTTTTGTCTGCACAATCCAACGGCAAACAGCACTTTTGCATTCGGCTGATGTAATTTTATGTAATTTCTTGTGTAGCCAGACCTTCAGACTGACGGAAAAAGGTCTGGGAACTTTGTCTACTTTAAATGGCCAAGACCCACCCAAGACTGACAGGTAAAGTAACCAATCATGTTTCATTTTGTGGCGTGTCATGTTTTAAGACATGGAAATGTCACCACAATAACAGACCAATGTTTAAAACTCTCAGATGCATTTTAAAGATTCTATGCTGCAAACTGCAAATATTTAACATACTTTTGAAAATCCAGATAAGTTTAGATAAGTGTGCCATATGCATTAGACATTTAGCCAACATTTTGTGGGAATGACATCTGAGGCTGAGACTAATATAATTTCACCTCAGCTCAGAATACTTAAGACGAAAGATTAATGTAAGCAATGCCCACTGTGAACACCCTTGTAATTTGCTTCAACCTTTTCGAATTTCAGGAATATTACGAATTTTAGTTTCAAGTGTGTGTAAGGATTTGGAGGCAAGCTGAGTATGGCTGTTTCTAAAGCATGCAGTGCCATCTGATATTCAAAAATAAGCTCGGAATGCATTCTGAAAATCTCAGAATTGATGCTGAATCATTTCTCGATTCGCGATGCACGGATTGGCCCAGCCTTACTAAACGTATGGTTACTAATTACAATTACCTTAAAAAATTTTTTTTTTTTTAAACGCAGAAAAAAGAATGATGCAGAGTATAAAATTATATATAATTATATATATTTTGATAAATTAGTTTCATGATTTTCAGTTGTATGTTTTATTTAAACAGTCAAAAAAGCCTGAAAGTCAGCAGCACCAGCAACTTCCTGTTAAGTTAATGACCCTGCTGACGCTTACAGCATGTCTGATATCACCACTGACAGTTGCATGGGCGGGATCTTGTGGCCGTGGCCATGACAAGTGAGCTCCTATTCATTCCAAACAGACTCACAATCAACTAAATCAGTTACTGTTTTTTTTACTTTTTTGTAGCATCCGTTTTAAATTTATCCATCGCTAAACAATACAAACGAGCAGATTGTGGTTACCACATGGGTGGTTCCTGACCACAAACAAGATAAACAGTGCTGGTAGTCACCACTGGTTTGCACCAAACATACTAACATAGCACATTCCATTCAGGCAAAAGAGTTCAACTTCAGTCTAAATCCATCACTAAAACAAGGCTTTTATCCATCTAGACAAGACTGAATGTTAGCCTTTTCAAGAAGTGGCCATTTAATTATGGACAAACTGTCCCATTTAAACTAAAGACATACATCCTCTTTGTAACTTTCTCTGAAAACTGCCCTTCCTTTGTTGCTTGCGAATTTGGAAGGATAGCCAGATCTAACCAGAATCAGGTTTTGCAGTTTGATGCAATAAATAATAATGCCATGCGTGGTGTCCCACTGGCCAGATTGGCAGCAGATCAGATTCAATGATCTATGCTAAGCTACAGCTAAAAGTGCTACCGCCAGACCCAGAGGTCGGGTGAATGGTTTAAGAAACACTAAAACTCAACTGTATAACTCTAGGGGAGATTTTTTTGTGTTCAAAATTAACTAAATTAATATAATAAGCAAGTACATCATGAAAAGCCTATATTTTCCAAATCTTGTTTTTTGCTTCATCCTGAATCACTACAGTACACCTATAATACATTATTATATTCAGAATATTTCAGACTGGTATTGGTGAAACCACTGCAGAGTAGGTAAATCTCCATCAGCTGTTTTCAAAAGGAACGCCAGCTTATAAACAAAGCCATATAAGCTGGCGTTCCTTTTGAAAACAGCTGATGGAGATTTACCACTAATCAAAGAACCGGTTTTACTGACGAGATGAGCAATAATATATTGTTTGATATATATCGCCCAGCCCTACTGCAAATTAGCCAGTACCTGCGTGATTTGTAGTCATAGACATATAAAAGGAGCTCCAGCTACAATGTTCTTCCACTAGGGCTGAGTATCGTTTAAAAAAAATTGATACCGATACGATACCGGTTCCTGAACGATACCTTTTTCGATACCAATTTAATGAAATCAGTTAATAAAATTACATTATCTCAAAAAACATTTTTTTTTCAGATTGTTGACATTTACTCAGACTCAAATCCACTGCATGAAAAAAAAAATATCCAACACAATGAATCAGTGCGAATTAGTTTTAATAAAGTCGAAATAGTTTTCAGTTTACACATCTGTTATGCTACCTTTACACTAGTGCATTATTATTTATTCTTACAATTACAACAGCCTTATAATTTCCCCCTCTCTGAAAATGGTGTGTATTTAAAGCATAAAAAAAAAACATTTTAGTTAATGAAGATTTCATTTTATTGTTGGAAAATAAAGGGCATTTTATATTACAGTTTAAAACACCAAAGAAATACTGTTTTGATCATTTTTGTAGCAGCCTATTGTACATTTTAGTGAACAATAGTAATATATTTCTGCTGCCTTTTATTAACTTTTATTTTGGCTAGCCATGAACACCTTTACAGTTCTGTGTGTACATGATATGACGATAGATTTACTCAAATGAAGTAACTCTCGGAGCAGTTCTGGAGATGTTATTCTGTTCTGGAAGAGTCACGCGCAGGTCAGTATGCTAGTAAACAAAACTGCGCGTCTGCACCATACAGTACAATAACAGAGACACACAGAATATATCTTTTTTTGAGGTTAAATATTGCTAAATACTATTGAAAGCGGGAGTGTGCTCACTTGTGTGTTTATGTGTGTGTGTGTGTGTGTGTTTGTGTGTGGCAGAACTGCACTGTGTGCAATACAGAAACCGCAACTTAATGTAGAGACAGGAATGACGTGCAGTCGTGTAAATGATATAAATAACATAAGGCTATTTTACACACTTCTGGTCAAACACAGTGGCTAGTGCTGCCTAGTCTTATTGGCTTACTGGCATGGATGCGATTAACCCCTTTAGGTATCGAAATTGGGTACTGAACAACGAGACGTTTTTCGATACTCGTTTGTATCGAGGCAATTCGGTCGGTACCTAAAAAGTATCGAACTCGATACCCAGCCCTATCTTCCACACAGTTCTGTTTATTAACCGTTTGAGTGCCAAACATTACAGACTGTGTTTTCGTCTGTTCAAGGACAAGAAGATGCAAAAGAGAACTCAACTTAACTATTTGCACAAGAACCAAATAAAGTTTTATGTAAAATTATGTAATATTTTATTTCAAGTACATATTTTGCAGGTTACTATCACTTAAATTATAGGGCTGTGCAATAAATCGCATGCGATTGTCATGCGCAACTCGTCAGTAAAGCATTATTTGCAGTAAATCACCACCACCTGCTTTCAAATGGGGTGTCATTTACTACACATAACTGTAGTTCACTGATAAGCAAATTATTGCAAATTAATCACCCGCGATAATGAACGCAATATTGCCTTGCTAGCATTAACGTATATTTTTGTCTGTTTTACTGATCCAAAAAAAATCAATTTCTTTGGAAAGAAGTCTATGATTTTAGTCGTTCTAATCACACAATACAGAACACTGAAATTACCTCAAAGTGACTGTTTCCCCAAAAAAAGAAAGTTAAGTCATCAGCACGTTGTTCCAAACCTTTACGACTTTCTGTGTTCTGCTGAACTCAGAAGATTTTGAGGAATGTTAAGGGCCAAACAATATTTTACCGACTTCCATTTTATGGACAAAACAAATTCTAACCATATTTTCATTTTTGGGTGAACTATCGCTTTAATTGAAAATCAAATTGTTAGTTTTCTCTCATCAGGTTTCATCCTAACCAAACAAGTTTTTTCCACTGAAAATTTTTTACCATGCCCACCTTCCTTGACTTCATGCCAAAGACACCCATGTAGTTCAATTTTCCAATACAACGAATTCAGCTCGAGTAAATCCCTGGATATAGTCAGTAATGTGTTTGCAGAGAAAATAGTATCTAGCTGGAAGGTCCACACTAAAGCATAAACACTAAAATACAAAAACACTCCAAAGAGAATTTCTCAGTCGGCCCATTTTCTTGATGTCTACTATAAAACATTTCTCCAACAGAGGCCTACATTACAGCCCATACTATCCTGCACCTTCATCTACCTTATCCCTCATACCGTCCTTCCTACACGAGACACTGGAATCTGTTGAAAAGACCCGATCACAGGGCTCCCCCTGTCGGTGAACGAGTGCAAGTTTTCTCCTATGGATAAACTTGGTAATGTGTTTGATTTCCTCCATACACTGAGCACCTAGCACTCTGCAGACATAGCTGTCAGTAATAAAACTGCAATGCATTCAATTTTAGCCAATATACTAAATATCCGAGTCATGCAAAAAAAGAAAAAAAAGAATTTCTTAATATTTAATGCCTATATGCTGAAGAACAAATACGTTAGGGTCTTTAGGATAGTCAGAATGATTACAAAATTCCAAATTGATTCCCTTGGGAATTTTAATTACGGGCATTCATCACACTGCTCCAAAGAACAAAAGCGTATCTAAAATCACTAATTTACACGTAACCAGTGTAACTTAAATATACCCACACAACACTAATGTTGACAAGTGCTTTAGCACCAATAGCGCTTAGCTACAGCTTCCTGCATGAAAAACACTACAAACTATTGATATTACTAAAATATTCCCAAACGCAAGGAAAGCCCGCTGTGTGTTTGGTTGAGCTGAGTTACGTAGGGAAGCGTTTGTGGATGAAGTGCAATAATATAACAATATGCACTGCCGCTGTATTTACAATAGCAACACAGCAGCAGCATCTGAAGCCGGATAGTGCCCTGGAACCAGCATAACAACAATCACCTTGCCGTGTACAAAGAGCACTGGCGAACCGTATTCAGGTTTCCAGGCAACAGCAGCCGCGCTGCAAAAGGGGAGGCCGCCCCATTATTTCCCTTCACAAAGCTTCACGCACACTCGCTCGCACAAAAGCACCGAGTTTTTACCCTGAAACAGACCGTCAGGCGGGCTCTTTGAAAGAGCCGAGACGAAACCTGCCCAGGATAGCAGCTCAAACCCTCAACCACCAGCTCAATATGACTCAAACGGTCCGTCAATGAGTCGTTGAGCCAAACTGACAAAAACCGCGTGATTACACAGATAAACAAAGTTACAACATATAATCGTTGCTCAGCTCTTACCTCAGTTTTCATTGAAGCCATGGCTCCTCACCCCGAGACCCCGCCCCCTTATGCATACGTCACTGATTCACTTTCCTTCAGTGAAGTAGTGAAGTCTCATTTCTGAGAATCGGTTCTTTCAAACGTTTCAGAGAACATGTTCAAAACATGAATTCAGAATAATTTTTACGCCATGAAGTTTTATGCCATGTACATGCTCAAGCAAACGTTTAATATTTACCACGAAATTAAAATGATGCAATATTAAAATTAATAAATCCATTTAAGAGAAAGAGCGAGAGAAAAAAAGAAAAGCTCTGAGTTATTTGTTGTCCTCATTTGGCTTGGTAATAGTCAAATTTCTGACTCTGAGAGAGACTCAAGAAATTTATTGACACCTAAAAGCTTAAATCACAAAGCTCTAAAATGTTATTAATTTGTTTGTCTGTTTGTTTTCCTAGGCCTAGGCTATTCGTAAATATTTAATCCAATAAAAAAAACACCCTTCGTGGCATATTACATCATCTAAATTAAAACAAAAACCTGTTTATTGCGTTTTTAAATTACAGTTTATTAGGCCTGCGTTATTGTTACATGTTCCAGTTTAGTTTGCTGCAGCCATAATACAGCTCACTTGTCAAAATTGAAAGCTAAAAATACATTGATTCAATTTATATTTCCAGTATGTTTCACTTGTAAAACTTATGTTTTGAAGTAATTTTTCCTCATCATTCAAATCATCTGTTCATTTCAAATATCAACTCACGCATCTGGTCTAGTCATTGCGAATCCTATATATAAATATATATATGTATATGTGTGTGTATGTGTGTGTGTGTGTGTGTGAGTTGGACAGATTCAGTTTAATTCGTAATTGTTCACACCAGTTTTGTCAGATATCAATCGATTAATTTAAAGATAGATTAATTTAAAAGATTTAAAATGAGTTCAAATGATCTATTCATTCACTGGACAGGGATACATTTGCTTATTATCTGTAGGCCTATGGAATGAATCGTGGGGTTTCAACCTAATTTTTATTTATTTATTTTTTTGTTTGTTTGTTTCTGTATCGCTGTTTCTAACCATGCCATTTTAAACCCAGTTAGGTTGAAGCTGGCCTGGCCAGGTTGAAAACTTCCTAAAATCCCTCTGAAAACAGCCAACAATCCACCAAGATCACAAAACCAGCGTGTACATTTTACTTCAGCAGAGGGGACATTTATTTCTGACCACCCATCTACATTCTCCATATCCTTCTGGTTTCGTCACTCCCTCTTCTCTTTCCCAGGTCTTCAGAGCACCTACCATCCATGCCGACTACACACCAATGTCCGTGTCCTTGTGTGGCACTGTGATAATGATGGATTTGGATCAGTTTCTATGGCAACAGGAAAGAGGCAGCAGGCAGTGCTGGAAGTGTAGCTGGTCGCCTTGATCTTTTACCCCCTATTACCTTCTGTTGCCATCCAGAAAACTGTGTGTGTAAGAATCATTTTGAAAACCAGGCAATCAGAAGATATCCTTATGTTTATTTAGCTGTATTTATGACTGCAGAATGACACAATGGGATAGGCTACAACAAACCGTTTCATAAGCATTACTAATGTGATTTTTGTCACTGTTTATTATTTAAAATGAAAGCTACAAAGTAACATATTTTCTAGAAGTTGTCCATCAATTAGTTTGAACATGTATTAATTAAAAAACTTTTAAAATTGCAGTTTGCTGAAGTCTAGCATTACAAACAGATCCTCTGCAGTGAATGGGTGCCGTCAGAATGAGAGCCCAAACAGCTGATAAAAACATCACAATAATCCACACCCCTCCAATCTTATCAATTAACATCTTGTGAAGTGAAAAGCTCCAAGTTTGTAAAACATCATTAAGATGTTTTTAACTTGCTTCCTGCTAAACTTCAACCATTGCTTCATCCAAAAAAGCAGTCCTGTATCTATATTGTCTTGACAAGTGAAAAGTCATCTCGTCTGAATCAGGAGAGAGATATGTACACATCAAGCAAACATATGACAAAAAAAAAAAAAAAAAATCCAGTTCTTAACAAATATGTTGGTGGATTCTGATATGAGAGGACAAAAAGGGATGATTTTTTTTTTTCTCTGGAGGAAGTGCTATTATGGACTCGCATGTTGGCCAGAAATAATGATTGAATTGTTACATTTGTTCAAAAATTTTCACTTCAAAAAACATTAATTGATGGACTAAATTCATGTGGATTACTGAATTGTTGCAATGTCTTTATCAGCTGTTTGGACTCTCTTTCTGACGGCACCCATTCACTGCAGAGGATCCATCCAGTGACATAATGCTAGATTTCTCCAAAGCATCATCTGGAAAGGTGTAAGAATGAGTCAATTTTCATCTAATTCAGGGGTGGGGAACCCTGGTCCTCTAAATTTTTCATACAACCCTGCTTCACAACACCTGACTCAAATCACTAGTTAATTTGAATCAGGTGTGTTTGCGTAGGGAAACATGGAAACCTTGCAGGATGAGGGCCAATGTTCCCCTCCCCTGATCTAATAAAAAAAATAATTTTAATGAATAAGCATGAGTACTTTTACAAAAGAAAATTTCAAATGCGCAGCACCTTAGGGTGAAAAAAAAAAGAGAATTTAAGTGATTTTATTTGCTGTACAAGTTTCATTCTGTCACATCTTTACATAGAACACTGATCCACAATCGTGCTACTTTATTTCAAAACCTGCTGGTAAACCCAGGGAAAGAAAAGTACCACACAATGATGAAATGAAACTTAATAAAGCTGTTGAATCTTTGGTGAAAAGGAAAAGACAGAACATAGCACATGTAAATAAACAACAAACAAGTTCCATAGCAATGTCAGCATTTCCAGAAACAGAGGACTTGCACATTTATAATTTCTTTTACTTTCAGTGCTAAAACAACTAACTACCTACTATCCCTTATGACTCTTTCTGCTGCCAACAGAAAGCCGAAAAGCCTCGAGAGGCAAATGTAGAGAACAACAAAGCAATGTGATGTTATCTCAAAATACTTATCTGTACAATTACGATGGGAGCAGGGATGCATCAGATTCACATTTAAGGCAAATGTGGTTTAAAATAAAGAACAGGCATTCAAGTCAGGGGTTCCTTTACTGGATTTTTGATGATGAACTACAAATATGAATTTGAATGTTCTTTTTTTCAGTTAAATGTTCTTAACATTTGTGCAATGGCTGAGATTTCAACAGAGTTATGCTCACAGTGAAGAAACACAATCTCAATTTAAGCATGTAGCTGCACTGTTAGAAGTCACAGTGGCCTGCTGGGATACAATCAGCAAAGTCAAAATCACTTGAAATTAATATGAACGGGTCATACTATAAAATCAGTACCTTCTGCAGTCTATTAAGATTATTCAAAAGTACATTTTTGTATTATGCCTGCTATATCATTTTCAACTAGTAATAAATTGCATTGATCAATTTCATGCGACAAATATCATTTTTTAAAAAATATAAATTCCACAATCAAATAATTACAGTCAGACCATCAATTTAACCCAATTTTCCCGACAGACACCTCAAAATATAAGATAAAGTGAAGGATTGATATGATGAAAGTTATGGAATAGTTCAATACTTTAAAAGGGAT
>JAUCMS010000048.1:2064676-2081224 GCA_032357445.1 Enteromius radiatus
GACACCTCAAAATATAAGATAAAGTGAAGGATTGATATGATGAAAGTTATGGAATAGTTCAATACTTTAAAAGGGATGCAAACAATGGGAACTCAAAACCCAGGCACAATAAACTCTTTTCATGTCTATAGTTTTCATCAAAATATTCACAGGCTAGAAAAGTAATCCTCATGATTAAAATAAACTAAAATAAAGCTACTGGATTTCTGTTTGTTCTTTTTAAGAAATATACATATCAGCACTGTTGAAGTCATTTTTTACACCCTTTTTGTCGAATGACACATGATTTTTCTGTCAGCACTGTTAATGGTACATAGTGCAATATAAATGTAAAGTAGGAAAAGAACATCACATAATTTAGCCTTCTAAATGTGCTTAATCCAAAATCATATAGATCATAACTGGACTGGTGGTCTGTTCTGAATCGGATTTCTTTTGCTGACTGAATCAAATACTAAACAGTACATCACTAAAATGGAAATTAATCATTTTGATTTTGGAAAAGGAATTGAAAAAAAAACATTCTCAAACAGAGTCACACACACAAACATATAAAAGTGCCTTTTGTGCTTCAATTTTTCAATTTCTTTAACAGTTCATGGGTCTGAACAAACGTTTTGGAAAAAGTGTTTGCCATATTAAAGGACTGTACAAAACAATCCAAGTACAGCCTAAGGCCTCACCGGAAATCCATCAGAAATCTCCAATCGCTGTGGGCTAATATGAGAAATATCAATGCATAAAGTCAAACAAAGACATGTACAGTTTGAATCAGATTTCAAATGATGCATATCAGACATTTCTGATATCTAACATATTACCAGCACTGATATTACACGGTCTGAAAAGTTAAAATGAGTCTGAATGACTCTTGAAATACTTTGAAAAAAAATCGTTCTAGGGTGAAATGACGCACCCCCAAAAAGATTATTTTGTTTAGTTTCGAGTAAAATAAGGTAACACAAATACAGAGTCAGGAATCCAAGGTCCTAAAATCTCTTGACAGCCTGCAAAATAAAAGGAACGCAGTTTGTTTTTAAAAAGGATATGTAATATGTTGTTTCCTTAAGCATTCAAGGAACACTGGCTACCATTTGGCCAAGTGAAAAAGACGTATGTGCCCAAAGATGGTTGACTACATTGGTATTCCGAAGCTGTATCCACACAGTGTCCATTTGATGATGAGATTGATTTGAAAAGAAAAAAAAAACAAAAAAAAAAAAAAAACTTCCAACATCGATCATCGTCAATAAATAAAACTTTCCAGAGTAACTTTCTCTGTGGCCCAGCGTCTTCGTCAAGAGTCATTCCTGCTGGCATAAGCATGGAGTGCACTATGGTTCATACTGATCATCACATGGAAAGGAGTATTTATTTCCTCTTTCCTCTTCCTCTAACTTTCAGTCGGACAGAAATATATTTCTGCGTCAATTCAGATTTTACAGAGCATGTTTTGTGATGAACTTTATATATAAGGCCAGCCTTGGTTGAATGAAAAAGTATCCTCAGTGTAACTTTCACTTCAAAATGTTACAGATGCTGGTATTCGTTTCACAAGAACTCTGTTCGTCTCATCTTGGGAGTTGTTCAAGAGTGCTACATTTTCTTAGGCACCGAATCATTTTCTCCAATGCTAAAACGCTAATCTGAGGGGATTAACTACAAATTAAGGAAATGATCCTTTATGTGTTTTAAACAGATTTGGTTGATGGAGAAGCAGGGGCAGGTTCATGGCATGGCAGCAATGTCTGTACCGTCCAGCAGAGGGCACCAGATGAATGGCATGATAAAGAAGCAGGTCCTCTAAACTAGGGTCTACCTCATGCTATTGTTGAAGCTCGAGTTGTTACTACTGCAGCTTTCCTCATAAGTCGGAGGTGGCTCTGAAACATGAAAGAAACATGAATAAATACTCATAAACAAACAAGCTGTATTTACAGTTACACTGTGACAGAGGCAGACCCCTTTAATACACATATGAAATTCACATTTACAGTGATATTTTGGAGTTGAATGGTCTAAATGTTTTCATTTGTGTATGTGGCGACAAGACAAGTTACAGCTTGTTGCGCACTCTGAATTATTTGAGGGTTGTAATATCATCCTTGGTTGAAATGTAACCCTATTATAAACCAAGTAATCACAGAAGTAACATCTGGAATAAAATGGCAAACCGATTGGATTACAGCAACTAGTCATGTTTCAGTTCCAGTCTCTTACTGTAGATGTTGACATTTATGATTGATTACATTTTAAGATAATAATAAGCTTAAATGTCTCTCAAGCAAAACTGATCTTATATGTGTCGTTAAGTGTTTTAATATTTTAAACATTTAATAGACTGAATAAATTAAATGGGAAGACAGTCCGACAGCTAAATGTCATATTTATTAACATATAATTAATTACATGTTTCAGTGGTGGTGGTGTTGTTGTAATCAAGTTTATTGCTTTACGTGCCATTTTATGGCATAAACAGATTTAACATTCAATAAATATAAAATACAAACATTGTTTTATGAGAATAATTTGACTAATTTAGCATATAAATAACTCTATATAAGAGATTTACACATTTGAATGCACTTTTAAAAAAGATAAATATTTAACAAGTAAAAATATTAGTATAACACATTTCTTATTTATAAATCAACATTTAATTTAAAAAGTGTTATAAATAAAATATTGTTACCAATTTCGTAATTTATCATTTAACCAGATTAACTGACTTTGGCCTTTTATCACATAGGTTAACATATTAAAATGGTTCTAATTAAATCAAAAATTAAATGAAATTACACATTACAAATGGTTTATGACCTACAGTTTTTGCAATACAAACACATGTCATTTACATAGAATAAATACAGACCTGTCAACTAGTAAAGAAACATGTTGAATGTAAATACTCCAAGACTATTTGGAGGGCAATAACCTAGACATGACCCTGTGCACTAATACCACTAGATCACTCACCATGTGGGTATTCCCAGGTGCTGTATTCAGGGGGCAGGATGAGGGGACAGGAAGTGGGCACTGGTGTTGTATTACCATCTGTAAAGAAAGGTATGGTGGCCCCTGTGGACAAACAGAACAGAGGAGCAGAGCCGTCGGAGGACTGGGCGGGCTGTGGTGCGACCGGACCAGACGCTTGAGCGAACACACTGGGAGGCATGGAGAGAGGAGCACCGGACGGGTCCTGCTGAGAATGACTCTTGGTGGGGATCTCTTCGCTGTCTACTCCTCCAGCACCCAGCGCACCCTCTAGGTCGTCTTCTGCAGGAGGTGCGCTGGGGACTACAAGCGCAGGGCTGGGTCTTGGCATGCCAGGCATTGATGCGCCTTGAGGGATGGGGTGAGGAATGGAGGGAGTCAAGTTTACAGCGATATTCCCAATGTAGATGGGTAAGGTGACCACAGCCTCAGGAGACTTTAGTGAAACCTGTGAGAAAGAGACAATCTTAAAGATGCACTTCTTGACATTAAGCTTTATTTTTAGGTATATCTTAATATAAAAGACTTCAGCAGTGGATCGCTAAAACGAATCAGTAGATCTGTCAACAAAAGTAATCTGAATGATTTGTTCAAGAATCAGATCGATTTGGTTAGTCAAAATATCCAATCATTTGGATTTGGATAGTCTTGATGAACTGGTTGATCCAGGTCTCAAAACGACTCTGAATGACTTATTAGTGAATCAGTTTTTATAAATTAACTTACTGTTCACAAAAGTGCTCTAAACAATTCTTTCATGAGTTATACTGATTTGAGCCAGATATTTTAAATGGACTGGTTGATCTAGGTCACAAAAGTGTTCTGAATGATTCTTTTATTAATCAGACTGATTTTCTGAATCATACAGTGTATTTTCAATGAATTAGTTGATCCAGTTCACACAACTGCTCTGAATCGGTCTTTAATGAATCCGATTTATTCCAAATGATATTTAACACATCAGTAAGCACTGTTTAGAAAAAAATGGTTGAATTCAGTTTGTAAAATAACTCTTAAATGATTCATTCATGAATCAAACTGTTCAACAAAAGGTAACATTTTAGTGAGTAAAGGATGACAGAAGTACCTGGATAAAATACTCAATATCTATGAGGCTGCAGCCAGTGAGGCCTGACTGAGGAAGAGGAGGGACGATGATCTGTTCTCTCCACTCTGCATGTTTACCAGCCTTCACCCCGGCACCCTCCACCTCTGCTATGGGCCGCAGATCAAACACTGCTCGCTTTGTTTTATATGACACTCTCTGCACAGATATACAAAGTCGTAATGAGCATTAGCATTATCTGACATCTACTGTACAAGTACATTACCATTGTCAGCCACAATGCTGAAAAATGTGGCATTTATGAAACTAAACATCAGCAGGGTCTATATTAGATTTTTTTCATACCTGAATAAGGCTGGCCATCACATAGCCGGTGTCTTTCCCAGACTTGTTATGGATCTCAGTGGATAGTTTGATAACCTGTCCAGGGGTGTATCCTCTTAGATCGCTGCTGGCCTTCAGCATGAGCGTGCCTGTTTTTACCAGGAGGTAGTTAAACTTTTTTGTTGTCACAGCACAGCTGGGTTGCTGGGAGAAGAATGGCAGACATTAAGAATTGGAGAACAAAAGTCAAATAAAATAATATGAATTAACTGAAATTAGCTTTTTTCTCTCCATGTAGCCAGGTCTCACCTCTATATCTGGCAACTCATTGAGGTTAAGCACATTGAGAAGGTAAAATGGTCGCTGGGTCTTGTAGTCCTTTGAGAACCGTGGCGTGTCAATAAAAGCCCTAATTTTGTACAAAATCTTTCCAAACGGGCCTTCGAACGAGGTTGGAACGGATGCTACAACAGACATAACGAATATGTTATTTTGGATATGTCAAAAGCTTTCCTGTTCAAGCCGCCTTATAAAATAACCATGCCTTTGACAAAACAACAATATCATTCACGAACCAGAATATTGGATGATGACAAGATGATGCTAGCACTCACAGTCAATAAAACAAATCAATGCACCTCTAAGTGCTGTCATTGTGAACCTGTTTTAAAAGCAAAATATTATCTGAAGGCTCAGGAGCTCTGGAAAATGAATGAATAAAAGCACACTACTATAAAATTCAGCCCAAACAGCCCACAGATATTAGTAGTCAATCTTTATATCTCTGCCTATGTATTCAAATGTCTTTCTTGTTTTATGGGGTGGAAAGTCCCAACATTTATCACATGCTTGAGTTTAGTCTTCACTAGTTGTTCATATACAGTAGTTTTCCAGCAAGGGGCGCAGCTTCAGACTGCAAGCGGTCACTAATTAAGCAGGCAGGAATGTTGCTTCTATACGTTGCCTTTAATAGGTCATGATGAGACGTGTTTGTGCAGAAAGGGGCGTTTCCATAATAAAAAGACTTTATTCAGCTGCTTTTAGATCAAGGTTAAAATTAACCTCTTCTTCCACCCTCTCATCATGCTTCAGAGGCACTCAGCATAGTTTAACCTCACACCTGAGTGCTCTCCATCTATGGTGCACAACACGACATTTACTGACTAACATTAAGTTGCTCTGAATGAAAATGTGCTTTAACTGCTTTGAAATGCTAATAGTAAAAGTAAAGAAAATTACCTGGAATAAGAAACTGAAATGGAAAGTTGTGCTCACCAGCTGACAGAGTGCCTGTAACGGCAGAGAAAACAGAAAAAAATTATGTACATAAATGCATATGCATATTATTAATATACATAATTATGTGCTTGTGTGTGTTTGTGTAGTAGCCTATGCGTGTGTACACTTGCAGACACACGCATTTATATTGATTAAATTAAGACAAACATAAAAAATAAAAAAGTAATTTTTATATATATATATATGCTGTTGTTTTTTCTATATTATTGCTATATCACACCATAGGACACCTTTTATTATTATTGTTTTTTCACATTTTTGTCGTCAACTACCTACATATTTAATATTAACACATAAGCACATAAAAGAAGATGTCCTTAAATACTTCCTTATCATGAGAAACAGTGTATTATGGGAGTGGAAGTCTAGTAAGTCAGAGTGACTCAAACAGGACGGCATATCTGGGCAGATAAGCACCCTGACAGCTGTAACAATGCCCTCTCCTGTGCTTTCTAACTGGGGATTTCCACATCCCCAGAGGTTATTCAAAGATCTAAAAATGCATATATATCTTGACCAAAAATGTGTGCCCCTCCTGTGATGCTTTTTTAAAAAAAGTCAGCAATTTGGCACCCTGCGTGTTGAATTTGCAAGCGCTGCAGCGTGTGCCGCCTGTGCTTGTTTATCAAAACCTTCAAATTTGGCAGTAAAATCACATCTAAGGGTGTTGTCTGATTTAAAAAAAAAATAAATTACTTGAGTTAATGTGTGAGGAGAAAACGAGTTAACACCAGCCATCATTGCTGTATAAATCTGTTCGTGTTTATAAGTCAGTCTGTACGACAGGAAAAGGGCTCTTAGAGAAAATGATGGGAAATTCACTGACACAAGCAGCTCGGAGAGCAGAGCAGACATCGACTGTCCGCTTGAGCTATACTTATAGTGTTTGTAGGGAAGGAAGTCCTCAACAAAAAAATAAAAAAAAAACAGGAATACGACAGGATACAGGGTTGATTAAAGGCAAAAATAGCCTAGCTAGCAACTTATAGTCATACCAAAACTAGCCTAGCTAGCAGCTTATAGTCATACCTTTCTGTACTACATAGATTTCCAATGGAACAAATACATTTAGCTTTATGATTTGGCAAACACAAATATCAAATAAATCATCAGTTTATTGTTATGCATGCCAGGTACTGCTTTGAAGCTATGGGCACAATGCTGTCTCATTCAGAGAAACAAAACCTGTTCTAAATGAATTTATGAGTAGTGACACATGCATTAAGTTTCCCACGTAATGAGAGTTTGTGACAATGTTTTTGACCGCTGAGGTGAGAGAAGATTTCACCATTTCTTGTACAGTATGTGCCTTCAAAGAGTTAATAGAAATCTAAAGATACAGATCTCCATGTCGTCAGCAGCGAGAGGTCAAACGGGGAAATGTCTCTTTCATAAAGTGAAAACGCTGTAACGGATGATTTAAAGGTATAACGCACGCAAAAATGGAAATTCTGAATCATTTACTCACCCTCGTTTTATTCCAAACCTGCGTGACTTTAATTCTTCGGAGAAACACAAAAGATGATGATATTGTGAAGAATGCTTTGGACTGTTTGTCCATAAATGGAAAGTCAATGAGCTTCAAAACAACACTGAACCCCAATGACTCAAAACAAACTAACAAAAAAAATATATATATGTGTTTTTGTATAAAAATTAAATTGGTCACAATTGCTCATTTTTGAGTACGCTGTCCCTTTAAATTTCACCAGGACCACACCTTGCTAGTGTGTTGGTTCTCTTATGTCTCTCTTGGAATGCTATGAAACACATCCAACTATATCATTTACAACACCCAATTTTCAATTCTCAGAGGACTAAAAGCATCGCAATCCACCACCACCGCCCTTAGTGCTGCTGAGCAATGAAGAGTGGAACACAAACCCTTAATGGGCAGACAGCATTAGTTCCTGGCAGCCAGCATAAAGAGACACTCAGCCCCTCTGTTTGGCCTGCGGGGTCAGATGAGCACTGTTACCCAGCACATCTGATTCAGACAGCCGGGCTGCTAAAAGGTCTCCTGGAAAGGGGTCGTAGGACAAGCCTGGCCATGTGAACTAACAAGCACTCTGACAGGAAAAGACCTGCCGGGAGACATATGCCAAGAGCTCACACTTCTCCTCACGGCAGAACATAATGACTCTGTGTGACCTCAACACAGAGGTGAGAGACAGAGGAAATTCTTGTACCTTTGACAAAGTTTCAGCGAATCATGCCAAAAGAACGTTTCCACTCCCATGAAACAGTGAAAATTAATTATAATATTCATTAATGATCATTACTCATGTTATCTTATTACTTTTGTCTTTTTGGCTAATTGTTATTATTATTATTTTGCTTCATACGTGCTTCATTTATTGCAATTCTGTGATTCACTTCTGGCTGGTTTGATTTATGGCTTTAAAAAAGTTTTTTAAAAAGTCCCTAATATTTCCAGAACCAAGTGGGCGGAGGCTGCTGCATTTTGTGGTGTTCTGCTAGTAGCCCCGCCCACTGTAAAGTCTTATTGGTCCAACACATCAAGTAACTTTTCATTGGCTATGACCATGTCATGTTAAGCTCGTGCTGGTAAATATGTAATAGCTAAAGAAAATAGACAGAAAATAGCTGGAGATTTGTTTTAAACAAATAGACAGTCCAGCACTAAACTTATTCTACATTATTGGCAGAGAAAGCCTTAAAATGTTCTCACAAGATTTTTGTTGTTTAGCGTTGACAGAGCCTAGGGCTGTCACCTGTTATATCTATTTCACTGGTATCTCTCAGGTAGCTCTCCTGATCAAAAACTGCTTTAAACTAGATGTGAGATTTCATTTGACCACGGTAAATGTGTGTTGTTGTTTTTTAAATACACAGTACAGACATCAGCTACACATACACCTCATTCACTAGAAGGATCATTATTTGGGCACAGCATTATTTCTCTGCCGACAGATCGGTTATTATGTGGAGACTGATTGAAGAAGATAAATGAAAGATTTCCTGTTTAAAGGGATAACTCAAATCTAACCTCTTTAAAGGGTTATGTGATACTTGACACTATCAGACAGACAGGAAGAAACCGGAAAGTCTTGATCACAGAACAGGAAACTCTTCAGACACAAACATTTGATCACGTAAAATGAATCGGAGAAGTAAATAATGAAGTCCTTTAAAGTGAGCCATTTTTTTGGAGCCATTAAAGGCCATTTCAAGTACATTTGACTAATAATATTAAGAATATCTGAACTGAAGGAATGCTGAAACTGAAAGGGGTGAATGGAAGTTGACCTCCTTACCTTTATCAGCCACAGACAGTGTGCTGCTCAAGTACTTCTCCTCAAGCATCCATGATGCATCGTTCAGCTTGGACGAGATGCCACAAGACCCCACACAGTAGACTTTAATGGCTGTAAAAGGGCAAATAGACATAATTAATACTTTTAAGGTTTAAAATTCAATCATGCCATTAAGAAAGTAAAAAAAAAACATTTAAATAATATATAAATAGATTTTATAGTATATAAATAGAGTAATTTAAATATTTATTAAGTATTCTGTATATTATCCTCTATAGCACTCTATATATTTCCAGTCAAAATATAAGATAAATAAATATTAAAATTAAAAATTACAAATATTGTGTTATTTATCAAAGAAAAACATAAAAATGTATTCAATTCTGAGACGCCTTCTCATTCCATTTAAACACAGATAAGGTTGTTGCGAAACATGTTGGCAAACCTTCCTTCACACCTCACACCAAACTAGACTTCTTTCAAACACTCCACCATTCAAGAAATGACTCAAAGGACGGGTCTGATGAGTCTAATCGCTTGAGATTTTCCATAGTAAACGGATCTGATGTCATGTTCTTCATGGCTAGAGCAACATAGCAAATGTTCAATAGGAATCATGATCGAACAAGCAATTTCTAGCGATCCAGACAACAGACATTCAATACCAATTAAACATTCACCCAGATGGAAAAGCCCTTTTGTCTGGAGCGTCGAGGAGAAACAGCCACCCTTATTTGCATTATAATTGAATGATGCTAAGCTCTCCGCACAGCCTTTATCAGGGTATACCTAGAAAACACAAAGACACCTCAACATTCAAAAACGAACCAGACAGACCAACGCCAAACCCTTCAAAGACCAAAATTTAGGTTGAAATCAAGCCTAAAGGTCAAGGTCACAAGACTTGTGTATTACTGTATAGCATTGGTGCTTTTGCCATTACTCTGCCACTAATATAGGCTATGCAGATGCATTTTTGAGCAATCTTTAATGCTCAGACAAACGTATACACCTTACATGACCCTGTCAGGCTGTTCACAAATATACAGTGTGTGCGCAAATCTGAATTTGAGTAAAAAGAGACAAACTGACTCGGCCATGTGACCACATGCTGATCTTATTATGTAATGGGCCAGTGGTTGGTGAAGCCCAAGAAATCTCAATTGGATTGACTCAAAACAGCAGGACAGAGCAAACACCACCATTACAGCTTTACTCTCACATATACAGTAGCTCAGAAATCATCTCCAAAACATTTAAAAAACCCATATGGTTTTCTGCAAGCATGCAGTCTTGGTGTGTCAAATTTCGCATTCACATTTAAAAAGCAGTACTGTAGAAAAAGACAGAAAAGATTACAATAACAGAACAGATGCCAATTGCACACCTTAGAGGTTGGCTTCATAATACTACTACATTTCAGCACAACAGGACCCCTGTGTTTATTAATACTTGATATGTGTGTGGCAGATTTGCATAGCATCTAACGAAAATACTAAATCAATAATTGAAATACACATAAAAAAAAGGTCATTATTTCCATCACAGAAGATTTGCAAGCAAATGGAAAATTATTCCGGGTAAGCCATTCACTCATTTGTTCTCCCAAAAGACAAAGACCACTAATATTTGCTGAAAGCTAGCTTGTGAATGTTTATAAGTGTATTAACATGCAGATTACCACACACTAAAAAACACACAAAACATGTTTGTTTTATGGAATCAATGACCCGGGCTGCTATTTTATCACATAAAGCAAAACATATGTATTGTACCGTCTACAAATTGCACTAATTAAGATACTATGTCTTGGTGCAAGCGTACTTTTTAGTATGCAAGTCAAACCCCAGACAAGACAGATAAACTGCTCAGGGTAAGTGTGGCCACAGCAAACCCGTCATGAATGAAGCCAGGCATCATTTCCCAGAGAAAAACTGTCAGTTTGCATTTCCAGACAGAGGTAGAAGGGGGGGGGTTGAATCAGAGCAAGCATAACACACAGCTAAGGAATGTTAAAGCTTGTTTGTGTGTGGCCGGCACACAGTCTAAATCAGCACCAGTTCACCACAGACACAAAGCACTGGTGGCAGATGGCAGCGTATCACTGGACTGGGCAGGTGCCCTCCCTGGCACACTGGCATAAGAGCCCTTCCATCTCCAGCACAAATAAAATAACTAAATCCAAAGAAGAGACGCTCCTCCAAGTATCAGACGACTCATGAACGAATAAATAGGCATTAAAGCACCAGTGCCATCTGCTGTGTACCATCTGGGCACTTCTGCTGGCATAAGGAAACTTTATGCTGACTATTTTATACCTCCACATACTAAAAAAAGCAGCAACGAAAATGAAAACAATGAAACCTATTTTGCTTTAACTACAGGACTTTCCATTACTTAATTTGACCTTTCCAGTCCTGTGTAAAATATCACACTAATAATCATTGAAACTAATTCACTAATGACTCACTCAGACAGATTTGAAAACCAGTTTGATTTACAACCTTAAAAAAACAGCTGCAGCTTTCGAAAGAATTTAAAAAGAATGATTCATTCCCAATTCTGCTATGGTAAGTATACTCAGATTCTACCTGATTATCATTTTTTTCTCTTCACTAAAGAACTTTTTCAGTTTTTACATTTATTTTTCAGATATATGGTCATAGGGATATGTAGCTAGCATGCTTACAAAAAAAGAACATATAGAGTATAGTAAAATAAGTTTATGAAACACACAAGTTTTTTTTTTAACAACTGGACAGCTGCAGTCTACCATTGTAAAGCAGACTGACTCATACCATCAAAACCCTGACTGAAACACTCAACTATTACAGGAAATAGCACAACCAAAGAGAGGATGTAGAGACGACTTTGCTTCTGTTTGTTAGTCTAAAGTAAAAGGTTACTCTGACTCTGAATGTGGCTATTAAAATGAAAATAGTTCTTGTGCAACATGGCGAGGCCAGCTGGATTCATTGCAGCTTCGTTCAGACAAAAGAGCAAGATGGAAATGAAGCTTTCATAAAATGGAAATAAGCCTCTCAACCTCAGAGTGATTATAAAGTGAGAGTGTAGCATGTGTGTGGTTTAAGGTGTTACTCTTCAAACATCTCGTGTATTTTGTCTTCCATTAGAAGCAATGGTTCTAACAGCATGTTATGATTTCACATCATCTTATTTCAGCACCACAGAAGAGAAATTATGCCAAATCAAATGTTTTTCAGTCCACAGAGCAACACAAAAACAAATTTATTACCTGAACGGTCAGCGGTGCGTTCAAGGTTTATGGAATTAGTGTTGTCACAGTACCAACATTTCTGTATTTTATGTTTGGGTAAATAAAGGGCATTTACTATTAAAGTTAAAATCAAATATTGTGAGATTATTTCTTAAAAAAATACCTTTACATTTCTGTGTGTAAACAGCCTCATGACCAATTTGTGTGTATTCGTACAAGGTCCCAAATTCGTGCTAATTCGTACTAATTTGTATGACCTCACTCAACCCCTGTGATGGGTAGGTTTAGGGGCAGGGTTAGCTTTAGGTCATTCGTACAAATTCATGTACGTTTTAGAAGAAATCGTATGATTTTGTACAAATTAGCCACCTCGTAAAACAGGGGTGCCCAACCCTGCTCCTGGCGATCGACTGTCCTGCAAAGTTTAGCTCCAACTCTATTCAAACACACATGAAGCAACTATATACGTTTTTTACAGTTGCAGCTAAACTTTGCAGGACAGTCGATGGCCAAGAGCAGGGTTGGGCACCCCTGTCGTAAAATATGTACGAATTGCCGTGAGATCAGGTTGGATATGATGCTGGTTTTACTCAAGCGAAACGGTAAAATGTATGTGAAGTCACTCTCGGAGCAGTTCTGGAGATGTTGTTTATGTATTTATGTCCTCAGTGAGACGGCAGAAGCTAAAATCACCGCAAGCATCACACGCACTTCAGTGTATGTAGTAAACAAAAGCGTTTCTCTGCCATTCGTTCATTCACACAGTCTCGCAGAACATGCAGGATTTATATTTGAATCGAGTTTTGTAGCTTAATGTTACTGGTCCATATAGTAAACTGTTTGCTACATTGCATTTTTAAACTTGATTCCGAGATTCTGTCTGCGTTTTCTGCATCAAGAACCGGATTGACCGGGTACTCCGTAGTCCGTACAACTGGTAATTGAGAAAAAAACTAGTAGAGTTGCCATGTAAACGCACTATGATTTATGCTGTATATTATAAGAAGTCACAGCTTAAGTAAGAAACCATACAAAATGTAAGCCATTATTCACTGAAAAAGAGGATATGAATGATTCTTTCTTTTTGATCTGAATCAATACTCAAATTCCAGTTATTTTTCTCAGCCAAATATGACTTTTGAAAACTTGTAATATAGAGCTTGAATCATATTGACAATGTTTATGATATACTAATAATGCTTTTGCATTATTTTTAAAAGTTTAAAAGGCTTCAGTTCCTATTAATTGCAACTGCAATTCCATTATATATAAAAAAAATCTTCTAGAGGAAAGAAAGTCAATTTTAGGGTGAGTAAATGGTAACAGAAAATTCATTTCTGGATGAAATATTCCTTTCAAGCTGTACACTGTGTGCTGGGCTCTGATTCAGAGTCTACAGGGGGACACGCTGGAGTTAGTCCAGGCCTCTTGGCAGCTTATACGGTTCAGCGCATGTGTCAGAGAAACACCGCAGTGGGCGTCCAGAACGTCTCCTGTGTTTATCACAACCCTTCCACATGGGAAGACAACGTGGGCTAAACCTGCTTCCTAACACATGCAGCGTAAGCAACACTGCTGCCAGTCGTCAGACGACTGTGAGAAACTACGCACCCATATATTATCAATGAGTTTATATCTAAGAATACAACACACAAAGACCTATTCCAGTATTCCTCCAACAATACTGTATATTCAAACACACAAACCTAATTGTTAACAAAACGCGAATAACAAGAATTCTTATAAAAATCTAACAGAACATTCATTATCTGTTTGAAATAAGATTCTGTCCAGTGCCGCCCATGTCCTTTAAGCATGTCCCTGCCTTAGGGCAGGAATTTATGGGTGATATTACACAATTGAGAGTTTAAGGTATAGGCATAACTGGCTCTGAAAGCTCAGCTCTGTAATGTATTAGACCATTAAACCTCCTTTAAGAAACACGTCATGTTTATCTTACATTACAAGATAACAAGACTTTTTAACTGCCTTCCTTATTTTAACACATACACTTTAAACATACATTAATATTTTTACAAGAACACATCATTTTTGCATTTCTAAAAAAAAACTCTAAATAAATATTAAAATTTTATTCAGAAATGTAAAAATCTTATTGGGCACTTTGCATTAAAAACATTAAGTTACTAAATTAATAAATATATTTGTTATCTATTTTGATTTACCTTTTTTCAGAAAAGTATGCAAAAAATATTTTGGCTTTTTAAATGTACAAAATTACTTTATTTTCTGTTTTTTATTTATTTATTTAGAAATTAAAACAATCTTGTTGGGCATGATGTATGTAAAATATTTTATTTTATTCATAAATGGAAACATTGTATTGGGCATTCAGCAATACAAAACAAAACTAAACTAAATAAAAGTAAATAAAATTTAATTAAATAAAATTAGATGAAACATTTTTTTTAATTAATTAAATAAAAATAAATAAATATTAAAATTAATTCAATTAAATTATAAATTAAATTAAAATTAAAATTAAAATTAAAATTAAAATTAAAATTAAAATTAAAATTAAAATTAAAATTTAAATATTCAATTAAATTATAAATTAAATTAAAATTAAATTTCTGAAATTAAAAAACTTCTGAAACCCTTCAGAGAGAATTTGACCCTGTGAACCAAGAGCAATGCAACAGTGAGTCAGCACAGTGAAGGTCTGCCTGCACTGGCATAGAAACGGACAGCTGGGTTTGAGGAGAGACTGATATTTCCTTGTTTACTCTTGGGCTGGATACAGTTCAGCTGGAGTGGAGACACACAAAAGAGCTAAAGTGTGTTTGTCTATGGTCAGGTTTTTCTTTCGACAATGCACACAGAAGTCGTCGTTGATCCCTAGGCCAAAACACAAAGAAGGTCTGTATAACAGCTAGCACAGGGTCGACTTCAATTGGTCAAGTGTGTGATTAATGAGATTAATAGAAAGCAATGAATTAACTGAGAGAAGGAAGTTCCATTAAACATGCTTTATTCAAAAGGAAGAAAGCATCAAGTGATTATGACGTTCAGCAGAAGACACAATACAACCCTTCAAATGTCTGTTGGACATCAGACTTGATAATTATTGGGTTTCAACAGCTGGAAGCAATGGACTGGTTTATTTCACCCACTGACACATTAACTACATCACCACACCACACACAATGGATGACTTATAAAACATTATGTGTCTCACAATGACGCAAAGTTTCACCGCAGATTGGTGACTTTCGCCCATCGAATCATGACATAAGTGTGACACCAGACATCAGTAAAAGAAAAGAATGTAGAGACAAAATTCAAGAAAATCATAATGGTTTTGAACAGCATTAGGATGAATAAATGATGACAGACACTTCCTTTTTGTGTAGCGATAAATAATTTGCCAGCAGAACTGAATGCTGAGGCTGAATTCTAACACTACATTTCATCATAAGCGTGGCATCCTTGATGCTCGAGGGTAACTCAACTCCCATGTCCTCATTAAAACTTCAAGAGCAATTAGACGCTCTTGCTTTCCCTCTTCAGTCTAACCTCGCTCCTGACCCCGCCACGACTCCCTTTATGAGCTTATTACAGCCTTTAATCCACTGGCACCACAGATCACAAAGCTCAATTCACCCATAATACATCTGCCATTCACATCATTGGTCACACCGTCTTCAGCTGTATGGTAAAGAATGAAAATGAGAGCACTATGTGATACAGGCTAATATATGGCAGATATAAAGAGATTCCTATAGAATCTGGGAAAAACCATAAATTGACCAGAATTCCCTGCATTGTATGTAAATTTTTGTTCGAATGTAATGTTTTTGCTTTAAAATCACTCTGTTTCTTCATAGTTCTTCTTATCAGTTATGTTTACTAGGGTTGTATGTTACATATAATGTTATTAAATGAATGTTTATTGCATATTTCAGTTTAATAAGTCTGATGGTGTTTAGTGTTTGCGTGAACGACACGGAGCGCCTTCTATATATTTAACAGTGTTGTTTTAGTATGATTAATACAGTTTTTACTTTAAATTAGATTTTATTTTTATAATTTCTGTCTTCATTTCATTTTTAGTTAAAATTGTAATAATTTTGTCATGTTTGTTCAGTCATTTTCTTTTTTTATTGAACGAGCTGCAGCTATAGTCATATTTTTTAATTAACAGACATTCCCAGAATTCCCTTTATTGCATTTCAAATTTAGTTTTAACTGTGTTTCTTCTTAGTTTTTTCTTACCAGCCAGTTATGTTTATTAGGGTTGTATGTTACATGTAATGTTGTTGAACTAATGTTTATTGCATATTTCAGTTTAATAAGTCTCACTATGATGGTGTTTAGTGTTTGTGTGA
>JAUCMS010000048.1:2091280-2104309 GCA_032357445.1 Enteromius radiatus
CGCGCGTCGCGTTTTAATACGCGGTGCCCACAGCAGTTTTGAACGCAAGAACTCATCCTGAATGGACGCTAAGATCTGAAGGTACACTCATTTGTGGACGTTTAAAGATGGAAACCAAGTGATAACAAACACTAAAATACACTTGTTGAAACGCACACAATATACAACGTGCTTCCACCGCGATCCAGAAGCGGCTCGGGTGAGATTGTGCAATCGAACCGAAACCAGCAGCATACGATAAAACAGGATGTAACGTTACATTGAGGTTCACGAATGCGAGAGCGTAGACGTTAATGCCTTCCTATCACAGCTCCCATTTCACATAAATATACATGTATATGAACCAGCACTGTAGTGTATACGAAACAGAGCAGCAACGGATGCAGAATGTCAACATGCAAACATGCAACACGTCCATGTTGACATGCATTATATTACAACACCCAAACCAGAAGCTTAGCAGCTGTGCCATCCATGTAAGCATATGTAAGATACACAGCGTCGCTTACCTTTAAACTGTAAGGAGTGGCTTGTTTTAATTCTCACAGTTCCTGATATTGACTCCCCGGGGTTGTAGACGACTTTGTTATTAGTGAAAGTAATCTCGAATTCCTGAAGCTTCCCCATGTCGTTCAGAAGCACCACTCAAGCACTCAAGAAAAATGAGATCGACGGTAAAACTAAAGGGTAAAAGCGGCCAGTTTCACGTCCCACCTGCGGCTCTCATCTCTCCGCCCATCCGCGAGCGCTGACGTCATCGGGATAGGCAGACTGCCCCTGCTCTTTATGATCCCGAGGTTGTTTCAAATAATATAATTAATGACACGGTGTATTTAATGTTTAATTTGAGTGCTAATAAACTTACCAGAATAAATAATATTCTTAATTCATATAAGCTTGTCATGCACATCCAAAACATTACCTACAGTGAAGATTTTCATATATATAGGCTATATTCATATTTTTTTTTCTTTGCTAGTATTGATATTGCATCAGACTGACATATGTATATGAATTACAAAATTGCTTGTTTTATAATGATGTGTAATATTATAAATAATGATTAAAATTCATTATATATTCCTAAATTGATTTTCTTGTTTACACCATATTCATATGTTTGTCTTGTGAAGTACCTCTGTATTTTGTATGAACAGCACTGTACTTCTGAATAAAAAACTGAGTGTCACGTCACTGACCCATATACTGCTGTAATGTAAATGTGCAAATAGCACCACGCTGAGCCAACCAGGAAAATCAGCAAAAATCCATACCCCCATCTGTGAGACACAAGCATTGACAAAACTGAACAGGCATCTTTTCTGCCATTGTTCTGGGAATAATAAATTCACCGAACACTTCTGCGCTCCACACATCACTCATCCTCTGAGATGTCTTTGTGCAGTTCAGATTAAATTAGGGTTTAATAGAAAACATAAAAATGTATTAATATCACTCAAGATTTAAAAGATTTGTCAAATTGTTTTTGTTCTAATACACTTGTGTGAAAGAAGTAAAAGGTACGAGCATTAATAACATCTACTGTCAGATCCTTAAACTGTTTCATGGATTACAGACATTTTACTGGAAAACAGTTCTAAAAATAACGATTAATAAAATTAAGTAATGGAATTTTGAGTAAAAAACAAACAATTATTTGTGTAGGTTATTACAAACCTTAATGAGTACCAATAACAAAATTCAGTGACATTTTAATTTAAGGTGTCCTTGTACATTTAAGTAGCCTACTGAGTAGGCCTAATATAAGATAAAAGCATGTAGGCTACTTATTATATTATATAAGTTGTAGGATTAGGGTTTGGCTTAGGGTTACTTGGATGTAACTATACATAATTAACTGTAATTACAGTACGTAAGGACACCTTAAAATAAAGTGTTACCCATATTTCTCCCATGGTTACTCGAAGCGTTACCCGAGTTCTAAACACTTGCCTATTACGCCCCCTTATGGACATCCAAAAGAACAGCAACACTGGTTTACATATTACACAGATTCCAGATAATGTTTTATTATCCACTTTGATTTTCACGAACTTGAATGTGCGAGACTTCCGGTGCCATTGGCTTGCAGTTATTGTACATGTAGGCCTACAAAGGCTGCCATGCTGCTTGATGTTACAAATAGTAGCCTAGCTATTTGTGGTCGTATTATGTATGTTGTCATACATGGCGTTTTTGATACTATTTGTTATTCTTCTAATGCTTCGGAAGTCTCACACATTAAAAGAAATAGCTTAATTCCGAATAGTCAACAGTAAAATAATTCAATCCACATATTATTTTATTGATTTTCTTATGATTAAAGAAATATGATATTTATGTCCTAATAAATGTGTATTCATTCTAATATTCTTCTAAACGACCACTATTTGTTTCCATAATTCCATTATTTAAATTCTTCCTCCTCTTCCAGCATGCATGTGACGGCCATTACACAGGTCACAGCATATGGGTCACAGTTGGCTGCAGGACGGCGGTCCTCAAAGTAACCACATTTATTTTCAGCCACCCGATAGGGGATACGAATACTAGCCGCACGGTTAGCAACACCTGCTGAGAAATCATGGATGTTGGAGAACACCCGATAGCCTGTGAGTCTCCGCTTGTTGTCCTCGCCACCGCTTGGATCGTAGACACGAATATGCTCTGCGTGACGCTTGCTCAGTTTCTTGATGGCTTTCTCAATGTGCCTGATGCAGAGAGATGGAGGATGATGAAGGTCAGATGACATGGCAACATAACTTTCTCTCTCTGACTAGTGACTAATGTGTGTATGCAATTAAGTACATACTCAATTCCTCCTTGTTCTCTCATTTGCACTGTGCTCACATTGATGTGGCAGCCCGCTCCGTTCCAGTCTCCTGTCATGGGTTTTGGGTCGAGGGTGGCCACCACTCCAAAGTCTTCACACACCCTGTGGAGCAGGAAACGTGCCATCCAGAGATGATCTCCCATCTCTATTCCTTCACATGGACCCACCTGGAACTCCCACTGCAGAGAGAGCAAACTATCCAGACTGAGCATCCAGAACATGATGTCTAATAATTATAATATAATGGTGGTTACCTGAGAGGGCATGACCTCTGCGTTAGTGCCACAGATTTTGACGCCGGCATACAGACAGGCTTTATAATGACACTCCACAATGTCTCTGCCAAAAGCTCGGTCAGCACCAACACAGCGGTAATATGGGCCTGAAAAGAAAGAAAGAAATTTAATTTGTGGTTTAAAAAAATGTCTCAGGCAAAACTTCCCACAAAAAGAGTTTCCAGAAGAGTGTAAGCTGTTTTAGCCACAAAAAGGGGAACTAACACAATATTAACGTCTTGTTTACGAGTATAAAATGTGTGTATAGAGGAATTTGAGCATTACTGTTCACCCTTTTTACATAATGTTGTACTCTCACCCAACTGTGGATGCAACAACTCAAGATGAGATTTAACCTTGTGGTTTGGGAAATCCAAGTTTGGGCCAGCCATAAGGGTGTCCATCCACTCCTAGGAGAGTGTATTCCTGCTCCATGCCAAACCAGGGATGAAGGTCTTTGACCCTCTCCATTACCTTGTTACAGCGGTTACGATGGTTTGATTCTGAGAGAAAAATTGGGATAGTATTTTGTGTAGTTACGAGCGCTTTTACAATATTACAATATTTACATATATTTACATGAAAACCTTTATACATCATGCTCTACCAGTTCAGCAAGAGTAACAGTGGTGCAGAAGAAAAACATCCAAATTTGGGTTTTAGTATAATTTAAGCCCAATATACCTGCAGGCTCCCGGGTGTGCTTGAGGACCTCACAGAAGACCAGTTTGTTAGGATCTAAAAAGAAGGGGTCCCTGAACATGCAGACCGGAGACAGTAGCATCTCAGTGCTAAATCCTTCAGTTTGCGTATTGATGTCCCATTCTGGTATATCTACCAAAAAAAAAATAAAAAATTACAAGTATGCATGCATGATAAACTCAAATAAAATCCAAAACATGCTTAATGAAGAAATGTCTGCAGTACCAGCTATGGTTTTTGGCTCAAAGTCCATGGTTCGAGTCTTGCAACACAGGTCCACTCCACAATAAGCAATCCAGACGTAAGTGACTTGACTGAATTCTCCCTGAGGAAGACTGAGGTATCTCTCCCGTAAGACTTTGTTAAGACGTGAGCTGTCAGATACATATGACATACTGGAGCAGATAAAATGCAACAAAACAAAACAAAACAAACAAAAAAATGTATGTATTTAAATGGTATTAGTTTTGTAGATGAGTTTCCCCCTCTCCTGTTTTTCCCAGGCTGAACCCAGACTGGAGTGACAACTGAACCTATGCACATATATTATATCTACTGTTACCTGAAGGAGGTCCTCAAATTTCCCTGTTTCCTATAGGTTGCAGCTGCCAAAAAAACTCAGATGTATACATATATATATATACATATAGAGAAAGATAGATAGATAGATAGATAGACACAGCCATTCAAAAGCTTGAGATCAGAAGGATTTAAAGACAATTCTTCTGCTCATCAACAATGCAATTATTTGATCAAAAATAATGAAAAAAAAAACATATTAATATTGTACAATATATGTGTAACAAAGGAGACAGGGACGGTCAGATCCATTCTCAAGCTTTATTCGTGGTCAGACAGGCAGGGTCAAATACTGGCAAAACAATAGAGAGAGGGCAGAATCAAGGTCAACATAATCAGGCAGCAATCAATCAAAATACCAAATAAACAGTCCAAGATAACAAACGGGAAAATAAATAGGAACGCTTATAAATGCAACACTAGGAAACAGGACCTTGCAGTGAGTTGGAGTGTGAACCTGGTGAGTCGGAGGCAGAACTGGGGAATGTACAGGGGACCAGGTTCGTGAAGAGGAGACAAACAACGAAGCTGTGGAGGACCTGAACCATGGAGCAGAGGTAGAGGCACATGGGAACACAGCAGTGCATGCTGAACAAAAGCCCTCCAAGGTATGGCTGATGACCCTGAAACCCTCCAGGGAACACTGGGGGAAAACTTTGAAGTGAGTTGGAGTGTGAACCAGTGCCCTCTGGAGGGGTTTGTGGGCACTCCAATGGGAAATCATGACACTATGACTTAAATTAAAAAAAAAAAAATTCTGTTTTAATATACCGTAAAATATCATTTATTTATGTGATGCAAGCATAATTTTCATCATCCGTTACTCCAGTCTTCAGTGGCACATGATCAGAAATCATTTTATTACCAATATGCTGATTTATTATTAATGTTGGAAACAGTTATGCTGCTTAATATATTTTTTGGAACTTGTGAGACTTTTTTTCAGAATTTTTTGATGAATAAAAAGTCCAAAAGAAGCATCCATTCAACATATTTTTTAACAATGTAAGTTACTTTTTATTAACTTTGACTAAAAGGAAATCACAAACCACAAGAACAGTAGTGTATATTATAAAATTTTAAAAGATTCTTTTTAGTGACACTAAAAACTGGAGTAATGGTGCTGAAAATTCAGCTTCGCATCACAGGAATAAATTATGCTTTAAAATACATTAAAATAGCTTTATTACATATGACTGCTCAAACCAATTACTGTGATGTTTTTTCATGTGCTTTATCTGAGTAAAATGTGAACTGGTATTTAAACCCTTGAAAAAGTGGTTATAAAAATCTGTTCATTAAAACCATGTGCATTGTTTTAGCAATTAACTTGGAATGCAATCTTCTGATTTTCATTTGTGTGACAGGAAGAGAATCAGTGGTTAACCTCAGTCAGGTTCAAATGTGATCAATTGTGCACACAGGTTGGTGTATGATCATTAAATACCACAAAACTTGCCCGCAAATCATGCGTCATAAAACATTCCTTTCAGAAGAATAGTTTAATATGTCTAGGGTATGATTAACAGACACAAATAACAATTAGAACAGGATAAAGTGCCATCTATTTAACATTTTAAACAATTATTAATTTCCAAAAGTGTGTTAATTAAGTTCATGGGCATCTTTCCCTATTTCCAGCATGCATGTGATGGCCATTATGCAGGTCACGGCATATGGGTCACAGTTGGCGGCAGGCCGACGGTCCTCAAAGTAACCACATTTGTCCTGACCCACCTGACGAGGGATACGGATGCTGGCCCCGCGGTTAGCAACACCTGCAGAGAAATCATGGATGCTGGAGGTCTCGTGGCGACCCGTGAGGCGGCGTTTGTTATCTTCTCCACCGTGTGGGTCGTAAACACTAATATGCTCTGCGTGATGCTTGCTCAGTTTCTCGATGGCTTTCTCAATGTGCCTGATGCAGAGAAAACAATCATATACAGCATGGTCAAAAAATGATTACAGACAACTGAAATGATAATGACATAAAAGAACAATATCATTTATATGCATAGCTCAGTACATACTCAATTCCTCCTTGTTCTCTCATTTGCACTGTGCTCACATTAATGTGGCAACCAGTTCCGTTCCAGTCTCCTGACATGGGTTTTGGGTCGAGGGTGGCCACCACTCCAAAGTCTTCACACACCCTGTGGAGCAGGAAACGTGCCATCCAGAGATGATCTCCCATCTCTATTCCTTCACATGGACCCACCTGGAACTCCCACTGCAGAGAGAGCAAACTATCCAGACTGAGCATCCAGAACATGATGTCTAATAATTATAATATAATGGTGGTTACCTGAGAGGGCATGACCTCTGCGTTAGTGCCACAGATTTTGACGCCGGCATACAGACAGGCTTTATAATGACACTCCACAATGTCTCTGCCAAAAGCTCGGTCAGCACCAACACTGCAGTAATATGGACCTGATGGAAAGAGACACAAAATTCAGAATAAATGCTGGCATCTTTTAAATATACAGCAGTCAACATTTGAAGTAAATTTGCCCTAAGACAAGAATGCTTTTTGGTAAACTTTGATAAAAGGTTTTGATCTACTTCGATTGTTGACTACTGTAGAGCTGGTACATAAATGGGATTTTATTGTACAGTCAGATGCATGAAAATTGAAATTTCACACCCTTGTGGAACAAGTCCAAGCAGCATTTTTTTCCATACAATGAAAGTGAATGGTGACCGTGGAAGCAAGATTTTAATTAATAAAAGTGAAAAAAAAAAGTTTCACAGACAAAGCTATAAAAATAACATTAGGACTAGAATATTTTGCAATTATAGAGATATGGACTATTTTATGCAGATTTTTGCCTTTTTTTGGAGCTTGAAGGATTCTGTGTGTGTAGGAACATGAACTCTGTACCATGGTGTAAAGCTCTAACCAAAATCCAAAGCCACCTCAGCCAATCAAAACAGAAAGTGTTTTCTAATTGAACATGGCATGCATCCAGATTATTTTTAGTTGGTTGCAAAGAACCAATATGTTTTCACAACACAGATTTTAGTGATATCTGTATGTTAGGAAGGACATTTTACAATGTGTGGCATTCAAAAATCCTTTACAGCGGCTTGATACAAGATTTAACCTTGTGGTTTGGGAAATCCAAGTCTGGGCCAGCCATAAGGGTGTCCATCTACTCCTAGGAGAGTGTATTCCTGCTCCATGCCAAACCAGGGATGAAGGTCTTTAATCTTCTCCATGACCTTGTTACAGCGGTTACGGTGGTTTGATTCTAAAACAAACAATTTTGTTTGTTAGTTCTACACAAGTTAAATCTGTATGATCACAAACAGCAATTTTATAACTCGAATCTCTGCACATTTCATAAGGTTGTATTTTGAATGACTTTTTAAAGTTTAATGAATTACAAAGTTTTATTTTTAAGCATTATATCATTTTTATATTGGATAAATGTTACCTGCAGGTTCACGGGTGTGCTTGAGCACCTCACATAGCACCAATTTGTTCGGGTCCAAGAGGAAGGGGTCCCTAAACATGCAGATCGGAATCAGTAGCATGTCACTGTTGTGTCCTTCAGACTGGCCAGTGCTGGAACCATCGAAATTCCATTCTGGTAGGTCTGTCAAAGAACACAACACCAACAAAAATGAGATAAGAATACATCAAATGTTGAGGATAAAGAGTGTGTAACAAGTTAATGCTTTGTTACTAGCAATGCTCTTTGGCTCTGACTCCATGGTTCGAGTCTTGTTTCGCAGACCCTCTCCAGAGCCATCGATCCAGATGTAAGTGACCTGGCAGAACTGTCCCTGGGGTAGACTGAGGTATTGCTGCCGCAGGGCCTTGTTGAGACTAGAGCTGTCCGATAAGTAAGACATACTGGATCAGACTTACAGTAAGCAATGAACCTGGAGAAATAAAACAAGTTAAAACACATTTCTATAGAAAAATATGATGTTTTTATGTAATAGATAATAAATAGATAAGTCATTTATTAAAATAGCATGCCAATTCATTTTCAAGAAATTATAGCAATGTCGGATATTAGAGAAAAAACTGAATAGAAAAACAAAGAAACGCACTGTAGTGGCTATTTAAATGAAACTATATATTCAATTAACATATTCTGTGCACTGATATAATAATATCATTAGATAATATATTATTATTTTATATTATTAATATATATTATTTTTAATTGTTCATTGACTGCAATGAATAACAAGCTAAACAAACTAAATTTCAGTGCTTATTAATATAACATATAAAATGTACTAATTAAAGATGACTTACTCAGAGCTGTATATCTGGCTCCACTTCATACGAAGACTAAAACGTTGTCTTCTTTAACATTCACATTTAAGGCTGTCATTGAGGTTGTGTAGGGGTGACATAGATAGCAACGGTTTTCTCACCTCAGCTCCCCTGAACACTCAATTACACACTAGATTTTCTTTTCCACTGGCCAAGAGACATCAGCACAAATAAAGCAGAGCTTTTTACAGTCCAATTAGTCTCTGATGTGCCAATAAACACACAAGAGTCCCAACCGGCTGAATTAGTCATTGCTGTAAATAACCTGACAATTTATTTGCAAAAATGCAGATGAAGGAAAAACAGCTTAAATAGAAACTGCCTGTTTGCATCTTAGCACATAGACACAATTTTTGTAGTCCACTTAAATTACAGGTAGTACATTAAAGTATACACCCTACAAACAAGTAAAACTGGCATGAGCAACATGTTGAAGATATTTACAGCTGAAAATAAACAAACCCAAACAAGTGGAAAGTCTAGTATCAGCTACAATCTTTATCTTTGGATCAACATACCTTTAAATGAAATTAAATCTGTCAGTGGGGTAAGAAAACAAATATATATATATATATATATATATATATATATATATATTGTCACGGTGCATGTTAACTCAGACGATGACAACGGCAGCGACTTTGCACATAGACTTTAATACTGTCAAAGAGTAACAAATGACAGGGTACACGCACATAAAATAACCTTAACAATCGACACACAGGACAGAATACAATGGGCTTTTTAAACACAAGGGCAGATGCAAGACAGTTGAGGGACACAGGTGGCAGGGATAAACTCATTAATTAACAAGAACAAGACCAAATAAGGACAAACAGGAAATACTAAAACGAAACTAAAACTAACTAAAAAAATTTTCTTGGGGAAGTCAGCCGACCGTAAGGGCCCCGGGTCGTGTGGGTGTCCCATGGACCAGGCTCTGGAGGGCGCTCCTGCAGCTCGCACTCAGGGGAACACTCTTGCAGCGTGTGCTCAGGGAGGCACTCTTCAAGCGCAATCTCAAGGGCTGGAATCGGGATCGGCTCTCCTGGCCGAGACTCTGAAACAGGGATTGGGATCGGCACTCCTGGCCATAATCTAGGGACTGGAATCAGAATCGGCACTCTTGGCCATAAACTAGGGGCTGTAATCGGGATCGGCTCTCCTGGCTGAGACTCTGGAACTGGGATCGGGATCGGCACTCCTGGCCATAATCCAGGGGCTGGAATCGTGATCAGCACTCCTGGCCGAGACTCTGGAACTGGGATCGTGATCAGCACTCCTGGCCGAGACTCTGGGATTGGGATCGGCACTCCTGGCCATAATCTAGGGACTGGAATCAGAATCGGCACTCTTGGCCGTAAACTAGGGACTGGAATCGGGATCGGCTCTCCTGGCCGAGACTCTGGAACTGGCATCGGGATCGGCACTCCTGGCCATAATCCAGGGGCTGGAATCGGGATCTGCACTCCTGGCCGTAATCTGGGGGCTGGAATCGGGATCGGCACTCCTGGCCGAGACTCTGGAACTGGGATCGTGATCAGCACTCCTGGCCGAGACTCTGGAACTGGGATCGGGATCGGCACTCCTGGCCATAATCTAGGGGCTGGAATTGGGATCAGAACTCCTGGCCGTAATCTAGGGGCTGGAATCTGGATTGGCACCCCTGGCCGAGACTCTGGAACTGGAATTGGGATCGGCACTCCTGGCCGAGACTCTGGAATTGGGATCGGCACTCCTGGCTGAGACTCTGGAACTGGGATCGGGATCGGCACTCCGGGCTGTAATCTAGGGGCTGGAATCGGAATTGGCACTCCCGGCTGTGACTCTAGAACTGGGATCAGGATCGGCACTCCTGGCCGTAATCTAGGGGCTGGAATCAGGATCGGCATTCCTGTCCGTAATCTAGGGGCTGGAATCGGGATCGGCACTCCTGGTCGAGACTCTGGAACTGGAATCGGCATCTGCGCTCTTGGCCGCAACTCTGGAGCTGGAATCGGAATCGGCACTCCCAGCCGTAAACTAGGAACTGGAATCGGGATCGGCACTCCTGGCCGAGAATCTGGAACTGGATTCGGGATCGGCACTACCAGCTGAAATTCTGGAACTGGACTCGGAAACGGCACTCCTGGCCGTAACTCTGGAACTAGACCCGTGAACGGCACTCCTGGCCGTAATTCTGGAACTGGATCGGGAAACTGCGGATCGGAATCCGGGGGGGATTAAAGCTGGCATGTCAGACCACAAATCAAGTTCGGGATCTGGGCCATGTGGACTGGAAACTGCAGGGATCTGGAGCTGTCTTTGTGGAGTTGGCACTGGCTTGACTCCATACTGTGAAGATCTGGGGCTTGCACCATACATATATTTGACTCCACACAGAGCCGCTTTTGGGAGCGGATTCCGCCTAATAGTGAGGCATGAGCCGGACAATGGAGAATGGCCTCCTGGCCATTGCTCGTGAGGGCTGGGAAGATGAGTGAGCCCGTTGAGGAGGCGGTGGAGGATTTCCTCCTAACTTATGACACAGAACACAGACAAGGGCGTGACATATGTATAACAAGATTATTTTTCTTACTTTCTCTTCGGATCAACAGACCTTAAAATAAAATAAAATAATCTGTAAATGGGGTAACCTGTTCTCCCAAGACACCTTAACCATTGTAGTGTTTAAAAGAAAATACAGGCAGAGAAGAAAAATAAAAATGAGAGAAGATAAAGATGATGACACCAAACCTTTAACGTAAACAGTTTTCCATCTGCATTCTTGTGTTTTAGGTGGCTCTTGATAATATTTATGAGACAAAGGAGAGCAAAAGTAAAATTAAAAAGAGGCTAACCACAATCACCTGAAATGCCACATGTGTTAAAGTAACCAGATAGAAATGTAGCATTACATCACTTACCAACAAAGGATTTTCTGCAGTGAATGAGCGCTGTCTGAATGAGAGTTAAACAGATGATAAAAACATCACAATCTACACCACTCTAGTTCATTAATCAACATCTTGTGTTCGCAAGGAACAAATCTAAAAGTAAAGCATTTTAACTTTAAACCATTGCAATATGAATACTAATCCATAATAACATAACACTTCCTACTGTGAAAAAGTGCATCCTCTCACAAAATCCAAAAAAAAAAATTTCAAATTGTTTGATTTGTAACCAGTGCAATGATCTCTATATATATCTGTCCTGATTCAGACAAGATAATATTCCAAAGGAATATAAAGAACTCATATTTTAGCTGGAAACAATGGTTTGATGTTAAAAATGTCTGAATGGTGGATTTGTTTCTTACAAATATTCAACTTGTTGCTTTACAAGGCATTAACTGATGGATAATAGTTGTGTATAATTGTGATGCTTTTATAAGCTGTTCTGGCGGCACCCATTTTTGTTTGGAGAACATTTTCAGCAAATGTTCATTTTTGCATAAACTATTGTGCTCATGAACTAGCGCACATTAAAATCTTTCTGATGAGACAGATCAAAAATTAATAGGCCCTATTTGAAAATGCTAAGTGGTTCAACATTGAAAGTGTTTGATAGTGAAGTGACTTGTGGCCAGGTATGGTGACCCATACTTGGAATTTGTGCTCTGCATTTAACCCATCCAACGTGCGCACACACAGAGCAGTGAGCAACCACACACACAATGGGCAGCCATTGCTGCGGCGCACGGGGGGAATTGGGGAAACGGTGCCTTGCTCAAGGGTCTCACCTCAGTCGTGGTATTGAAGGTGGAAGGAGTGCTGGGAATTCACTCCCCCCACCCACAATCCCTGCCGGACCTGGGACTCGAACCCGCGACCTTTGGGTTACAAGTCCAACTGATAAACGCCAGAAATCCCAAACCTGCTTATACAATAACACCTCAACTCCAAAAATCTCACAGCAATATAGCAGATGCTAAAATGCATATTTAATGAATCTCAATACACAGTTGGGTACAGAGGTTTCATTTGAACTTCCACATACACTTGACTTGTCACATCCAAAACAAGAATTTGCTATTCATTTGCACAATATAAGAAGTGCAGGAACAACAAGTTGAACAAGAAACATACAAATCATGTTCGGAAACCCATTTAGAAGATGATTTTCATCAAAAGGGATGTAATGTAGATTAAATGCTGCAATCTGCGATTTATTTCCATACTCAAGTGCACAGTGATATTACATTTTAAATGTGATCAGAGATCTTGAATGAATGATTAGATCTTGTGACTGAACTTTGCATTTGGCTACAACTAATATTAAGAACCAGTGGCGGTTCTACACGGAGGCCTAGGGTGGCCCGTGCCTCTGTAGATATGTCCCTGGCCACCCCTGTGGCCCCC
>JAUCMS010000048.1:2104409-2120843 GCA_032357445.1 Enteromius radiatus
TTTTTTAATGTGCCCCTCTGGTTAAACATTGGCCCCTTCTTGGCCCCCCTAGTAAAATTTGTCTAGAACCGCCACTGTTAAGAACACAATGTATTCGGTTCAGGTAAAAATAGCAGCTTTCAAATCACTAACAAAAATCTGTTTCTACATTCTTCAAAGTGTTGTTCCATTATAAATTATAATTCTGAATTTGTTTTCTCGCACTTACGTTATTCCAAATGCATTTGACTTACTTTCTTTTCTCTGTGGAACACACACCAAAAATGGTCTGCTCCTCCTGCACAGCTATGGCTTCAGACAAATTGGATCACTTGCTGTTTGTGTCTATTTCGAAGCATTGTAGCTGCAGAAAAAATACATCAAGTAGATTTTTCTAAATTTCTCATACATGTTTGCATCAATAGTGAGACAGAATTTCAATTTCTAGGTGAACTATAGCTAGAAATTAACCTTTCAGGATGTCCACAATAACAGTGAAAAGGAAAACTGTAAACTTTGAGCATCACAGTTGAAATGATATAATCATGAATTGGCAGTGAGCGGTCCAGCATAGCTTCAGTGATTGATCACAGTGCAGGAAGGATGATTAGAAACATATTTATGGATCATATGTCCAAAGTGGCTCTTGTGTCACGCTTTCCTGACAATACGTCCAGTTTTCTTCAGGTTCCGCCTTCCTGTCCACACCGGCTGGCTACTGACTCTCCACGTTCCATGACAGACACGAGAACTGGGTATAAAGACCATACAGTTATTAAAGCATTGAACCGTGCAGATATTTTATTAGCTTCTATTGTTTTAAAATAATTATACTGAAATCCTTCTATATAGAGACTGATTTCCCAGAAAAGTAAACACTGTGAATATTAAGATACAATAAAATTTGCTTCAGTCAAATTAAGTAATATTAATTTAGCTAAATGTTAGCATAATCATATTTAGGTCCTCCGTAAGAGCATAGAGGATAGCTCTCTTTATATCTGTGGGTGTCCCAGAAGGAGGTTGGTCAAATTTAGTAAACAAAGTGACATTTTTAGCAAGTTTGTGAGGTAAAATTCACAGAAAAACATCTCACCTGGAGCACCACATCAGGCGTTTGTGAGGTTTGGTTGCTTGTCTCCTGTACTGCATCAGTCCACACACCAGGTCGTGTGCTATCATGACATAAAGTAAGAATATAAGCACACCGGGGTCCATCCTGCCGGCAAGTGCAGGTATTTGCTATTTGACAGGTTTCTGCACAGCAATGCAGTTTGCACGGATAGATAATAGTGAATTTAGTCACAGCATCTCTGTCACGCGGTCGTGTCCGTTACCATTACACGAGTTACTTCTCAAAAACAATTCATAAACAGCGATATTTTGCTCCCTTCATTGGTTTTATAATCCGAGCTTTAATTTTGAACACAGCAAAGCTTTTCATCTTTTAATGTTGACGTAGCGTGAGGATTTTGTTGCTTGAATTACCCCTGCTGAAGCTTTTCGACTGACGGATTGAGAGGATGTTGCCGTGGAGACATCGCCGTTGCTAAGAGACGCCGTAATTTGATGTCGTGATGTTGAGTTTGAAAAGAAAATGTCATCATTATATATGAGAAAAATGTTTGTTACATTCGTAACGTTTATTTCATAAAAATAATTCCGCGAAAATGGCGCCTTTTGTGTCCCTCTTGAATATATTTATAAACGACTTACTAATTTGACAACAGCTTTTACTATTGTATTATACAGACGCCTTTCTTGACATATCTTTAAAAAACAGCAACTTTATTTCTAATATTTTTTTTGTCGTATGTATATTTCTTTAGAAGACTTTTTAAGACAGTTTATCTATATCTAGCTATCCACCTGTCAGTCTCTCTATTTATCTACCATGTACAGTTTGTTTACACTAAGATAGGCTATTCTTTTGATGTTGCATAATATAGTCGCATAATACTCCTATTAACTAAAGACTCTTTTTAAATTTTCAATTTAATGTTACATTTCCATATGAATAATGGCAAAACAATACAAGGTTTTAAATTGTGGAACAAAGCTTAACACCTCATCATGTTTCATTTACTTCACTTTTCACAACAAAAACTATGCATTTTACCCTTGAAAATGTAGTGCATTCTTCTGGAACCTCTGTTTAATAGAGACAACCAAAAAGTTGAAAGACCATTTGCTGGTTAGTCTTTCTCAGTGATGGACCAACCACTCAGACCACAAAACCTCTATATACATCATGGGCATCTAAGACCACAGGGCTTGTTGATTGTTTGCTTGTTGTTTACAAATTCTGTTCTGTTTATTGTATATCATATATTAAAGTACATTATATTAGATTGTTCTCCTTGTTTGAAGACGTTCATTTTTATCCTGTAATGGCATATAGAACAGACAATGACTGTATCATCAGATGAGTAAAATTAGTGAAGTTATTTGACTCCAATATTTCACTCTTAGTAAAGATAACTCTATATAGTGTGGTATGTTTTTGCATGTGTTATGACAGGGCTGTTCCTGCCACAGTGACACAAGCAGTTCTCCTGCTGTGATGTCCAACGTTTTGTTGAAAGGCTGCCAGTTGGTGGAAAAGTCACCACAACAACCTCCTTCGGTCCTGTATTTTTATTCACCTTCAGGTTTCCTGTAAACAAAAACAAACAAAAAAAACCCCACACAAAATATTAGAAATGATAGCAAACCAAAATTACATTATTTTATCTGTGGAACACAAAATGTGAAATTTTGAAGACAACACTGGTTGTTCTTTTTCATGCGATTACAATAAATGGTGACTAGAGCGGTCAAGCTGATGCATAAACTCCTTAACAGTATCTATATGACTTCTTAGGCCTTCTGTTGCTTCACAAGAGAAACAAAGTACACAAAACAAAACATTGCCAGATAACTTACAGCATTTGCAGAATCATACATGTCATTGCCAAAGCCAGTGCAGCTTATATGAGATGAATATGACTCCTGTCTTGAAGCATTGGCTTTATGTTTAGTCTTCAGGTAGAACACCAGCAAGACAGCAAGAAGCACTAAGAGCACAATGACGACTACAACAGTGGCCACAATGGTTCCTGTGTTGCCAGATGAGGCTGAAAATATACAGTATATAAAAAGTTTTTCACTAAATATAAAAGTTTCATGTTCACACAGAATTACATGTATGATGGTAACAAGAATACATACTTTGGTCTGTCTTCTGCCCAACACAGTTCACTCCGACTGTGTACCGTATGTCATCCAAAGCAAGAACACCCTTCTCTCCTTTAAATCCCTCTATTACAATCTGCCTCCCGTTAAAACACAGAATATATATTAGTATAATCATACTCAAAAACCTATATGAATAAAGAGTATAGTTGTGTTTGGTAACCTGGTACTCGGTTTCTGAGGTGATATTGATACTGAAGCGTTTCCAGTTTAAACCTCCCTCATGCAGCGTCAGCAATTCTTGTCTGATCCCTTCAGAGTCAGACAGTGTCCACACTGTGAGTTTAGCATCATCTGCAGCAAGGAAGCAATAGAAAACCATTAATAAATTTGATTAGTATATATTAGTATATTAGTGTAAGTTTGGGTTGAAAAGAATGTACGCTTTTGAAAAAAACAACAACAACAAACAATTATGCTCACCAAGGCAGCACTTATTTGATACAAAATAAAATAAAAAATATTATTGTGAAATAGTATTAAAAATCTAAATGAGTATTTTCTATTTTGATTCATTTATTCTGGTGATGGCAATGCTGAATTTTCAGCAGCCATTACAGTCTTCTGTATACTATTGTAATATGCTGATTTGGAAAACAGGTAATAATATAGCTTAATATTACATATATGAATATAAAATACAAAAGAACAATTTATTTGTAGTAGAAAACGTTTGTAACATTATAAATGTATAAATGTCACATTTTGCATTTTAATGCATTCTTGCTGAATACAAGTACTAATTTCGACCCCAAAGAACCTCTGAACAAACTTGGTCACTGACATACTAAGCAATGTAGGTAATAGACCAATAAAACTAACCATATGGATGATATAGATACATTTATACATACACATGGTTGGCTGATAAACCCAAAAGCTCAGACAGGTTCCTTTGGTTGGTGCCAGGTGAGGGCTCAGCAGACAGGCATTCTGGTTAGCGGTGTCACGCTGGGAGTTAGGAAGGAACAAGAAGTGTCCTAGAGTCAGAAAAGAGACTAAATTATATCTAGTTCCTCAAAAAGAAGCTGGTGACAAAAACGTTCGTTATGAGCTTGGAGCACAAATCACCTTCTTCTGTGTATAGTGTGTGGTCACATGGAGGTGTGTTGTAGAACATCTCAGCTTGCACACTGGTCAATTCCCAGTCTAACAAGTCTACGGATGGGTTCTGAGTGTTGGACCAACCACACAGACCTTTCTCGAAATCACAGATGCTATCTGAAATACACACATAACGCAAATAACAACTATTACAACCCCAAAAATAAAAAATCTAAGGCATTTTATATACATTAATAAAGTACATAATAATAATTATTATAAATACAAAATAATAACTGAAATAACTGGAGCAAGAAAAGTGGTTTATATATGAGAGTTAGGTAAAGAGAAAGGGGTGATTGGAGATGCCACCTGAAAAGGAAATTTGTCATGGGAGGAGCAAGCTTATGAAGATTTTTGAAGATTGACTGATTCATTTAGAATAAGAAAACGAACGGGTATTTATAAAGTAAATGCTGTAAATTTTGACTGACCTGTTGTGGGGCAGCTGTGGGTTGAGTAGGTGATGTCATCAATGGCAAAAAAACTGGATAGGCCTCCTTCTCCCTTCACCTCAAACTCCAGCTGAATTCCAAAAACACATGAAACCTCACACTCAGCCCTTTTATTAAGCACAACAAACTAACAACACAGGTTTTATCGCATTGCATTACTAAACAAGGCAAGGCATCAGATCACTTACCTGCCAATCCCCATGCCAACTAACATTCCCCTGGCCATGACGCCAAGCATGTCCCTGCCTGATGCTGCTGGAGAATATCTGAATCCTGCTTCCATGCGTTGGCTTTACATACATATTCAGTGTGCCTGTGTGGGGACACATACTCTTTGTATAGTCTTTACCTGCGAATTAATAGTTGTACACACACTTATGAGTTTACACTCTCTTACCTGGTTTTTCTCCTCCTGTATGGTACCAGAAGTGTACACATTCGGTGTGAGACAAACCTCTACGCACAGGGGAAATCAACGTAGTCACACTGCCCTCAGGAAGGACATCAACACCACTGTGGGCCAGCATGTAGAAGCCTGGTCACAACATACCATTCATATCATTCATTTGAACTAATCCAGCAAAATCAGAAAACATTCCGTTAAATGAATAGTTCACTCAAACATTTTTTTTTCTGAAGATGTACTCAACCTCAGGGCATCAAATATGTATATAAATTTGTTTCGGAGAAATTTTACATTAGTAAAAGGGTGTCGTCAGAATGAGGGTTCAAAGAGCTGATAAAACAACCACAATAATCTATAAGTAATCCATACAACTCCCGTCCTGCAATTAACATCTTGTAAATTGTTTATTACAAACACACAGCTTTTCACTTCAGAAGATGTTAACTGATTGACTGGAATCATAGTTGTGGATTATTCTGATGGTTTATCAACTCTTTGGACTCTCATTCTGACGGCACCCATTTATTGCAGCGGATCCAACGGATGAGCAAGTGATGTAATGTTAAATTCCTCAAATCTGTTCAGATTAAGTAACAAACTCATCTATATCTTCAATTCCCTGAGGATGAGTAAATACAGCTACACAAAAGCTATACATTTGAGCTGGATTGTGAGCTGTTAGTGAATGAGATGCAAAAACACTGAATCCAAAAGTGTCTGATCAAACAGAGCTGAAATTTCTTTCATTTTTTACATTTTCCTCACCATTTTCTGTCTCTAAGCTGTGGTCCGTCTTGGGTCCGTTTTTTGTTGAAGCCCAATTCTGGTGTATCCACCTGGCTCTGCCAGAACTGGTGTAGCCACAAGTCTGACTCTCAAATGAGCACATAGTAGGCAAAGAGCATGGCCCTGCCATAAACGCCACATCATCTAAAGCCAACTGACCATCAAAACCAGAGCGAGTGGCCTCAAACACCAGCTACATGTGAGAAATAAAGAGTATAAATAAATAAAATAAGTAGAAATGAGTATAAGAAGATGAAAGCAATTGATAATAACAAAAATGTTAAACATAAGATGCTTAATGTAGTCAGTTTATTCACTAATAATCTCGTAAGCCATTATCTGTGGCCATTCACAAAGTCATTATGTGTTTTTCTAGTGCTTTTGCTGACAATTATCCTTTAGGCGTGTAAACAACTTTTGTGTGCACCTGGAAAGTGGTGAGCTGAGGAGGCACAGAGCAATGGCCCTCATGCCAAACGTTACTATGGGCACCGCTCCTCGTCCACAAAAGCTCTTCTGAGCCGTCAGCAAATAGCAGCTTTACACTGAGAGCGCCTGGGTAACAGAAGATGAAACAAATGAATTATAATGAAGTGTCATGTTCGAATGAGTTTCTCTGCATAAGCTGTAGGACATTCTACTCACACCTCAGCTTAACTAAACTAATATTTTATGAAGCTGGGAATAAGGTGTTCAGATCCACCTGTGTTTGGCCCATAGAGTTTGTAGAAGAAGGACAGACAATTCTCTGAGTGCGAAGACTGTCTGACTGAAAGGAGACGTCCAGAAAGACCTCGCAATGAAGTGTCCCACATATCCACCACCAGACTCCTACCTGAGGAAATAATGTCGATTTGGATATAATGTCGATATTTTCAAACATAAAGAACAATATTTCATGCAGCATCAAAAGCATCCTGACCATCATGGACAGTGTGATCCATTCCATTATGAAGCTTCCAGTCATAATTATCTGTTTGGTCCTGGTACCATCCGCACAAATTTACCTCAAAATTACAAGCTATTTCTGTTAAGAGTGGAAAAATATTTGATTATGCAAAAAGACAATGAATAGTATAGGAAAAAAAAATTGTTCCTATTTACCACCAGAGGGCACAAACAGAGCAGAACACTTTACAAAGTGCACATCCTTCACTGCAATCTGGGTATTTGAGGAGAGCTCTTCAGCACGGGCCCTGAACTCTAACTGAGAATGACAAAACAGAGATAGAACTACAGGACAATAGATAGAACAACAGATACAGTAGATAGAACGATTGAGCGAACAATAGATAGGAAGAACGATAGAACGGTAGATAGATAGACAGATAGTCTACCTGAAAGCGATGGTCTCTGGCTCCAACATAGACTTCCTCCTTTACCCAAGTCCCTGCCGTCTGATTGGTCCGTCCAGAAAACTCCCACAGCACAGGATGAGTTCCCAACACACCGTCTACCACATACACTGCCAGATCACCTGCAGAGAGAGCAAGACAACTTACCGTCTAACATCATGCCTACTCACAGACATGAGATAAGTGTGTTCCAGCTGATGTTGTACCTATGTGTGGGTCATTGCCGCTGAGACTGTAGGAGAACTGAAGGGCGCATGCTGGACCGGACGGACCCAAGAGAGGCGTTCGAGTTTGGGCTTCACTTAGCTGCTGTCCAGGAGCGCTAGTCACAGTCAGGAACTCCTCTAATGACACACACAAAAACAATTTACCTCATAAAATCATTTTCTAATTCCATCATAATAAAACCTAATTTTTCACCTTTCATGATGTCATTATACTCCAATTTTAGCTCCCAAGCTTGGCTCCCAATACTGGTATCTGTCCAGCTAGAGCTTCCCCTCTCATGCGAGAAGTCCCCTATTTACACAACATAGACTTTTCATTTTTAGGTAAAATATTCCTTTAAATACAAAACTAAACACACTTAAATAAATATCTATGAATAATAGAGGAACTCACCACACTGAGCCTCATCTTCTCCAGCTGGACAGTCCTCCTTAAAGTCACAGATCTTCAGATCATCATCTGTGCAAGGATGAGTGGGAGAGGGAGGAAATTCTGGACGTGGCATTGATTCTATTTGCAGGGCAAAGTGTAAGAGAAATAAACTACTGAATGATTTTATAAAATTAGACAATATGCAGGCAAGCTGTGGTGTATGATCAATACAGACAGGTGTAAAACTTGAGAGTACCGTTGGATAAGCGGCACTCAGGGGACAATATAATATCATCGATAGCAATCCCTCCGTAAGCTTGGTCTCGAATGGCAGCGACAAACAGAATCTAATTGGGACAGTTTAATACATTAGATTGCTTTTTATGACAGCAGTGTAATAAAAAGATAACGTCAGTGGAGCGATGGGTTCATGTACCTGGAACGTGCTGTTGACGACAAACTCTACCTCAGCTTTTACCCACAAGTCCCCGAGAGCACCTCCACGTTCCCATACAGGATAGATCTGCTCCCCGGCCACCAACACAGACAGTCCACCTGACACTCTGCCGAACTGATGTGTGTACATTACCATCTGTAATAATCAACAATTGGTGTAAAATTAAAGGCCATATCCACGGCAGACATTGAGATACTCACTTAAACCTGATTATGTGGATAGGTTTTTGATAAAAACAAGTGCATTAAGTAAGGCATTTGTTACTATATATCTACCCGACAAGGATGTGTCTCATTGGTTGGTGCCAGGGGAGGGCTTTGAAAAGATGTCCAATCACTCTTCGTGACATTGGGTTTGGTCACATACAAGAAATGTCCTAAAGAGCCATAATTCATTGATGCTTATTTGGAGACTATTTCAGTGCACATTTCATTGTTAACTTTAACAAAATCTAGAATGAGAACAGAAAAACTAAATAAAGTCAAGTAAAAGGGTCATAAATCAATTATTGCTTTTGATACCCAACCATTCTTATTCTAATTAAATATTAATTTGATCAAAATACAGTATGAATATTACTAAACTTTGAATATCAGCCCCAAGATGCTTCAGACATTATTATATATGAGGATTTGGTGGACAAGAACATTTTAAATTATCATTAATGCTGAAAACTATTTAGCCACAGTTATTTGAAAAATAAATTGTTTGTAAAATTACATGTCATTACTGTCACTTCAATTCAACAATTGCAAAAAAATGTATGCATCTTCACTGTATAAAAGAATAAAAAATAATTCTTACTGACACCAAACTTTTGAAAAGTACTGTATATAGTGTATTAAAACATTTGTAGATTATACAATAAATTAAAAAAAAAAAAAAAAAATATATATATATATATATATATATATATATATATATATATATATATATGAAATAGAGATAAAAACATAAAAACATAACTAAAAAAATATATTATAATATATTAAATGAAAAAAAGTCTGGTGTTCAGACTGGGCTGCACAAACCTGCCACTGTGTTAGTTGTGTGGTCTCTTCCAGGTCCTTTAAGAGGCTCAGAAAGCGATATATGCATCTGATTGGTCCTTGTCCATTTCAAGGATGATATTGTTTGTGGATCCCATCCACAAAAGCCATGTTCAAAGTCACACGTCATGTTTTCTTTATGTACTAAATACACATCAACATAACGAATCATCAGTGATTATGACTCCAGACTAGTGATCTAACAGAGGAATCAAATATACTGAAGACTGAAGTAACATCTCATCATTAACACATCACTGATTTCTCTCACTAAATTCATGGTCTCTCACCACAGATCTCTTCATCTGTTCCATCACCACAGTCATCCGTGCCGTCACAAGCTTTATAGTCCTCCACACATCCTTCCCGCTTGCATGTCACAAATCCAGGACCGCATGTTCCACTTTCAGGGGGAACTGAAAGAAAGAGAGACCAAACATTGATTATATTAAAAACAAACAATTTAAAATAAAATAGAAAAATAAAAAAATTGCTGAATGATGGCTCTGGTTGTTTTGTTTAATTCATTTGAACCTTTTTCTATTTCTCTTTACCTGGCAGGGCACAATCTAGGAATTCCATCTGATCAATGGACACATCTCCCTGCTTCCCTTCACTGCGTCTGGAATGAAGCTGGATATGGAAAGGGCCCGAGATCCGGCCCAGGTAGATGATGCCCTCTCTCCAGCTGCGGGTGCTGGTGCTCTCTGGTCTCCACACCACTGCTTTCTCACCATCAATTTGCCACACAGATCCCCAAAGTGGGGTGTCACCTAATCCTGTTTGACCTGAAACACACACCTATATGGTCACTATTTTCATTTAGTTCTGCTCTTCATATTAACTGATCAATTTTCAATAAAGTTTTGAATGTGTTAGTGTGTGTGCAAACCTGAGTCCCAGATGAAGTATCTGAGCCGAAGGCGACAGGTAGGAGAGGAATGTTTTATTGTAGGGGACACAAGCACAGTGGTTCTGGGAGTATCTGAAGTCACAGCCGTCACAGCCATGAACCAGCCTGAGGAACACTGACACATTACATGATGAAGAAAAATCTTGACAACGCTGCAGTATGTTATTAGGCATCATGAGTAACATTTTTACAGCATTTAAAAATCTTTGTTAATGTTTTTTCTACATATATTAATACAATTAAAACTTTAATTTGTATAAATTAGCATTGGTAATCTTAATTTAACTGCTAAAAGTATGAATTATTAATGAAAGATATTATATGCAGATATTAACATAAACCCTTAAATGAGCAACACATGCTTATGATTAACAAACGTTGTAAGAAATGTAATTATTAGTTTATGATAACGAATGCATTCGTTAATATTTATGAATTGAAATGGTTACTGAAACATAAAAAAATATATATATTTTTTTTTTAAAGATACAGACTAAAATGTAATTAATACACAGATATAATAATAACCAATTATCTAAATATACAGTACAGTTCAATAGTTTGGTGGCAGTAAGATTTTTTTTTTTCAACTTTGTATTAAGTAATACATTCTATCACTGGATTTAGAAATATGACAAACTCCTGCAGGAAGCTGAATCATCATGTACCTGTGGAAGTGCCAGTGGTGTAGTCAGAGGATGGTCCGCTGTCAGGGAGTGTGTTCCCCCTCTGCTGTCTCTGCCACATGTACCCTCCTTCATCTGACTGTAAAATCCATCCACACTTCTCCTCATGCTCAAAATCACACACAAAGTCCTTTCCTTGATAACCTGCCATTCAAACAATAAACAAGATCAGAAAAATAAGAAAAGGACACACGAATACATTAAGCAGATACCAGAAGGTATGAATATATAACCATTCAAAGTCTTACCACAGTTTTGCTCGTCACTACAATCTTTGCAGTCACAAACAAAATCACATCTGTTTTCTGTAGAAGTGCCGCAGTCGTTTCGCTCCAGAGCCACAGCTAGTGAATATGAGCAATTATGAAGGCACATGATTGGCATTTCACAGTTGTGTGTATAAAATCCATAAACATATCACACTTATATTACTGTACTATTACAGATACATTACGAAAGCTTTGAGCAAGTATCCGTTTCATTCAAATTTAACAAAACATTTGCATAATATTTTAGAAAAAGAACATCGCATTACATTTTACAGTTACAAGAAAAAACAACTCAGCTTGAGGGTTTTAAAATAAACAAACAAACTATTTAATTTAAAAGTATGTTCAAGCATTTATGCAGTCTTCAGTGTTGCACGATCCTTTAGAAATCATTCTAATATACTCATTTGCAACAATTAATTTATGCTTTAGGTGATTAATAGTCCAATTAGTCTTTAGAGTTTAGGCTTTAAGAACTGAAAAACACTTTGATTTCTAGATCTCTTCTTGTTCAAGTCACAAAGGTCTGTCTTTTTAGTAATCACACATAGTATGCAAGTCAAAGGTCTCCGTTACACAAATGTTAGATATGAGGCTGCACATACAAGAACAGTAATTCTCAAACAGTTTATAAAACCAATGAGGTAAAACACCAGATATTGCATGAACTGAGAATATAATTTAGATTCTGTAGGTTTAGCAGCAAGAGAACTGCATTTACAGTAATACAAGGTTAACATCTATTTATCTTAAGAGCTTATTCATTAACAAGATCATTAGAAATATGTATAACTGAAAGCAAAAAAAAACTAATCTTCAACAGTGCATGCATGTCCCAAAGTGGCGTTCAATACTTTAAGCAACTGACTTGAAAACATTAATAAATAAAAAAAGCACAAAAACACCAGATCTCACCACTCTGACAGAAATTTAGTGCGAGACACACAAAAAGAATCCAGTGACAGGAAGCCATTAATCCAGTCTTCACTCGTGCCACCAGAAGACCTCTTCTTCAGTGTACAGTGAGCCACACATGAAGTTAATAACTTCACCTGCGTCCCTCCCTCCTGCTTCCACACAGAGATAATACCTGGACTTTACATTTTAACCCCCAGACGTGTGCCAGGTCCTTCCATTAAAGCTGCTCTGCCCTTCTGAAAATATGCGGCACAGACAGTTCAGTTTATTCTGGCCTTGATACTTCCAGTGGACAATGTTACGATTTAGCTAAAATGAACAGCACATTCTGGTCTTACTAACTGTAGCAAACTCTAAACCCTTTCCAAGGTAAACCTTGACATATAAAAGAAACAAGAAACAAAGAAAACAACACAATAAAATATGCAGTAAAAGGGAAAAGTAAACTTGTTTATTAAATATGATCCAACTGTGCAACCCAGTTCAGTTTGTTTGCTCTAAATAATTTAAATGCAACTAACACAAGATGATATCTATTTTAATCTTCCGACTTGAAATGACAAGAACACAGTTGTATCAAATGTTGCAAATTCAAAATGTTAACATTCTCTGGATGTCGTTAAGTCAAGAAAGTCATTGCTCCTAACGGCATCTTTTATTAAAAGTGCTGACAAACGGATGTGAATCGTCAAGTTTATCAGGCAATGTTTACAACCACCAATCAGGTCTTAGAGTTCAGATTCATAGCATGGGGATTTAGAAATCATTGAATTATAAAATATATTTTATATGTTGTAGATAAGCACAGTAATTTGCTATAACAAGATATATCCCTCATTGTGACTTACACAAACATTTCTTCCAACTTGTTATTGAAGTATCTATGCGCACTTCTCTGGACTTTACTATTGTTTCAGAATGTCAGATGGTCACTATACAACTTTTTATGATTTGGATGAAGTACTTAACCTGCTTTATGTCATCATTTCCTATATTTAAAGACCAGTGCCCATGAACATAATAGCATTCCTTTCTCTTTTTCACCATGTGTTAGTCTACACATGAAGTTAACACCAATCAAACATAATGAGGATGGCCTCTCTTTTTGGAGTAAATGTCTTATCAATCCATCCATCCATATCAGAAAACTATTAAAGTTCTGCTCTTTTTCAGCCTTGGCACAGCAAGACTTGAATGCTACGTTAAGACATGTAGGTTTATAGTTCATCCTTATACGCAGCTGCCAATTAACCCATTCAATACCCTTCATCAGCCCAGGTCACCTCATAATCTGGGTAATGGGTTTTTATCTTTTCTGTGGAAACAGAATGCTTTGCTCTCCCAAATCCCTGAAAAAAAACAGGAACTGATTACTGGATAATCAAATTATATATAAATATAGATTGTTTAACATTGTAACATCATGCGTACCATGGAATAACCGTAGACGTGGATCTTTTTTGCGGCACTGTCATGTTTGATTCTTCCACCTCCGAGACATTCACAATCCACTCCTCCACCTCTCTCCAGTTCTCCAGCCACACGGTCATAGATATCAGCTTGAGGAGATAAAAGGTTGTGAAGTTTTTGTAACACAAGGAAACGTTTGTTCTCCTATCAAATGTGTGGAGAAAGTTCCTAAAAACTGTAATACATATCTTGAAAGACTAATAAACCATTTTGTATTTAAGCAAACTCAAGTGCTTTTCCTCAGTAAAACATGTTAAATGAGTAAGGACTAGAGAGCTAGAAAGTGAGAAAAACAGAGGAAGAAAGTTTTTTTAATCTTTAATTAATTACAAGACCAATTACAATCCAGTCTGCTGAACATTCAATTTCTCTTAGTGAGGCGAATCTTTTGAATCAGTTAATTGAAAAAGATTCATTCACTGGATGTTTCTGCATAAGGAGACCGTTTGTGTTCTGAATGAGTCACTTCAGTGAAGGAAAAAATACCGAGTCAACGCTGTTTTTTATGGTTAAAGGAAAAGATTCTTAAAAGAAACATCATAAATTAATAGTAACACGTTAATGGTGGATTTATTTAACTCAAAATGCAATCTTACATTGATAAAAAAAGACCTCAGTCAGTATAAAAACCAAGAGATTCGATATTGACCCCGTATGTACAAGAAATACAATGTTTTAACATGTTAATTAAGTTAGCATGAACCAAAATCTGGCGCACGCACAAAAAAGCAGCTACTATTCAGCTACAGCTATAAAACGCCTTTAAAATGTATGTATTTTGTCACATTTAAAATCAATTTCATTCAATAAATCTGCACACTGTTCCCCAGCACCTGTCATTCATTCAACCATTTAAATGGATCCCTACCATGATACTCGGCCCATGCGTATCCTCTCACAATATCAACATATGAATCATCGTCATTGCTGTTCACCCGTATGAGGACGTATTTGAAGACGCCGTTGGGATCTAAATCAACCTCCGGGATTTTAGCGAGACGCTCGGCGGACATTATTGCAAAAGCGCGACTTAAAAATCCAAACACTACAGCCAAGTTCAGCACAACAGAGAAACACTTCATTTACCACTGCTGCTTGAAGTACTGGAATGAACGTATTCACATTAGCGACACCTAGAGGCCTGGAGCAAAACGATATGCAGCAGCATCAAGTGAACAGAATCACAACATAGAATGTTTAGATAACATTATGTATAGCATGTTTATGCAAAACAAAGCGGCTGAATTTTTGTGTAATGCTATTTTTTATTAGAGGTAAGTTTTTTTGTGATGTATGCTGTTTGGATTGATATGTTATATGAAGAGGCTACTGAGGCTACATCAAAAAGGAGGAAGAAAAAAGGAAAGTACAATAGGAAATAGTCTGATCAACATTTACTAGAAGACACAAAATATTCAGCACAGGCTCATTTGTTGCAAATGTTTATTTCTTTCGCCCAGGGAATGGACTGCACACTTTTTTAATACAAAGAATAAATTTAGCAAAGATCATATTTGCAAATAGGTTACTCTAGAGAAAAGTGCACTCCGAGGACCTCTCTAGGGCTCTTCAGGAGCTCTGTGGCTGTGTCAAACTCTAGCGGTATCGTCTTCCTTTCAGCTTTGAGTTCTCGTTCCATTAGCTGCCATTAGGGAAAAATGATTAGTTTATAGTTTTATACTTGTAACACGTGGCAAATATGACCATCAAAATTCCCAAATATTGCTTATTACCTCAAACGTTGAGAGCTCTAGAAGCTCAGTGATATCTTCCTCCTGTTCTGTCAGTGGCTTGTTGATCTGCATGGCAGCTTTGGCCACATCTGGGTGGTAATGCTTCTGCAAAGTCTAAAAACAGATTGGCCTTTTTTCATCAATATCCTTTTAGATATTCAGAGGTTAATTCTTTGTCGAGGTTTTTGATGGTGAGGCAGTAAGAATGTCAATGTCAGGAAGGACAGCTCCAACTAAACAACTATATGGAGATTCTTGGATTTAGTCTTACATTGATCTCCCATAGGCTGCTCTCCAGAGCATGACACTGAGCCAGATCTTCCTCTTCCATCACATACGGGTCATCACAAGGCTCTGATTAAAATAAATTAACAAAAACTAATTTTCATAATAAATAAAAAAAAATTCAAAATCATTTTAACAAATAAATAAATGCATATATTTTTAAATAAACTAAACAAGTGTCGATTTTGAATAAATAATAATAAAAAAAAAAATACACAATAAATATGTATATGTATATATTTGTAAACTTACACATTTTCCATCTATAAAAATAAGTAAATAAATATATTCAGGTTAAAATTAAGATAAATAAATATATGCACTTTTAGAATAAATAGAATTCAATATGAAACATACATCAACAAATAAATAAATGCATATATTTTAAAATAAATAAAAACTAAAACAAATAGATATGTATATGTGGTTAATAACAAAACTAAAAATAAATACATACACAATAAATAAAATATGTATACACACACACACACACACACACACACACATATATATATATATATAATCTCAAAAATATAGATTAAAAGAATAAATAAAAAATAACAAATAAAATATTTTTTAGAATAACTAGTAATTAAAAGAAAAATTAAAACAGATCATTTATAATAAATAACTAAAATATATGTAACTTAATATTTAGGTTAGGGATGGGCGATATGGCCTAAAATCCATATTGCGATATACATTGCAGCCTCTTGCGATAACGATATATATTGC
>JAUCMS010000048.1:2120943-2133421 GCA_032357445.1 Enteromius radiatus
CTGTTTCGCTGACGCTTTCAGCCATGTTTATTGAAGATGATGCGTTGCAGCCGGCTGCAGCTCGTTGCTCTAAATTTTGCGGGTAGATTGAGTCATCAAACATGCATTATTGCGATAATGCAATAGAATTAGAATCTCTATCGTAGGCCAATTTTGTATCGTTTATATCGGATATCGTTTATATCGCCCGTTACTAATTTAGGTAAGTACAAAAAACATGTAAACACACATAGTTATTTACTATCAAATAAATAAAACATGCAATTAAAATACAGTATAAATTTTAAATGAATAAGAATTGCTTATTCCATTAGTGACATACCTTCTGGAGCGCTGGGTCTGTGGATGAGAACTCTACACGAGGGGTGCCGGCGAATGAGATTACAGATGAATGGCAGAAGTATGAGGAGAGCTGTAGGTGGTGCTGTGAGAGACAGGCGAGCGAAACGCTTCACAAACGCTGCCACGAGATAGGCTGGCAGATGTCTGTCAGAACATGTCAGAGCAAACAGGTTACTACTTCACAGCATTTACAAATAAAACACAACATTTACATACTTGTGCTCATATTGATCTTTAACCAAAATAAAAGTGTAAAAAGCAAACTTACGTTGACGAGAGGAAGATGTTCATCAGGTGAAAAAAACGTGCTCTGTACTTGGCGTGGAAGATGGAGGGATCCAGCAGACCGTACAGCTTCTTATAAAAATCTGGGTAATCCCTACACAACAAAGACAATTATAATATTAAATATTAAAACGTTCAAGTCGATCAGAGAATTGTCAGGTTTAATACTTACAGATTATGCTTATGGATGAGGATGAACAAGCCATTCAGAGCCAACAAACTGATCGCCCCACCTGAGAAAAAAAAAATGCTGCATTATAGATACTGTATAACAGATAACGTCATATATATATATATATATATATAATTGTTTAGTACACCCTGGACTCACCAATGTCATAGGCAGCGCTCAGGAAGTCGATCAGAAGTGTGGGATCACTCATCTGTGGCATTATTGACTCATGAAGGATCACCAGGATCTTCTTGTACATGCTGCTAGGTAACTATTGGAGCCCAAAAACCAGTTAAGAACCTCAAAAAAAAACCTTAGGAAAGGTCTTTATAGACAATGAGTGATGCCACTGTGAGGGTTGTTTTACCTTGTACTTGAGAAACAGCAGCCACATTTGCTCAAAAGCTCGTTTATGCTCCTATATGAAAGAATTTATATATTTAGAATGTCAGAATGAACTTTAAAAAGCAGAAATGTATCATAAAACGTATTTACCTTTAGTTTGGCTACTTTCCATTCATGAGGTTTGTCTATAAAGCACAGGGAGAAATAGTGTTTATCAAGGACATTTTTCATTAGGGACAATACCACAGTAATAAAACAAACTACTTACATGCTTGTTTGACAAGAAATTGTTTGATTTTTGATCCGTCGCTGGGTACGTTGATTGTTGAGAGGAGTGTGAACACATTGTTTTGATATACAGGAATTACAGCCTAAAAAAGAAGAAAAATAAGCTGGTATAATAGATAAGACGGAATAAATATGCAATGTAAAGACAACCACACACACCTTTTTGTTTCGTTCCATGACTCTGTAAATGTTGTTTCGTACAGAACTCATGGTATAGAAGCGCACATCGTCCATCTCCAAAAACTCTTGAAACCTAGAGATGAGCAGTGACATGTCTTCTTTCGGCGAGAGAATATGCTCCACCAGGGTCTGTGCACACAAGAGGGATAAACGTTTTATATACATGTATGACTTCAGTGTGCAGCATATCTAAATGTATGTTGTTTAAAAAAACAACAACAACCTGCAAGAGCTCCCTGGGAAAGCTGTAGTGCTCAATCAAGTTCAGATTCTGGAGAGGGTGTTTGCCTTCCTCTGCAACAAACTTCATCAATGCAAGGAGGGATGCTTCCTGGAAAATATGAAAATAATGGACATAAATCGCACAAGTCTGTCAGATATGGGAGTGTTTGTTACACAGCTGTTATTGTTAACTGAAAGTTTCAAGTAGCTGAAATAAAACGAAATGTAAATATTAAATGAAAACCTTAAATTTAAAAAAAATCAGACAACTTATCTTGGCATCTAAATGAAAGTAGTACTATTGGATATCTGATGTGTTTATAGTCCAATTTACTGCATAGGTAAATACATACATAAATAGCAGGTTTATACAAACTAAACCATCATGTTACTCACCTTCACTTGGAAAGCTTCATGGCCTATGTTTTCCAGCAGATGCTCCACACAGTTGTTGTAACGGTGTCTCATGAATATACGGTACTTCTCTTCAGCACTGCGATCACCTGCGAATTTTACCGTTTAAGTTTACTTTTTAGATTTGAGTTTACTAAAAAAAAAGTATTTAAAAAAAATAAACGAATTATTAAATAAACAAACAATTAATGATATAAGCTCTTGACTTGATAGCTTGTTTTGCGTAAATAATATGTAACAACCACATATGAAATATGTAAGCGTTCCTCTGTGGTAAAATACAAATACACTGGACAGGCAGAAGTCTGTCTAATACATTGACTGTTTATCCAATGATCTTAAAATGCAGTAATGTACCACTCATAAGGCCCTCTTCTTCAGGTAAATCACCAACGTAAAGATCTCCTCTGACGAGCAACTGACAGAAAACCCTTTTGCAAGCATCGGTGGCGAAAATGATTTCTTTAACCTTTGCGGACTGTAAGAAAAAAAAAGTTTTATAACAAGAGCGCTTGTAACGTTAGACCAGAATAACGAGTTGAGTCCACTACGAAATAAAAATCACATACCTGCAAATATTCAATGACGTCGAATATGTCGTTAGCATGTTTCCTGTTTTGTAGTATGAGACCTATTTTATTATTTATATCTTTTTTAAATTTAACCTGACTGTTTTCTTCTTTCACGTTGCTATCCGTGGACGGCGCCATGATTGTTTCACTGAACATGTGTTGTGTTGGTGTGTTCATGTCCCTAGCGGCCAGCTGAGGAACTACAGGAAGCCGACGCCAGTTATGGAAGTATGAGGTATTGAGAGAATTTATCTGTCATAACTTTGTTTTTACTATGCATTTTTAAATTCATTTCCATTTGAACTTTTCAAATGTCTTTATTAAATAGTGGATTATTGTCAAAAGCAGTGATTCGGTCAGTCAGATACCGTGTACCGTGATATGAGTTACTCTTACGGTTGTGATTCCCAAGTGATTTCAGAGGTTGGATTTCTCTATTTTAAAAGGTGGAACATTTGAGTGTCTTCAATGAAACAAAACAAACAAACAAAAACACTTTTTGAGCCACTGCTGTTTGGAGAAAACACTTTGTAACGCCCCTAATATTTATTATACACAAAAGTATAACCCATTTATAAAATAGTAAATAGCTATTAGAATAAATCGACTAACAACTGAACTGTACACTTTCTTACAAATAGACATTAAAACCATTTAATGGAAAGGAAAAGCAAAAAGCCTTAAAATCATCTGTTTATTTCAGAATTGTATTTACAGTGGAATCTTTGGAAATTATTGTTAGCACAAGTAAACCCCCACCCACTAAAAAAAAGAAAGAAAGAAAACGGCTTCTGAGTTTCAGTCAGATACATTTCCATCTTCATCATCATCCTATAAACAAACAAAAAAAAATTAGATAAATATTTGTGTCTATAATACATATTCAATCCATCCATAATACGACAGAATGGGAAAAAAATTATAACACTAATATATATATATAGCCTATATATTAGTGTTATTACTTTAAACAAACCAGCAAAACAATACCTACTTTGCGCTCTTGGGTTCCTGTCACCGTTGCTTCAAAATCATGGATATATAGTGTAGCCATCCAGTTCACCATGGACTTCTCATGGAGCTCTGTCTCCACAATACTGGGATAAATGTGCTTGTCCTTAAAAGCATTGATGGCTTCTTTTTCCTCTTTCCATTCCAGAGTCTCATGGATGCCATCTCCCCCGAAGCGTTTGTTGTATCGGTCAAAGTGCACCCTCTCCAGCACTAACCCGAGCCCAGGAGCCTTGGGAACATCAACTTTGTCCTCTTCCCAGCTCCTCTCCATCACTCTTTCATCTACATATCCTTTGACCACAGCGATCACAAGGCCGATCATCTTCCGGATCTGGTGCATCATGAAGCTCTGGCCTCTTACGGTGATGACGGCAAACTCAGCTTCCTGTCTCACAAACGGCTCTCCACAGGACATGTGGGTGATGTAGCGCTTGGCACTGGGGTCCCGAGGACCTTTTTGCGAAGTGAAATTGTGGAAGTTGTGGGTGCCTTTGTATAAGCTAAATAAGCGGTTGACCTTCTGAAGGGTCTCTGAACTCAGACGGAATGAAGTGTCCTCCTGGTTATAGTCCTTTGGGGAGAAAGACACAGTGGGAAGCATGTAGGAATACGTTCTGGCATCACAGTTGTTTTTGGAATTGAAGCCACCAGTGACTCTCTTATAACCTGCAAGTTTAAGAACATTTAAATACATGTATATGATGTACAGATTTCTGTCAGTATCTTTATTGTTAACAAACACTATTAAAAATATTTTCTTTATGGAAATGAAGCCGTAATGAAATGCAATATTTACATTACACTATTTATATTAATATTTATACTTGAGAAAAATTTTAACTGTAGTATAGAACTAAAATATTAAAAGCTAAATAGATTTTTATTAATGACAAATGCAAAAAAAAAAAAAAAAAGCAAAACAAAATCTAAACAAGCAATTATAAAATGATAATATATACAACAGTACATAATACAAATATAACTCAATGATTTTGGTCATTGAATAGAAACATGTAAATTATAGACTGAGATCAGACCTAAAATTCTTATGTGAGGTGGCAGATGTGCATTAATTTTGTCCAAGATGTTGTCAATCATCCACACCTTCAGGGACACAACTTGACCCGCAGCAGAAACACCCTGTTAATGAATTGAGAAGATATTTGCAATTATACTTTTTTAAAATCATATAATAATTAAAAAATTAAAAAAAAATTAAAAATAATTAATCGATATATATATATATATGTATATATATATATATATATATCAAATATCAATATATCAAATGTAATCACATATTTTTAATTGTGATTAATTCCAACTAACAGTAACATTTTGTAATATACTTTTATATTGTAATAATTTCACATTCAAACATTAATGTACAAACAACATAAAGACAGTACATTTTTTAATATTTGTATAATAGCATTACTGTGATGTCTTGAATAGTTTTTTCTCCTAGTATCCATTTAATCATTGAACAGTCATTCAACATTACAGAGCTCTCTCATAAAACCATTAAACCAAACAATCTTCACATAAAACCATTATAATACCAATACTGATTTTTTAATAAAATTATTCCATCCCAAATTTTTTAACCATTGACTATAGTCTTCAACATTACAGTATACTGTAATCGAGAGCTATCAATTTTAACATTTAGACTTCTAATTTAGAAAAAACTTCTAATTTAAGTAAACCTAAAACCATCTTCACATAACCCATTACAATAAATGTCATATTTACTTGTGCACTTCAGCAGAAATATACAGAAATTGAAGTTATCAGACACATTCTCAATTAAATATGATGAATCCATGAATCCATAAAGCTATCCCATTTTTTCTTTGTCCTTTGATTAATAGACCTCACAGCAGCTGGTTATTGTAGGTTATTTTGGCTGTTATATCTTCGTGACTTAACTGACCACAGCGTTGCACATAGCTTATTTTGCGCTTTGAAAGGAAAGGATAGAGCCTACAGCGTGCTCTGGTGTCTTTGTGCATGTATTTAAAGAGCGCACGCTGCAAGCACAGTACCGTTTGCCCAGGGACGGATTATGGACCGGGCCAGTGGGGCCGCTGCCCAGGGGCCCTTGGGGTGCAGGGGGCCTCGTGGGTCAGGCCTCGCGAACGTTTTGCCCAGGGGCCCACACAACCCATAATCCGTCCCTGTGTTTGCCTGGTGCTGAAGTGAGGTGGAACGTGTAGTAAAGACGTTCTGCGACTGAATAAATGCACTTCTTGTCAAGAGAATTTTTTTTGTTTTTTTTCCAATTAACATTTGTTTTTATAAAGATAAAAATGTTTAAAATGTTTCAGCATCAGGTTAAAATATTCACCTTATCTGTTCGTGCACACCGCTGGAAAGACATCTTCTTCATGTCATCTCCGTGACCCTCTGGGATACATCCTGCTCTCACAAGAGCAGTGACCAGTTCATCCTCAATGGTTTTGAACTGAGAGTTCTTTGCATTTCTCTGGATGCACAGGAAAAGTATTAATGCTTGGACAACACATCAATGCATAAATCACTGATCTATATCTTCACAACTCACCTGCATTCCATAATACCCTTTGCCTGAATATGCCATCAGCAGGGCCACCTTTTTCTTGGAGTATTTCCTCTCATCCTGGTCTATTTTAAGCTTCTTGTCTTCATGTTCAGTCTCAGCATTCGTATCATCTGCTGATCTTTTCAAAGCTTTGATTTGGGCGTCTGATGAATCCTCAGTCATCTTGCTGGACAGGCAAAATCCACGGAATATTAATTTAGAATCTGGCCACCCTGAAGCGCGTCAGTTAGCGGTGAACATAAGATTATCGTTCAGCAGTTACTTCACAAAAGAACGCATTAGTAAGAAACTCACCTTTGTTTTTGAGAGCTGGAATAAATGTTTGACGTGATAAAATATTAATGATCCGACAGCACCTCAGCATGTCATCACACTTCAGTGAGGAGCTCACCAATGTATTTTAAACAAAACGGATTGCTTTTATGTTAACGGGCTTTTTCTACAATGTGCGAAATTAATTTAGAAAACTAATTTTGCATGTGGTATGACAGCAGCATAACCTATCTTCACCGCAACAACTTATTTACTTCCCTTGTACCATGCATACACCCACGTGGAGCGGCTGAACTTTCACATCTCGCGGAATATCGCGTGACCTAAAACGGGTTGCCAGATTTAAACAGAAAAGTGAACAAGAAGGGGGCCATGTTTTTACAATTACTTGTAACATTGATATACTCATAATACTCTTATAATGTTATACAATTTTAACGAACATAATGTAAATAATATTGCAATACTTTTTAAATTATGTAATCGTGTGTCTATATATATCACAGAAAACAACTTCAAGGGAGTTTAAAACCGTAAAAGCAATTTATTTCAGTTTTTCTCTTTTATTGGTGCTGTACTGTTTAAAGCAAAAAAGTTACATATTATATAGACATGTAGGAATGTGTACAGGTCTTTTTACAGAACAAACAACTGTAAATGTTTATCAACAGTCACAATTGGGAACGTTCATATCTTTGGTGGGGAGAGGGTGACAAATTTCCATGCATTTGTTAAATGTACAAAGTTTTAAAGCGATAATTTACAATCCATATTTACACATGATACTGAAATCAAGGTAAAACAGACGTATGATTTTATTACTGGAAAACAAAATGAGGACATCAGACATCAGTGTAGTGATGCAGAACTGCTGAGTTCACATATTGCAAGTTTTAGTGTCTGTAGATTGATGACAAATTGATGCTTAAATCAGATGACCAAACACTTCATGCAGTACATAGCAATAGTGTCATGATACATCCAATTAAACACAGTTTTTATTTCATGCCATTTAAAAAGCACAACAAATACATTTAATGCAGCATAATCCTTGAATGTTCAGACAGAGAGAGAAAAAAAAACTATTACTCTTTTAACAAAGTTGTTAAAATTGCAATTTAACTGGTATGTGTCAAAAGAAAAAGAAAATGCATGTTATGATGGGAACTGGCCTTTGGAACTCAAAACAAAAATAATAGCTTATGTCTCACTATCATGACACCGCACTTCAGTTTATTTAAAACTAGTATGTATGATATTTAAACACACACAAATACATTCACACACACCTAAGCGTGAAGCAAAACTAAATCAATCCCACTGCATCTCAACCCAGTCAATTTCAACCAATCAAAACACAACTCACTCCACACTGACAATGTACAAAAACAAAGAAGAAGAAAAAGGAAAATATTTTTTTCAGTGTTTCAGTTTTTGCTTTTTTTTCTTTAAAGGCACATTTTAAAAATGTTTTAAATATTTTCAACACATAAACACACTTTTCATATACAACACAGTTGAAATAAGGCTAAAAAGCACTGACTATATAACTCTACAAAGAAAGTAAGGAAATGTGGTGTTCACACTAAATGGTCCGCTCGGTTTTGAATGTCTTCTGCTTACCTAACGAAAGAGTCCTCAAACAGTGCAAGCTAGAATGGACTACTGTCTTAAGACCTGTCCTTTATATACCTGCTTCTGATTATACACAGCTCACATCAACAACAGGAACAACTATGCATGCACAACCCAAAAGGAAGTACATTCTGTCCTCAGAACAAACACTAAAAGAGGGCATTAAAGTCCCAGGTTAATCTAGATGGAAATCAGGAACAGGACTGATCACCAGGGCACACATATGATTCGGTATAATCAAGAGTTCCTTATAAATTCAGCCGTTTTTGATGCCGACGGCAACCTAATATTAAGCGGCTGACATTAACACCGCCTTTATCTAATCTAGAAAATGCACTAAAGTTTTTTTGGCATAATATTTAGATCAAATAACAGCTAAAATTCTCTATAATGGTGCAGGAACTTTATGTTTTGCCCTGACGCGACAAACCTAAAACAGCCAAACTACATTCAGAAAAATGATTGCCAAGCACAAAATAAAAACACAAGACTAGCTATTAAAAAAAAGAAGAAACTGAACAGGCCATAAGAGATGTCCAAACACCGCACACAATATTAATTTCCTAGACATTTTAAGAAGGAAACAGGGATTTGACATGCTCTTACTTGGTAAACATTCACTAAAGTGCTACAAATGATTTTGCTGGCTTTATACAGTTTCATTCTGCGGAACAATGAGAATGTCTATTAAGTAATTGGCAAAATTAGTTGTATTTTTGAATGGCTTGTAATTTGGTCATTGAATTTCTGGTTAAACTCCCTAGTGAGGGAGAATTTGGGCCTCTTAAAACATTCAAATGGTGTACATATCACCATTTAACGTTCTGCGACATTCATTCAGAGAGTCTATCTACTTCTAACTGGACATTTAGAATTAAACCAACCAACCAAACAAAATGACTTTAACTTCAATCACACAAAGCACCCCCAAATGCACTATTAAATGGCTAATAATCATCTTAAAGTGTTCTATAATGTAGTTAACGTAGTGAATGGGCACATCACGAACTACAAACTAAGGAAAATCTAAGAAACTGGAGTTCTGGGGTAGATAAACCTCGTCTAAGATTGCACAACCCATTTATAACACGCAACCAAATCCTATGTGAGCCAACAAGTGCACTGAGAAACATGTTTGTACTACACTTTAAACTCGGTGAGAGAATAATTGTGGAAACAAGTTTCATCTTGACTACTGACAAAGGTGTTAATCTGTCCTTCTGTGTCTGCGATGATATAAAGTGGCAACACGTCCAAATCTTCGCATCTCTCCACCGTTATGACATTAGCTGTCAATCAGTTTAACGTGGTCCAATCAGAGGGCTGTTCCCTCCCCCCACAGCACTGGAGAAACGAGAATCTTGATGGTGTAACAGCAGCGTGGTGGAGAGATTTTACACACAGAGACCCGACTGCAAGGCGTTGAGACGGCGTTCGATGCATTGCTTGCCTATAGAGAAATATCATACTGGTTATGCAAATTATCTTAAAATGTCATTTTAAATGTACGAAAGTCTGTTGCATTACTTACACTTGTTAACGCTGAGGATATCCGCCTGATCTGTGAGGAGGAGAGACAGACCCTCCATAAGCAGCAAGGCCTTATGGTAGCGCCGAATTGATGCTTCCCCTTGATGAAACATCTCATCTAGAGCAGCCGTCTGCACCTGTATATCCAGACCACTTCTTAAATACACTTGAGCAGCTTTTAAAAACTAACATTCACAATGGAAAAGAGCCTGGAAGTCATCATTTCCTATTGTTTCTCTTACCATCTGTACAGTGTGGCTGAAAAGGAGCCTCTCTGCGGTGATGCTGTTGATGTGGTCCATGAGTTTGTGTTTACGGGAGAAGAATCGTTCCAACTGAGCGCTCAAAGAACGACAGGACATCACGCTGGACTTGTACAGGTCATTCAACCTCCTCACCACTGAAAGAAAATAAACAAATCAATATGAAATGTCTACTTTATGGACATTTTTACTTGCTAGCATACAAACTACAGTTAGTCTCAAATATTTGTACATTGGACACTGCATCTCTAATATACAGAAATGGCCAAAATTACTAAATAATATTTTCACCTCATTACATGCAGGTGTTTTATAAATATAAGTACAATGTAAAATGTGAATACACAATAAGTGCATTGTATCAAATGTGTAATTTAAATGTACATAAGTGGGACCATATTATTTATTAACTTTTTTGGTATGAATGCTTTGAAACATTTTTAAATGAATTTTGAATGCCTAACGAAAAATTGGATGGGAACTGTGCTTAAAAAGTGGATGCTTACTATCGTGGAGAGAAGAAAGCGTGTCTGAACTGCTGACCTTGTTTTACTGTAGTCGAGGGGTAGAGTTTTCCCTGCTTGATGCCTTCCATGGCTGTTTGTAGTGAAGATGACAGAAGCTCTGCAATCTTCATGTAAAGCACCAACTGCTCAGCATAACTGTAAAATAAATGCACACACATTTAATGCCACTCTACACAATAGACCTTCTTTCTTTATTTCTGTTTTAGTGGTTTTTGAAGTTACTGGTTATTATACAACATATAACAATAAAACAACAGCAACTTTGATCCATTGCTAGAGAGATCGCCTCACCTCCACTCTCGGCTCAGAGAGCTGATTTGGTCGGCAACCAAACTCTGCTGCTGGAGCAGACTTGTAGAAGAGAGGTCAGCCTGGGCATCCTCTCCACCCCGGGCTCCTGCCACTTCCACCATACAGCGAGCAAAGTCCAGCATAAACCGGAGCCTGCGCAGAGTCTCTGTGTGTTCTTGCTGTGGTAGAGAGAGAAGTGTGGTGTTAAACTCAAACTCAAACATGAACTTGTTGACATAATTCTATCAAAAAGTAATGCAGTAATTTGGTGCTTACCTCCATTAGGGTCTCCTCTGGTAGTTCAGGGGCTTCAAAAGTCACGGCTGAGATGGGGTCAGTGAACCCATAGCGGGGACTTGAGGGCCCCTCGTAGGCATCCATGCAAATGCCTGTTTGTGGGTAGCGGCTGTTGAGGGACCCTACAGGACTAATGGAGCTTGAAGAGCCTGCTTTGAGACAGCGAGGGGTTCGGGTCAGGGTTACCCTGAAGTATCTGTTTCAAGTCAAAACTGGAGGGGAAAAAATGATTCACCTGAGAACTTCCTTGAACGAGAACTCTGAGGAGGTGTTCCTCCACTGGGAGGAGAACCCACGGTGAACACCACTCGAGCAGGGCTACCTGAGCCCACCACAAAGCCTCCACCACCAGGTGGCACTGTGAGCGGAAAGACAAGAAAGTGTTACATGAAAACCATGTGTTGTGTGTACATATATATATATATATATATCTCATTAAAAGCTTAAGTTGCAGTTGACAAAAATTCTGCTTTTAAATTTATTTCTGTTATCATTTTCTAAAATATATTAAAATGATACAAAAATGTATACATTGATAAAACATTTATTAAACATTTATCAATGAGCTCACCTGTGATGTCTATGGCTCTGTCAGAGTTGAGATTCTCCATGCTGCCTCTTTCTCCTCTCTGCCCCCCAAACGCTGCCATCAGCAGCACATCAGATAGGCGGCTGGCGCTCTGAGACCTGTACCGAAAAAGATTATAAAAGAGAAAGCAAAAGAAAAACAAAAGCAGAAAGGAATGCAAAGGACAGCAAGGGTTGGATCAGCTTGATCCAGGGTTCTGTTCCAAAACTATGAGAGCTGACTAGCTTTTTGAAGAGCGTTATTGTTACCTAAGAGGTTCCTTTTTGTTTACAAAGCTGCCCATGCGGACCTTCCACGTAGTTCTTACCTCCCAAAGGCTTTCTTCTCCTCATTCTGGCAGGCAGGTGACAAACTAGCCTCTCCCTGAGCTGGTCTGAGGGCCTGGTGGGTCAGAAACGTGACCATGTTTGGGGAACTCGGGGGCTTGGGAAACTCAAACGGGGGCATGGCCTGGGATTGGAGAAAGAAAAAGATATTTTTACATTATTTGTTTTCTTTTATCAGACAGTATTTCCAAAAATCTGTAGTTCAGTATATATATTTGGGTGATTCTCACGAAACCATTAAAACACCATGGAACTAATGATTTTAAATATAAAATGTTTAATTTTGTAAAATAAAAAAGCATCAGAATAAAGACAATACTGTTCTCTAC
>JAUCMS010000048.1:2133521-2145722 GCA_032357445.1 Enteromius radiatus
TAAAATTAATGTTCACAAATACTTCAGACTTTGTTGCTGAAGTCTGAATAAAAAAAAAAGTTAATTTAAACATTTTTTAAATTTTAGCCTTGGAATTTTTTTAACTAATATTTCGTAAGAATCACCCATATATATATATATATATATAGAGAGAGAGAGAGAGAGAGAGATTTCAAATAAATACTATTTAACAAATACTTAATTAAAAAATCCTTAATAAATAAAAAATTACCAACCCAAAACTTTAAACAGGAGTTTATACTGAGAGTTTATGGACACACAAACAGAAATGAAATCTTACTCTGGATGGAGAACCCAGGATGGTTGGTAGGGGGTTCCGTTGCATAAGTTCACTGAGCCTGGGTGAGGAGTGCAGGGTCCTAAAGGGCATCATGTTTCCCTGAGGGGCCACCACTGGGTCTGAATGCTGCTTCCTGATCTTCTGCCTGCACCCACCAGCCGCCTCCAGCAAACAGGGGGCACTGTTGAGCCGAGTGCCCAGACCCTGTTGCTGTGGCCGAGCCTTAGTTTCTAAACAGAGTTCAAAAGTCAAGAGTCATCCAAAAAAACATAAATAAAAAAGCCACTAACGGGTAACATTCACATTCTGGGAAGAGCTGAAACCAATGGTTTCCCAACTTTCTTGACATGCAATATTTACAAAAGGTAGTTGGGCTATGGAATATTGGGCTCCCATAAAAAAAAAGAAAAAAAAAAGAAAGCCAAAATAATACGCAAACAGAGGAAGAATGATTTTACCTCCACCCCTAGAGCCCCTGTGACCCATTTCTGCAGTTGCTGGGCAAACTTGGCCTGGTAACTCAGGAATTGTGCCCACTTTTTAAAGAAAGGCAAAGCAGAGAAGGACAGAGAGAGCCAGAGAGTTAGTTAAATCATCTTTAGCTAGTGACATGAAAAAAAAAAAGATTTGGGCCAAAGAAAGAAGCACTCACCCTGTGGAGACAGCTGGAAGGGTTTTGCGCCTCCTGTAGACAGCCTGCGGGAAGTGAGTGCAGGACCAGACTGAGGAGGAGAAGGCCCTGTCCTTCCACAAGCCAGAAAGCTCCCGCTACCACATCTCTGGACCGTGCCAGACCTGTGAAAGCAAGAGAGAAACACAGAAATAAGAAAGAGAAGAAGAAAATTAAATTAAGAAATGACTTTTAAATTGCAACTGAACTCAATGAAAAAAATGAAACTAAAATCTAGATTAAAATTTTTTTTTTAATCTGAACAAGTAAACTGAAATTTTATTTGAAAAATTCATGTACTGCTTTATTTGTAATTTTTGTATTCTTTTAATTTTTCTGTATGAATTAGCACATTATTATACAAAGTATTTCTGTATTTAATTATGTTTAATAAATTAATTTCCATTGTACAGACCATGTTAAACAATACTGTCCCAAATTATTTTCTGATTCTTGAATTTAAAGAGGAAATGTAAGAAATGTGTTTCACTCACTGTGGAGAACCCTCTTGACCTGGGAACTGGAGGTTTTGCTCCATGCGCTGGTAGTTGTGAATCTGTGTGGGGACTGGAATGGGTATGGACTGCCCATAGTTGCCATAGTTACTCCCAGAAAACTCACTCGGCCTGCTAATTAAAAAAGTAGAGGGAGGACCAAAGAATGAAGGGAATGAATGAATAGAGAGGGAAAGACAGGGAAAAAGGCAAAACTTAAAAGCACAAACATCAGAATCTTCCAGCACGCGATCGATAAAATAAAAACATTTTCGAATCTCACAGGACATTTCTGGATAGAAGCAGAGGCTGGGAGAGATTTATGACTGCCTATTGCGCAAGTCTGTGGGTTTCATGGGATGTGTTTAATAATGAAGGAGAACAGGATGATCTGTGCCCATCAAAGATGCAATCCTCAAGCCAATCTAGGACTCATTTCCCTTGTGGCAAAAGCCCTGAACTGCAATGACCCAGAAACCAAAGAGTGAAAAGATTAGCCTTTGCTAGACAGGAAAAGTCATTCTCTGTCTAGCTGCTACATGTAGAAACTGTGATCTGAAAAAGCCCATGGTTTATATATATATATATATATATATTAGCTGGTGCTTGATTAATCCATATATGCAAGTTATGAGTAGAAACCATGGGCTTTTTCAGGTCACAGTTTCTACATGTAGCAGCTAGACAGAGAATGATATATATATATATACTTATAAAATAAATTTAATATTTCCATGACTAGACAACTATCATGACTCATCCTATTTGCTTGCAAGAAAACTGCTGAAATGCCCTAACATGAAAAGGTCATTCTGTTAGTCATTTTTTCTTTGCTGTACGTTCACCCGGCTGTGTTCTTACCCGCTGGGTCCTGGAGAGCTGCTGTAGGAGGGAGAGCGAGGCGGGGTTTTTCCTTGACTGCACTGACCTCCAGACGCCAGAAGAGAACTCCTAAAGCAGGAGAGAGATAGAGAACATCAGCAGTGGATTCATGCCAAACAATATTGTAGAATATGTTAGTATGGTTAATTAATGAGGGAAATGTACTTCAATTAAGCGTATCAAACTGAAAATTTAATTATGCAAGCTCTAAAGAGCATATAGGCTTTACAAAACCGACCATAAAAGACTGTGCTTAGTGTGCAGTTTCTTATTTTATATATTACCATTCAAAAGTCAGTATCAGTAAGTTTTTATGTCTTTAATTCAGCAAAGCATTGATTGACAGCAAAAGTGACTTGATAATGTTAGATTTTGATTTCCAATAAATGGCAATCTTTCCTATTCATCAAAGAATACAAAAATGCATCAAGTTTACAAAGAATGTTAACCATCCCAACGGTTTTCTATATTGATAATATGAATATTTTAAAACCATTTCAGAAGAATCATGTTGTAAAATGGGTTCAAACTTCATGCATCAGCTACATGAGCACCAGTGTAATTTGTCGGCATTACTGGAGTTTACATCTACATTTATAAATCCAGCATTTGTAATAAAACGTCCATCCCCAGGAATTAAACCTTTAAACTTGCCGTTGCTATTGTTATAATAATAAATTTGGATTTGTGTGAACGATTCACTTTTATTGTCAAGCAGGAAACAAAAGCAGGATTTTTTTCTCTGTGGGACCTGTAAATAGTTAAAGTGAGCTCTTACCCACTACACATCAGACTGTCCTGGAGAACCTTTCCTGTTGGCATGTCACAGGTAAGCTCACCTAAAATAGCAGGGGGGAAAAGATGATAAATACCCAGATATCCCACTTTAACAGGACAGTAACAATGTTTTTTTTTTAATGAGGAGAAGGAAAGGAAATATAATAGCTGGCAGGACAAAGTTCTCGTAGGCTTACTGGGGAAATGAGCTGGAACCATGACAAAATCATCAGTGTCACAGGACGAGTTCTTGCTACTGCTTCCACCTCCGCCACCTCCCGAGTCCTTCAGCAGGTATCCTGGAGAATCCTGGGTAGGGGAGGCTAACGCTTTTGCACGGACCTGCTGGATCTCTGCAAGGGATTGCTGCAAAATATAAAAGAGGATGAGCTCTGAGATTCACTCAGTTTAGAACAGTTTTGGGTCAGGATCTATACAATGACATTATGATTTATTCTGCTTTTAAAGCCCTGACCTCTATACAGCATTCTGATACCACAAGACCCATAAAATACCACAAAATAACATGTGGCTCCCATCACGGATTAGTGTTACAAGCTACCATGAAATGTTAAGAAAGTGCATCTTTGTTTAAGAAGGCAGCTGGCTGCTATGCTTATTTATCTTCATGTCTGTGACAAACTCCTGACACTCCAACATTTATCAGCTGCAATGTACCATGATTGATTTTACAAATGCATTACTGTGATATGAACACACACACACACACTTACAGGAGGAGAGGCCAGGTGTGAAGTAGACGAACTGCTGCATGAGCTTGCAGAGGCTGAATTGGGAAAGCAAGTCACGGTCACCGGAGTAGCTGTGAAGAACACAGACACACACGTACAATACTCTGTTTCCATCAATGCAGTAGACTACAATATCTGGCGACTTTAAGTAGGCCTTCTTACCCTTTTCAACTATCTAACAATTACAATCATATTTTGACAAATCATAATTTTGACATATAATTAGTTTACATTCAAATCACTGGAGTAAAAACTAAACTGAACCTACTTGAATTAAATTAGTTAAATAATATTTAGCTATATCCTGCACTTTGTAACCCAATAAATCAATAATATTTAATTTAACAATAAACATTTTCTAAAGATTAAGCATTACTGTACAGTTAAAATAGTAAAAACATGGTTTAAAATAGCAGCATAATAACTCACACTTCTTCATAGAGGAGCTTGCCTCCAAGAAAGGGTGTCTGAAGAATTCATCTATGAAAATACAAAAGATTTTCCCAATCAGGAGGACCGAAACTAAACTTATGAATAACAAACATTGCCTAATCATCTAGTGGGCATAGACACTCAGGATACTGACCAAAGTCCATACGATCCTTATGGTTCCTCTGCAGGAGGCCAAGCAGCAGGTGTCTGAGATGACTGGAAGTTTCTCTGGGAATGCTGAAAAGGCAGAGGGAAAAGAGACAGAACTTTACACATGCTTTAGCAAAATCTGTACTCCAAAAACTAATCTGAAAAGTATCATTAGCTATCAGAGTCAATAAGAAATGGACATACTTTGGGCTAAGAGTTTTATTTCTCTCATAAAACAATCGGAGGTCCTGGGGACTACTGGCCTGATGGATGGACAATCACAACAAACATAACATCGCAAAAAAGCTCTATTTATATTATTGCTTTCTTATAAAATGTTTATTTACATAATGCCGTAATATATCACACTTGGAAATGGCATTATACACAAATCCCTAATTAGGTACGTACCTGAAATGGAGCTTTCCCAGTCAGGCACTGAAACACAATGGTCCCTATACTCCACAGGTCAGCCTTGGCATCATAATTCTGTGACATAATGACCTCAGGTGCCTGGCGAAAAGCATTTTAATGTTATAATATTGCAATATAATTAAGAAAAATAATGATTCATGTCTTAGAATGAAATGTACAATTTGTACCATGTACATGGGGGACCCACAGAGTGTGGCGGCCATCATGTTGTTCTGTAGGTACCGTGCGAAGCCAAAGTCAGCTGAGGAGACCAAAATAACATCTTACAAACTGTGCTTGTGACGCAGTGCATTCTGGGTAATGGCAAACCAGGTTTAGATAAAAGAGATCACTTCAATTATTAATCAGACTTTACAAAGAGTGGCTTTAGAAGTCAATATATTGTATTATTTATATTTTCATATCACTGCACATAATTGTATCACTGGCCTAAAGCCATTTCATTTCTAGTTAGTCAATCTATTTGAGGTAGACTTAAAAGTGGCCGTTTAAAATGAAATCATTAACCAGGTCCAGAACACTAACAAAATGTTAAAAACAAGGCTTTATTTGCAAAAGCCAGACCTGCTTAAGCATATAGACATGGTATCGAGAATTTCTAATGCTTTGAGAGGCACTGGCACACACACCTATCTTAATGCAGGTGTTGTTGGAGTGGGACTTTCGGCCTGCAGGATGGGACAACAGGATGTTCTGGGGCTTCAGGTCTCGGTGGATGATCCCTTTTGCCTGAAGGACCCTCATGGCCCCCGTGATCTGCTGCAGGAATACTCTGATGGTGTCTTCACTTAAAGTGCCCTTAGCTAAAAGAGCATTCATGGTAAAGATGGTTTCATCGGGGATTGTCAATAGAGCAATTGAATGTTCACAACATATATTAATAAGATTTTCTATTATATCACCTGGCCTTGACTCTACACTGTTTACACTCCATATAACAACTTGTAACCAGTAACAGATTTTACAGGCAAATCAAATGCAAATTCAATGTGCTATACTTACATAACGCAATGCATATTAACTGATATAGCACTTTATAGTTGTTGTCTATAAATTAAAATACTACACACCACATATACAAGCAAAGCAATATGCTGCAGAAATTGTCAAGATTCCATAAGAAAGAAAACTGTCGTGTCTAGATTTTTCAGAGCAACTGCTTCCTCTAAAAACAAGCTCACACCCTACACTCAACAGTTACAGCTTCCTCAGACCCGCTTTAAACAAAACATACATACACAAACACACACCCTAAACACTTCTGGCCTAACTTCCTGAGTTTGGTTTTACATGCTTTTAAAATAAACAAATAGCACTTTTTTCATCACTCAAGCAAAATAAGCCAAAAACGGTAGCAATTAAAGCTGAGATGAACATACCTATTTTATCAAAGCAGAAATTACTCTAATCAAATTCAAATTATGTATTATTAAGAGTGAACACGTAATTTAATAAAGGAGGCTGATGTGTTGAGAATATACAGAGCAAAAAGAAAAACTTGTCCAATTGAGGTCAGAGCATGATAAATGAAATGTCCCACTTACAGTGCAAGTAGTCAGCCAGATCTCCCCCATTGCAGTACTACAGTTAAAGAAAGGACATAGATCTTTTTATTATGAATAAGAGCACCACACAATGCTGAATGACAAAACCGGCATCTGAATGGGGCTTAGTTCTTTTCACAGAGAGAGACAATTCAAATGCATATTAAATCTAGCCACTTCTAAAAGATGGGCTGTTATTTTCCTTTGTGCCCCACTGATAGGCTTCCCAGTGGCCCCACTGTCTTTCCATTGAGCTGTTCTGAGAACTGACATGGTGGCGAGGCATCTACAGGAAGTTGAGTCTTATAGCAATTGCATTTTTTTTTTCTTTTTTTTTTTTTTTTTTTTTTTACAAATCCTCACTGTATCACACAAAACAACATGATTTGAAGTCTGTTTCTGTCAAAGGTTGTTATTATTAACAACTGCAGCTGTCTTCCACTGGCCCCAGGGCATGGCTAATTGCAGGCATTACCAGGTACAAGACAGACAAGATCAACAACAAAAGACACTGGGAAAACAGGCCCACTTACCTCCATCACTAGATACACAGAGCTTGCAGTTTCCTAGATGAAGAAGAAGAAGAAGAAAAAAAAGAAATACTGGAGTAATTAGATTCAACACTGGGACAGACAGGAGGCCAGGACAGTAAATGAATTTGTTCTTTAATATATATTCAAAGGATCTTTGCATAATGTATCATGTGGAGACTTGTACAGGAACATGTTTGCAAAGGGCACTGGAACCAGTGTTAACAGCTTATTTGCGTGCATTGTATATGAATTGGCCTGACACTAATCCATATGGCGTGAGTGTGTTTTCTCTGCACTGGGTTGTAGTGGGCTAATAAAGGCCAGGGGGAGGGCAAAGGTCACAGGCTTCGTTAGCATTGTACAACTGTGCCATGGTGCGACAGATTTCTATTCAAAGCAGCCACAGCACACACCATTGAACCTCAGTCAGACACAAGAGAGTTTATATACTGCTGATAATGTGAAATGTGAGTGCTGCTAACCACGATGGACGGGTGTTGTGGGTGATTTTCAGACTGTTACTTTGCAGTTGCTCCATTTTGAGAGGATTTAGTGCATGCTTTGTGGTTGTCACGAATTACTAGTCAACATTTAACATTGAGCTGAGTAGGAGGCTAATCAATACATTAATTTTGGCTTATTTTGTTCCCATATAATAGCAAACTTTAGCAAATTGACAGTAGGTTAGAGTAGTACACTATTAGTAATACATTAATAAATGGATATTCATTTTGAGATTTGCTCTCTAAGATTTTATGGATGTGTTATGAAATCATTCGAAAAACTAGACTGAGTGATACTAAACTGAATATAAAAAATAAGCATGCACAACTTTATTTATACATTTAATTAATTCTTTATTTGTAGCAATAGTCAAAAATACATTGTATGGGTCAAAATCAACTATTTTACTTTTATGCCAAAAATCATTATAAAATTATGTAAAGATCATGTTTTGTAAATTTCCTCAAAAATATAATAATATGTACAAATGTACAAATATAATATTCTGACAACTTTGAAGTAGATTTTCACAAAATTTAGATTTTTTTGCACTCTCAGATTCCAGATTTTCAATTAGTTGTCTCTCGGCCAAATACTGTCCCATCCTAACAACCCATATAAAACATGACTGGTTTTGTGGACCAGGGTCATATATTTGCTCATTTATATAATATTAACATATACCAATAACTTCAAAAAAATCAATAATAATATAATAACTACGCAGTAATATAGTTAAAAGGATATATATATTTTTTAAATTCTTAAATATAAAAATATTTTTTCTGCATTAACACATTTCAGCTGACTGTTGTCTTTAAATGAGACAAAACCACTGAGAATCTTTTTCACAGAAGAAAGAGAGCCTTACAGGCTTGGAGCAAATATATGATAACACTTTTCATTTTTGGGTGAACTATCCCTTTAAGTATCATACCAATAAAAACCAATACAAATGCCTTTTAACCTGTTGATCCTTCAACAGACAACTGTAAAGCAACAATGCCAGTCTATACGCTTCAGAGAAATAATTAACATATACTTTATAGACGCACACTAACTATTAGAACAGAACTATCTTTAGTACATATGGACTGAACAAACAAAATAAATACATGATAGGTTTCCCCGAAATGGCCAAAGCACTAAATATTCAGCTATCCAGACAATCACTATCAGTCCTACAGCACAGGTTGCGTTTGCTATCAAGTCAGCTTTTATGGCACCATAATCCTGCTATTTCCCGAACACATGGCCGAGGCCTCTTGAAAAAAAGTATTTACAATTAGAACAACCTTATCACTTAGCAACAGATGACCACCCCCCCTTGCAGTGTCCGCCTCAACCAATCAGCCGAATCGACTGATGCGTGACTGGCATATGCTGCTGACTCAGCATTAACAAAGTTTTACTTTCTGCCACTGAAGACCGACTCTAGGCGACTGTGCACCCAGACTGAATCTAAGCCAAACATAGCTGTTTAATGACAACTAGCGCTTGAATGAGCTTGGCCATTCAGTAGGGAAAATCCAACAGGCCCAACTCACAGACAGTTTGGTGCCTAGATGACTGATGTTCATGTGGGTGAGAAATGAGCTTTGCTTATGAACACAGCAGACCCGTGAGATCTGCTAATGTTGAATTTTACCCCAAGTGCAGTGGAGACCACTACTAAATGGATTCTCATCCCACATCAGACACAAGCCTTATATTGTAAACTTAGCTTAGCTATATGTACATTTTGAATAATAAATGTTCCACAAGGGGATTTTTATAGTGATGCCATAGAATGACCTTTTTTTTTGATTCCCCAAAGAAACTTTTAAAGAACCAATTTCTTCCTAGTGTGAACATTCTTCAAATCTAAGGAATTTTTGTCAAGGGCAAGTTTCCACGGATGTTAAAGTTTATTCATGGAACCATAATTTCCAAAAAAAACCAACAACATTATTTTCAAAAGTGGTTCTGTTTATCTATGATATTAAAAAATAAATGCCTGGATTCAGTAAAAACAAGCTCTACTCAAAATCTTGTTTCTGTATTTGCAAGGAAAAGACGACCAGATTAACTCTAGCAAGGTTCATCCTGAACAAACAACCACAAGTTTGTCATGTGTGGCGAGAAGCCAAGCAGCTCACAGACTCTTCCCTCCAGGATAGTGCAAGAACTACTCGAATTTTAATGGTATTCAATTCACAGACAGCCAACACCACAGTAGAAAGTGGTGCGACTATCCAGGAGACTGAGAAGAGGTCAGATCAGAGAAGCATGTGGCGGAAATGTGCCGAGACACTTGAGCTGTACCTATTGAAAGCAACACTAGAGTGTGAGTCTTCTTTCAACAAATTGCCACAGATAAAGCAGAGATAAACGCAACATCAATTATTTGTTTTTTATTTATTTTACTTATTTAGAAATGAATTGCTTTATAATTTCATAAAGTACTGTTATATTAACTATAGCCAAACAAATGTCTATCATCAAAAAAAAAATCCTTTACAACTGGTTAGAAGTCCAAGTTGCATGTTTTTTTCTACTCGCTGACTTTAACTTACACCAATGAAACACGCCTGACACATTAACCTCAAGACGACCTCAGGGCAGAGCAACTACAGAGAACCCAGGTGTCTGAAAAATGTGTCAACACTTCAATGAAACCATTTCACTAGTCTGGCTACACAGGTTTTCATGAAGTACCAATGAACCTGAATGCTGAATCAAGTGGGTAAACAATATCTCTTCCTGGTATTTAAAAAAGCATTAGATTCTAATACTGCATTTTTATGCGTGCTTAGCATCACACAACAAAAACACTGTAATATTTAGGTCTAAACATATAATAAGATATAAATGTGTAACCAAGACTCCAACACCCACAATGCCCTGCAACACAGCCATTAAAAACAAGTGCACATGTCATGTCAATAGAAGAACATGTGGCTTTTTTAAACCAATCAATGCACAGGAAGTCATGACACAGTCTTGGGGGTGGCAAGACATAAATTTGAACCATTTTAGCTCATTATAACTTGTAAAATATTTGTATTTAATAGTATTTGAACAAATAACATTGTAACAAATCCACTTACTCTAGATGATTGCAAACTGTTTATCAAAACATCTGCAGTGTAATGTAAAAATCAACCTACCTGGAAGTCATGCAATGCAACAATGTTCTCATGTTTCAATTCCTAAAGAAAATAAATAAGTTTTATTTTGCACACAAATGCTTATTATTATGTTATAGAAATGCAGTGCATTGCCAATACCACCAAAACGTACCTTCAATATCTTGATCTCTTTCCCCAGAAGAGTCTGAGATTTGGCCAGATTTTTCTTGTTTATGCATTTGACGGCAACTTCCCAATCATGCTTCTGAAAAGTTCAATGACTTTTACTTAGCTGTTAAACACATTCATCTTGCAGTCTACATTGCATTAAACATATTTGACCAAAGACAAGCCCGTGCATGTCTATGGGTCAGATCTATTGTTTCACAATCCCTGAATAAACTGTCATCTCTAAAAACAAAAATGACCCATTGAAAGCTTGAAAATGTGTTATATGTAATGGGTTTTAATGCGTTCCATATCGCTCTGTAATACTGGACATTTAATCTCTTATTCTAGCCTCCATCTGTTGTACTCGAGGCCTTTAAGGTGGTTCTGCAACCAGTATGAAAACAGAAACCAAATAATTATCAATATACAAAGACACATCTGCACGCAGACGAAAATGATGGAATATACTTTTTAAATGATATTTTCTCACCTCTCGATGCCTGCCTTTGAACACCACAGCAAAGGCACCGTGCCCTATAAGGTCCTTTCTGCTGAACTCGAATTTCCCAACAGTCTCCATCTCCCACCTGATCCCAAATATTGCAGCTTGACTATTTATGTGAAATAAAGCTGAGCCACGAATATCCTCTTTCTGCTTCCCTCTTCTCCTCTGTCTGGACGAGGCTGCTGGAAAGTTGAACCCCACTTCTGCGTGCCATGGGCAGCCTTTCCATACAAATACCCCTCTCCTCTTTCATGATATCCTGGAGGTGAAGAGGAGATCTACTCCTTTTAATTATGACAGTTCCCCATGTCGGCAAACCGTTTGTCGTGATTGGTAAATAAATAAAACCAAGCTACGCTAAAAAAAAATACCACCTTAAAACGCTAGCTATGGGTTTGTTTGTGTACATCCGATGTTGTCAGCTCTGCTAATTTCCTCGCGTTCGTGTTCGGAGTTACGTCAGGCTCGCAGAGTCGCGATTGTACAAAACACGGTTGTCTTTTTAACAAATATCCCTGAGATATTTGAAAAACATCCAGCAAGAATTGTCAATTGGTCTCAACAAAGACCTCAATTTTAGTCGAGGTCTGCAGCGTTGCGCATGCGCGCTATCTTTTCACCCAGGCTCTGTGTTGACGTCAAGGAAGCGCTGTCACGTTCGCGTCACTGTAACACAAAAATAAACAAAACGCAAACGAACATGAAATCAAGTAACAAAATGGAGATGGAAATAATTTTGCATTTATTTTAACATCAACAAGTAGACTAGATTAATGTAACCTTGTACCAGCTTTAATAGCCTGTTTTTACTGAAAAACAAACAAAAAACTTGACAGTAACAGCAGCACTACAAAGAAAACAAGCTGATTTCTTACCTCCACCACATCCAATGAGCATCAGTGGCTTTATAAAGCAGCTGTGTAGCACTCAAATGAACACTA
>JAUCMS010000048.1:2149258-2163332 GCA_032357445.1 Enteromius radiatus
CGCCGTCGAGTGACAGCAGCTGTCATGTCTGTGGGGAAAAAGCAGCGTGGAGCTCGCTTTTAGTCTCTGTGTGACATGAAATTACGGCACTCATCACGCAAGTTTGCACATTCTTCTTTATTTTTCTACAAAAATATTTCACCTTATAAAAGACAGCTCAGAATGTACATTGTTGCAACTGCCATAAAGTTGTTGTTTTTTTTACCTTAAATATATATGTATATATAATTATATAGTATATAAGCATTTCTTTACATATATAATCAGAGTGCACTCTCAGCAGCCCAGGATATGAGTCAAACATCCTCCCAGTCTGTTGAATTATTTCTCATAACAATCTCCGACTGTGGGAACTGTTGGAAAGACTGTAACAAGACAAAAAATAATTGTATAACCAAATGTTTCTAGCTGTGGAGATACAGGCATTGTGAATCCAGCTTCATGCATGACCTTGATAAACTAAACAATAGTGGTGTTTATTACAAAAACAATAATAACAACAAAAAAAAACCACAGTGGTTGCAATTATAAGAAACTGTCATTGCTTTGGAGTAATGATTTTGTGGTGGTTATTACTAAAACAGTCAGTATTGAAGATGAGAGTAAATATAACTGCTTAGAACAAGGCAGACTAATAAGAAAAGGATGCTAAAACACTGGGAATAGGTGGATCAGAGGGGATGAGGTGGGGACGATTACAATAAGGAACCCGTAGGATAAGTAAAGGATTATGCTTTTAGTAAGAAATGAGCCGAAAAGGTGCCAATAAAGATGAATGACAGCATTCTTAAAGCACTTGGAGCAAGGGAAGGTTATCAGATTGTGACTCATGGTATCCCATGATGCCTGTGAACTGCAGCCAGCCAGAAGCCCTATTTGTCAGAATTCTGCTGCCTTCCCGATATCAGCAATATTACTATCATCATTATCATTATGCTCATTACTATTACTGGCTCTGGCTACGCCTCAGCTGGTTACTGTAATCTCTTGAAATCAATATATTCAAAATAATTAAATGAACCTGATAATGAATGTTCTCACATTTTAAATAATAATAATAATACATTTTTACTTTTTATAATAACAATATTAGTAATGCTTGCTTGTGCAATTGAATATTTAGACTAATTTCTATGTATTCCAAGACTTTTTACAAGCCTCTATAAAATTTTGGATCTTAAATATGGCTCATAACGTTCCTGCAGGATGTTTTATCGTCTGTCAGGTAAAGTTGTAGGTCTGATAAATTAACAGCACACCTCAACGAGCGACATGATTTGATATATCATTCATGTCTGTAGCACAAATGGTGTGAGATAAATTATGCACAGGAAGTTAATACTTCATGTTAAAGAAATAGCTCAGCCATAGGTTAATATTTGCTAAAAATGTACTCACCCTCAGGCCATCCAAGATATAAATGAGCTTGTTTCTTCATCACAACAGTTTTGGAGAAATGTAACAATACATCACTTGCTCACCAATGAATCTTCTGCTGTGAATGGGTGCCGTCAGAATGAGAGTCCAAACAGTTGATAAACACAATAATCCGCATTCCACACAACTTCAGTACATTATTTAATGTTTTTGTTTTCAAACATGCAGATTTTCACTTCAGAAGGTGTTAATTAATAACCTGGAGTAGTGTGGATCAATTGCGGATTATCATCATGTTTTTATCAGCTTTTATGGACTCTCATTCTGACGGCACCCACTCACAGCAACTGATGTAATGCTAAATTTCTCCAAATCTGTTCTGATAAAGAAATAAACTCATTTACATCTTGAATAGCCTGACAACCAATCTTCTTAGCAAATCTTTTACCATTTGTTCAGGTAAGCAATAGCAAGCACCACTAATAATAATAATAATAATAATAATAAAAAAATCTAAAATTTCCAATTTTTAGAGAACCAACAATGAAAAGCATCAACAAAAAAGAAAAGAAAATGTAATCCACTTCCTTTCCTGATTGACGTGCTGAGGCCTTTCCATCAGTCCAGTGCTGGCGAAAGGCTTTTCCAGAGCCTCTCAATGCTCTCTTTACCCACAGGCTGCTGTGTGTTCTGCTCCCGAAGTCTTTTTGAGTACAGGCCTGTGGCTCTGCCCTTATCAGAGAGGAGCAGAGGAGAGAGCGATTGTAAGCGTCCAGAGCGGCGCTAACACCCAGGCGGGCGAGAGGGTCAGTCGCGTCCCCAATGGGGAGGCTGAGTCCGAAGTGCAGGAACACACCTCGTAGCCATTTTCTGCATGATCTGCATGGTGCTGCCCATGTAGCCTTGTGTTCGAGTTGTTCTGCATCTCCGGGGAGTCCGACTGCATTTCTGTGCACACCAGCCAGTCCTTGCCGATGGGGCGCGGATAACCCGCTTCAACCTCCATATCGCTGCCCGCCACACGCCAGTACTCCTTTCCCTTGAAGAAATAGGATGCTCCTGGGAAGAAAAAGTGGAAAATATAAGGAAATAAAATACAGGCTGATGCGTAGAATGAATTTTTTAGACCTGCTTTCATCTGGCATACACATCATGATAGTTTTACTTTTCTTTCTATGGACTTTGCCAACTCTATTTCCTGTTTTGTAAGACCACCTGGGGTGATACTAGAATTTGAGCCTTGGTGGGCTTGACCCCCAGTAATTTGTGGAGAATATGTTGCGCTTTGAGCAGTGCTTCTCAAGTCTGGTGGTCTGTTTTAGATTCCCACTTGTCTGAGAATTGATTGGCTGTTAAAAAAATATATAAAAAATTTAATTAAAGCATAAGCACTGAATTAACTGAGGGAACTGCAGGGGGTTTATAAGTTGATGAAAAGCTAATAATTAATAAAATCATGAAAATGTAAAAATAAAATAATGTAAATAATAATAATGTAAAAATTTCAATCTCTGAACTGTTTTTAACATACAGTATACATAAGTGGCCGTATAAATAAAAAAGTAGAATAACAACGTTACTTTGTAACATTGTTAAATAGTTAGCATTTTTTTCCTCACACAAAGCTATCAAATTACTTTAGAAAAGGGCACAGGTTCATACAGATTATGTTTTGCTAAATATCTCCTTTTGTGCAGGAAAAAGAAAGTCCTATGGGTTTAAAATGACTTGAGGGTGAGCAAATGATGGCAGAAGTTGATTTTTTTTTAATTTATTTCTTGCGCACTACACAATGACAGCTGAATAAATCATGTGTTATCGAGGATGAGACACAAATAGCCGTTTTAAACAGAATCTACAATCACCAACACATTTTGCCACTTGATGAAAGCCTATTCCTCCGGTTCCGCCTAATGCTTGCATATGTCCCATCTGAAGAAAAGCTTTACTATCTCTCTCTGTTTCACTCTGCAGGTCAAATTGGCCCTCAGTGCTGTCTATCTGAACAGGATAGTGTTGCCAGCACCTCCTCCAGCTAATACTTTTTCCCCTCCTGTGGAGGCTAGGGACTGTCACTTTACAGTGTGGCCTGCTCTCACTCTTCGCTCAGAGCTCTTCCCGTAGGGTTGGCAAAGCCTCTGAGAACAACACCTGATGAGACACCTTCTCTGCCCCTCACTCAGCCTACAGAGGAACCGCAGGGAAAATGATCTGGTATGTCAAGTGAAGCCTACAACTGTGCTTGTGTGTGCTTTAGCAATGTACAAAACTGTAAAGACAATTTCTCAGGGTGGATAAAACAGTGCCAAAAAATCCCCAAAAATGTAATTGTGTCAAAAAGTTCCCTAACTTGCCATTTGTAAAGAATTAACACTAAGAAAAAAAGCGAGACATGACACAATTACCAAAAATGTCCATCTTTATAGGTTAATATTATGCATAAAATGCAAAATAACTGGCCTTCACATTCATACAATTGATGGTATATTTCACGAGTCGTGGGTGACATTTAGAACATTTTCAAAATGCTTAATTACAGGTGCTGGAAGCAATTAAAAAAAGATTGGAAATAACAATCATGAAATGTTCTAAGAGATATTACTGAAATATGTATTCTGAGAAATGTGCCAGTTCTAAGCTTTGTGAAAAGCAGTAGAAAAAGAGAGAATAGCCTGCATGCTTTCTACCAGTCAATCATTTTGTATAATTGAAATATGCCGACAATGTGTTGTTCAAATTTAAGACATGGGTTAACAGTTCATCATTTTGAATTATTGCATGCATCGACTCAATTTTGACAGTACTGGTGTGATAGACAACATGGAAAAAAGGAGATAAGAAGAGCTGTATGTGTGTTTTTACATGAAAGTGCTTAGCTATGTACTTGCTTTTATTTAACACAAGCTTGATTCGATCCACCACAGAATTTCAAATACCTTTTCTTCATCCTTGAGGACACCATGAGCAGCTCGCTGTGCATTAAGCACAATGCCGTGCATTAGGCATGACAGGACATTATGCCCCTTTCTCCATTCAGCTCACATAGAGCTCAAAACGGCTGCTATGACAACCACACAATCAAAACACCTGCCTGGCTAACATCCTCTCCACCCAAATAAAATCATATCTTCCAAGGCAGATCAGGGTCATAAAACTGCAAACCGTTCCTTAATATGATGTATAAAGCATTAAAGAGTCATTTTGGAGATGTTATTGGATATGTTCTGATGGAAGATAATGAGCACACACATTTTAATAATATGAAAGCTTTTGTTATTTGAAATATACATGCTAGATAAAATGTTTTACAAAAAATGTTGCTGAAATAATAGTCATACAATAATTACTAAACATAAAACTAAAATAAAAGCTAAATAAAAATATCACAAAACCCCAAAAAGATAAAAGCACATAACAGACTTACCAAATAAAAATAAAAAGTTAAAATTAAAAAAATATATATATTTATAAAGAATTAATAAATACAAAAAATAATAGCATATGCTCTAAATAATGTTAAAACAACAGATGCTGAGGTGCTAAAAGAGTTTTTGTATGTCACGGCTTGGAAAAAAAAACATGATTTGCTACTTGCTATTGCTATTTTGGGGCATTTACACAAAGTATTAATTATTTAGATGGCAGGATGTTCTCATTTTTAGAGACCATTTTTTGGACATCTGTGTATAAAATGAGACAACATTGTGGTCCATTTTCAATAAAGGTACTACAATTAAAATATTTACATCTGCTAAAAGTTGATTTTGTCAAGAGCATGTTTTAAAGGAATAGCTCACCCAAACAATCTCATCATTTACTCACCCTCATATCATTCAAAACCTGTATACATTTCTTTCTTAAGTGGAGCATAAATGATAATGGTTTAAAGAATGCTGTTAATCAAAAGTAATACTAGGGAAAGAAATACTTTGGAAGTTAATGGGGTCAAAATATCTTCTTTTGTGCTCAACTTAAAATAGAAGCTTATACTGGTTAGGAACGACATGAGGGTGACGGAAATTTCCACTAAAACTATCCCTTTAAAGCTATGCTCTGAATTACAATTTCATTGCATCTTTAACATTTTGTGTCATTACATTTTGCATGGCTGTTCTGTTCTTCACCCAGCCTAGACAAGCAGATATCATTTCGGACTTTCCATTCTGGAAGGTAAGCGACTAATTTTTTCTGCCTCAAAGTCAAAATCCAGGAAAATTGCTTAAAGTTCCCAATTCACATTACTTACTGTCAGACCACCGCATGGCGTCATCCAGTTGAGATGGGATCCCTTTCCACAGCGCTGTGTCTTTTGGGTAGCCGAGGTCCATACGCCGCAGATGGTCATCGTAACGCCAGTAACGGCTGTCTTTAAAGAAGTAGGTCTTCTCATTATGCAGCCAAACAAATACAGCATCCACTCCCTCCGCAGGCAGTCCGAAGTCTGTGACAGGCCGTGGGTAGCCCTCTTCAACATTATTATCCTTGAACACCCAATATTTCCCACCTAGAGAAGAGAGAACGACTTAGTGTGAGGTGGGAAAATTGTAGGCTTCATTAACAGCAAAGCAGATTAGAGAAAACAGAACTGCTGTGAAATACATTTAAAAGCTCTATATATACAACACGCGTTCTTTTTACCTCCATGCTTTTGAGCTGAAATTGGATTTGAGGACTTCAAAACACTCTCGAATTATATCTTTGAAGGACATTGTTTGCTTTGTAGTCCAACTCTTATTAAAAATGACATTTACATAACTCTAGACTGTTGAAGTCCAATCATTCCAAGAATGTTCAGAAGAGTGAGTGTTTACGCTCTAGGGAGCATTTTGTTTAAAATGTCTGGAATTAACTACATTATCAGAGGGTCTTTTTTTAAAGAGCCTTTGACAGACGTTATTGATCTCTTTAACTGTGGAATTACCACAGATTACTGAGTGCCTAAAGCAACAAATAGATATGGGCAATTTCTAAATGCATTGCGCAAAACACGACACAACAGCGCTATTGTGTTGGAGTCATCCAGTTTAGAATGAGTTATGTGCAATACTTAAGGTGACAAGTAAACGGTCATATCGAAGGGTTACATGAAATATCAACTTAGTATAAGATTAAATCCAGGTATTTACCCTTAAAGAACACTATCTTGTGGTCTCCAGGTCTCTCATATACAGCATCCACGCTGTCCAGGTTAGCAGGTAGACCCCTCCAGAAGCGATGGATCTGAGCTGGCCTCAACGACACCAGGTGCTTCTCACGCGTCAGACGCCAAAAATACTTCCCTGACGAGAAGTTTGACAGTAAGAATGTGTGGTTATTTGTGTGTTTGTGTAAGCTTATGGTGTAATTATGTGCTATCATATGACAAGTATAAGGGACGTTGGTTGATAAAAGTGAGGAATGTGTGCATGGCCGGGGGCGGTGGGTAGAAGGGTGCCCAGCTGGCAGAACCAGCCAAGCAAATACGGTGCATAAATGATAATATATCAAAATAAAAGCAGTAGTCAGCAGACAGCACATTCATGACTAAACAGGAAATCAAAACAATTTCACAGCAGTCCCAAGTTCAAGATTTTTGCAAATAATATATATATATATATATATATATATAGTGTCCACAAAATTGAGTGTAATACATAAATAAATAAATAAGCAAATAAAAAGAAAACAAATTCTTTTATGTTTAACCTTTAATAATTCTCATGGAGTAAGAAAGTGATTAATAATTTTAAATACAATTAAATCAAATCAAATGATATATATACATATATAGTTTCATAAAATACATTAATAAAAAAACAAGTAAAAAGAAAATTGATTCTTTTGTATTTTAACATTACTTTTAGTAATTCTAATAGGATAAGAAAATTAAATGCAATTAAATAAAAACAAAATTTATATAATACTGATTGTATCATAATAAAATAATATAAATTGTCATAATATCTTATGCAATTATACTTTTCAATTAAATCCAATTTATTTTAAAGTTCCAAGATAATGTAAAACAAGAAACAAAATACCAATTACATTTATTTATTATTTATTTATTTTTAATTTATGCACACAAAAGGATTTATATTTTATATATTTAGTCTTTTGCTAAATCTACTGATTTCACTGGACTTCAGTGTGTTCTTACCTTTGAAAAAGAAGGCCTCCCCTCGAATCTGGGCTACTGCATCAAAGTGGCTAGTGCATCTGTCAGGGGCATCAGGGGCAGGTCTGTGAGGTTATACAAATAGAAAATAAAAATGAATTGGATAAGCTTTAAACTAACGGCTTTGCAAGGTATGTGAAGGTAGAGCATGAGATATTCACTACAAGTGTTTGTGTCTCTACATGAGTAAATCATTGATTATGGAAGGAATAATTGATGACAGACCTCTGAATTATTTAAAATTTAGTTCACTGCTACATAATTTTAAATAATTGTATGATCCAGAGTCAATTATTTTGAAAATACCCAAGAAGTTAAGGTTTAACTGGTTTACATGGTCTAGTTAGGCCCTAGTAGTAGATGTCTTAACTACAACTTCTGTCTGGAAAGGGGAAAACTTGCATTCAGGCAAAAAACAAAACAAAACAAAAAACTAAATTCCAAAAAAATTACAATAAATATATAAGTAAAACAATAAATAAAAATGACCAAAGAAAATAGTATAAAATATATTAAAAAGATAAATGAAAAAAAAAAGCTAAGTTAATTTGTTTCATCATTAATGTACACACAGCACCCCATATTGACTGAAAAAACTTTATTAAAAAAGCAGATTTATTAAAAAACTGAAATATCTGAAAACTGAAAAAAATATATTTTTGTAACCTTGGCCAGATCTATGCCTTGCCACAATTCTGTCTCTGAGCTCTTCAGGCAGTTCCTTTGACCTCATGATTCTCATTTGCTCTGACATGCATTGTGAGCTGTAAGGTTTTATATAGACAGCTGTGTGGCTTTCCTGATCAAGTCCAATCAGTATAATCAAACACAGCTGGACTCAAATGAAGGTGTAGAGCCATCTGAAGGATGATCAGAAGAAATGCACCTGAGTTAAATATATGAGTGTCACAGTAGGGCTGGGCAATATATATCGAACAATATATTATGTGCATATCGTCAGTAAAGCCGGTTCTTTGATTAGCGGTAAATCTCCCTCAGCTGTTTTCAAAAGGAATGCCAGCTTATAAACAAAGCCGTAGATCAGTGACAAGCTACGCCATTGAATCACCCGCGAAACTCAACGCGTAGCTTGTCAGTGATCTACGGCTCTGTTCATAAGCTGGTGCAGCATTTGAAAACAGCTGATGGAGATTTACCGCTAATCATAGAACTGGCATTACTGACGAGATGCGCATAATATATCGCTTGATATATATCACCCAACCCTATGTCACAGCAAAGGGTCTGAATACTTAGGACCATGTGATATTTCAGTTTTTCTTTTTTAATAAATCTGCAAAAATGTCAACAATTCTGTGTTTTTCTGTAAATATGGGGTGCTTTAATGAGGAAAAAAAAGAACTTAAATGATTTTAGCAAATGGTTGCAATATAACAAAGAGTGAAAAACTTAAGGGGATCTGAATACTTGCCGTACCCACTGTGTAATAAATAAATATAATATATAAAATGAATATAAATATAAATAAAATAACATTATATCAAATAAAAAGTTATATAAAACATATTATATTACAGAAAATAAATAAAATATAAAACAATTAAATGGTAAAAATATAAAAAAAGGGAAATAAATACAAAATATTTTGTATTTTTTATGAAAATAAAATTATACAAAATATATAGATTTTAAAATATGAAATAAAATATAAAACACAAAATAAAATAGTCTACACCGCAGCTAAAAGTAAAAGTATTTATCTTATCTTTAGTTTAAAATCAGCACAAGCCGCTGGTGCTAATTTGAAAGCATTAGCACTTTTCTGCTAAGTCTGTATGGTACATTATTATTTTTTTACTAGCTATGGCTATAACCAGACTTGAATGTCCTAACTACTTGGTTTAAGATCAGGCAAATCAATGAAGATGTTATCACCAGCTTGCAACAGAATCTCTGAATGCGTTATCCCCTCGGCTAATGACTGACTTAGCACTTTGACGTGGCTGGGATGTTAATGATGGAGCAATTACGGTGACAGAGCTGCTTTTGTGAGCTGGAACTCGCCTGACACTTTATTAACAAAGATCTTCATTCACAGCTTATTAGCTGAGCTCTCTGAGAGGAATATATTACTGACCTTTGTCAAACTAAATCTACCTGTCTCACGCGTCTGCCGTGATGATGGAGAGAGAGGAAACAGAGAGGTGCACACTGCTCTCAGTGCGGCTTGCTTGCTTACTAGGAGTCAGGAATTGAGTCTGTAATTTATGGCTTTCTGGCATTTGCTTCAGGAAGGTTTGAGTGCAGTTATGAAGTCCATACATACTCTCCTTCTAAATGATGGACCGCTACCTCTGCAATTCAGGATATTCAGAGGACTGTGGATTTGTTGACTCACGGTATCGTGGATCTGTTTTCGGGGAGATCAAGCAGGACGGGAGGTTCGGCGGTTTGAGAAGGGTCATCTGGCTGCATCGTGTGCGATACGGACTCTCGAACACCTGACAAAACACAAGGCGAGTTTAACTTGCGCAAAAGCATTAAAACGGCACATTTCTGAAGAACGCACTTTAAGTGTGTGCTTTAACTTATAAACACTCAAATGATAACTCAAGAGTAGAGATAACAGCCAGTCTCATTAAATGAGTTTTACAAAACTACTATTGCCACATAAGACAGAGTAAATCTGATAATACACATTTAAAAATAAAACTAAGCTAATAAGCAGGTTTAACAATCAAAGTTTTAAATCAAATACTATTTCTTTTCAAAGTATGCTAACTTTTAACCTTTTTGGGGCACCTTTTAATAGCTTAGAAACATATAAAATAGACATATTTTACAATAAGGTTCCATTTGTTTACTGTATTAACTAACATGAACTAACAATTAGCAATACATTGTTAAGAGTATTTATTAATCTTATATTAATCTATAAAGTGTTAGTCCAGCTCAGGTTCATTATAACATTAATAGGTACGACTTTTGATTTTAATAATGTATAAATAACTGTTGGAATAAACATAAACTAAGACAGAAAAAGTTTATTTTTAGGTATTTTTCATAGTTTTTGGTAATGTGGAAAGTAACATTACCATTATTGTAAAGTGTCAAGTGTTCAGAAGCATGTAATACACTTATATTGTTGTAAAATAGATGGTTAAAGAGAAAAAAAATAAACAAGAAAATAACAATATTAATTATGAAATTAGGACTGCCTAATTTAAAGTTATTAACATGATAAAGAATTAATTATTTTGTCTTTATACCCTAGGGGTGAAAGTTTGCATAGTTAGCATGGTCTAGAATAGTTTCTAAGTAAAGTAAAAGTAAATGAAAATAATAAAATAAAATAAAAATGTATTAATAAGCTGTCAATGCTAATTCGAAGGCGCTTAAATATCTTTTATAAAAGATTTTGGATGATTTTAGTTTGTAAAAACTAAAGCAGAAAAGGTTAGTTTCGAAACTACTACTTTTTACTTAGTTCTCAGTTATGTTTTGTTTTATATATATTAACTTGTTATCTGACATTTCTAAAAAGGAGACACAGATGAGACTCTTAACTGCTGATCTATAGTAAGAGAATTGAGTGTGGATAGCATGGCTGAGATAATTTGGTCTTTGGAGACCATTTAGTTCAGTTCATATTGAAATGCCAGAGCACAACTTGAGGCATTATTGAGATGAAACATACAAGAAGACACCTGAGAATATTGCAATCTTTTTCTCAGGAGAACTGTCTGAGAAGCAAAGGAACATAAAAGAATTTGAATGGGGAAATAAGTCAGCTATGAAATACTATTATTAAAACAAAGTCAGTGAAGTCAATGTCAGCAGAACACAAGGGTTAATTAATTGGACTACAAAACATTTAACTCAGGATATGTGCACAACCATTAAACTGTAGAAAAGCGATATATATTAAACACTTGGCCTGCATTCACCTACTACTCTGAGTTCCAGAACTCCTGGCAGTATTTGCTTGTCTCTGAGCCCATCTTGATCCTTCCTTCCCTTTCTATAACTCTCTCCATCTCTTTGCTTCCCACCACGTGTGTTTGCAGTGCCATTCAGCATTCTGCATGTTGATTAGAAGGGTCCAAATCATGGTGACGACCAATTAATCTCTGTGCTCCTAGGCTGGCTCAACACTGCCATGTAATTAAAACAATAGTGCCCCTATACAAACCAAATCACTTCTGCTCTCTGTGCCCCTCGTTTGGGGCCCGTTATTTGCCTGGTGGGATCACAGAAAAGGGCAGCATGCAGAGGGGGCATGTGGAGCCAATCACTGCAAATTACAATGAGCACTTCAGCTAAAAACAGGAGATTGTGAACCACTTTGAGATGCCAGTCAGAATGATATGAATGCGCTCTTTCCATAACAACTCATTGTTAAAATTTATTTTAAGGGTTACTTGTTGCAAGGGTTCCTTGTATGATTACTTACTTGATGATGTTACTTACATGCATAAATTATTGTTATTACAGTAGTAAATAGCGTGTAAATAATTGATTAAATATTTAAATAAATACTTAAAATATTTAACTAAAGTACTGAATTTTTAAACGAGAATGGTAAATAAAAAATAAAACTCAATTTTAATAAAATCTATATTAGTATATCATATATAATACATATAACCATGTAACTATATAAATAAAATATAAAAAAGATACAATTATATATATATATATATATATATATAAATGAAAATGAAAAGAAAATAAATGAAAAAGAAAAATTACTAAAACAAAAAATAATAAAAATAAATAAAATTAAAAATATCAAAATAAAAATAAATAAAAATAAAATGTATATTATGATTTCAATGATACTAAAATAACAGTGATGCTTTAAGAAATGAAAACAATAATAACAATAATAATATAATGTCTGAATATAATCAATGTAGTATTCATTGTATTTGAATATAATATTGTATATTATTATATTAATTAATATACACAATATAATAAATAAAATAGTAATAAATAAAATATAAATAAATATAATATAATGGCATATAAAATAATACATATATTACAATAATACAATATAATAATGTAAAAACAAATTTAATTTTGCACTAATTTTAGTAAATTTAGTAAAAACGATGCAGACAGCCCAAGTAACGGCTTTATCGGCAGCTTCAACTCATTCTTAGTGTCATCCTTGTGTGTTTACTGTTGACAGATTACAGCATCTCTCTCTCTCTGTATGTCTTGCAGAGAGACTGCGCCTTCGAGTTGTCGTTACTTGTCACTTTTCGCTTCTCCAACAATGCCAAGGCATCTGAGACTCAAACAGTGATAGCAGGGTGTCCGTGTTTGATTGAAGATCTCAGCTAACGCAGCCTGCCAGTCTGACACAGCGCCTGTTTCAAGCTAACTGATGGAGACGAAGGAGTAAAAGAGGAAAGAAAGAAGCCGTGACCAAGGAGTGGACATTCTTACCATAAAGCTGCCAGACGCGAATCTTGTCTTCGTATGGGAGGTTGTACTTGAGTGGGTCGCCCACTGGCCCCTGGTAATAAGGGCGCATGATGGACTCAATGGCAGAGGTGTGAGCGAGCCCTATGGCATGGCCAAACTCATGCACCGCCACTGCGAAAAGGTCCATTCCATGTGAATCTGAGAAGAAAAGACAGAATAACAAAGAAATATTACAGAAAAAAGTATTTTCTTCGGAAGCAGAGGAAGACATTATTGCTTAGATAAGCGGTTTTCAACCTGAGGTCCTCAGAAAACACAGATACCAAGCAGGTGAAAAATATCATTTGTGAAAATTTTCAGAGAATAAGTGAAAAATAAAATAAAATATGTCAATAAACATCAAATAATACAATAAATAAATAATGCATTTCTAAAGACCACCTCTACGTTAAACAGAGAGAAATAGTGAAAAAAATATAACATGAAAATACTTTTTAAAAATACATATTTATAAAATTATTGTAATTATTTAATATTACTCAATAATATTATGTAATAAAATGTCTATATATATATATATATATATCAGGGCTTGACACTGGCACCCGCCCACCGGCCAAATGCGGGTAAAATTTGGCTGTGGCAGGTAAAAACATTAGTCTCACTAGCCACTTTGGCGGGTAGTTTATTCTTTGGTATTACAATATATTTTTATTTTCTAAAAAGGCATATGATATAATAAACGCATTGCAACGTAATATTACGCACATAAAACTCCCATGAGCACCTATATCAACATTCTGATACGACTTTAGAACGTGCGTTAACGTCTCTGTTAGCAGTGATAACCCGCCGATGTCTGACTTGTGAACGAACATTTTAAAACTATTTTTATATTCTTACTTACAGTTGTTTTTATGTATTTATTCATTTTTTTGACTTTTTGTCAGAACGGTCGAATTATTCATTAACTAGAATGATTTTGTCGAAGCTGTTCTCAACATAAAAAATTCGTCATTTTTAGACAAATACGAAAGGGCATGGCATTAACACAATATTATATGTTAAGCAACATTACACGACCAAGTCAACAAAGTTCCCTGAAAGCCACTAATGCAAATTTGACATTATAGCCTATAG
>JAUCMS010000048.1:2163432-2198292 GCA_032357445.1 Enteromius radiatus
AAGTCATATAAAATGTAATTTCCTAACAAGAAAATTGTGGCTAGTGAAAATGCTGAGTGGCTAGTAAATTTTGAAAACCACTAGCCACAGTGGCTGGTGAGCAAAAAAGTTAATGTCAAGCCCTGATATATATATATATATATATATATATATAAAATTAATTTTTTATTATTATATTTTTTTTACATAAAACAAAGCAAATAAATAAATATGTAATTTTATTGATGGCTATAGTTTGCCTTTAGTAAACAGTACTCTAATTTCTATATATGAATTTATACAAATAAATGTATTTGATATAAATTAATATAAAATGACAAAATAATTATAAAAAATTAGTAATAATTATACAAATTATAAATAAGAATTTTTACATCATTTATAACATGAAATAAATCACAAATTGTTTTATTTTATGGATGACCATAGTTTTATATTTCACTTTAGGTTTACACATTTAACAGTGCACTGTAAGCGTAGAAATAATTTCAATTACATAAATTCATACAAATACAAATTGTATGGACCACAAAATGGCCATTTTTGATAAAAAGCTGAATAAATAAGCTCTTATTTATGTGGCGTTAGGACAGAAAAATATTTGGCTGAAATACAACTATTTGAAAATCTGGAATCTGAGGGTGCAAAAAAGCAAAGCAAAAACAAAATATTAGGAAAAATGCCTATTGTTGTCCAAATGAAGTCCCTAGCAATGCATATTACTAATCAAACATTACGTTTTGATGTATTCATGGTAAGAAATTTACAAAATATCTTCATGGAACATGATCTTTTATTAATATCCTAATAATTTTTGGCATAAAAGAAAAATGTGTCATTCTGACCCATAGGGTGTATTTTGGGCTATTGTTACAAATATACCCGTTCTACTTATGACTGGTTTTATGGTCTAGAGTCACATTTATTATATTTATTATTTACAATGTGGTTAATATTATATATATTAAAACCAATCTCACATAATTTGGTCTCTGAAGATGTAATGAGATCTCTGACTCTGACAAATATGAGCACAGTTTAAGGCATCATTAAGAAACACACAAGGAGAACAATCTGAGAAGACCTCAGCAATTTGCTCTCCATAGAATCGAAGTGAAAGAACTGAAACTAAAAACTTGTTTTCTTGTGTGATATTTCTGTCATTTTATACATCAAACAGCTTGTTTCATAAGGATGAAGACATCCAGTGCAATTATGTCCTGGAAATCACGGTGATTAAACTGGGAATAGATCAGGATGTCCACCCACATTATCATTTTCAACACAATGAGCTGGTGATTGACAGGGAGGACTGCGCCATTAAACGTTACTAACCTTTTTCATTATCTCGCTTTAGTACACAGAAAGATCCGTGCAATGCAGCCAGCCATAAAAACATTCACAGTTTTCTGTTAAATGGCCCCTAGAGATGGTAACAAAAACCCAGCCAGAGCCAGGAAAGTGTCATTGGATTTGGTGGAATAGAGAGAGAAAGACAAACTGACAGGAAGAGATCTAAAGACAGACAGAATAGGACTTTGGGCTCTACAAACTGTGATAATGCCAAAAAGTGTGACAGTTGCCTTACGCTGCAGGTCTGTAAAAGCAGAACAGAACACATAGTCAAGCTCCTCTGAGCAAAACTCAGGATTAAATCGGTGACTTGCTCATTAAGATTACGACTCAAAAGAGCTGTGTATCACTAAAGGAAACTCGGCTCCCTCATGTGGGTACCTGCTTTTTACATTAGCATAATGCACTTCAAAGATTACGCAAAACAAAAGAGGCCGGGACCTGACGGATTTTCATTTGATGAGGAAAGTTACTCGAGTTTTCAGCAGCACAATGCAGTCTCAAATGGTGTCTTTTAAACGAGCAGTAGAAATGAAAATGAATATTTTGTCTAGACTCACCCACATGTTGTAAGATATTTTGGATGAAATCAGAGAGCTACTGTAATCTGACTCACAGACAGCAACACAACTGAAACGACCCAGGTCCGGAAACGTAGCAAATATATCGGTGAAGCAGGACGCGACATAAGTAGTTCAACTTTGGTTTTGCGAAGCTGCGAGGATACAAACAAAACAAAAATAACATAATTTGCTAAACTATTCTTCTTCCCCGATTTACGTCTTCCACCATTTTAGAGAGTATCACAACTGGTGTCATTGCAGTTGTATTGCTGTCTGTGGAGGTTTAGATAGCTCTCCGACTTCATGGAAAATATCTTGGGTTTGGAATGACATGAGGGCGAGTAATTAATGATAGAATGTTCTAATTCTAAAACAGTTCTAAATAAATATGTTGTTGGATTTTGATGTGAGATGATAATGTTCACTGTTATGATTTGCGGACTCGTATTTTAAAGATAAAATGCCTTAAAGGTGCTGTATGTAGAATTGAACTAGGCATTGCAGTCCAAATTCAAAATATTTAACTTTTTTTTTTTTTTTTTTTTTTCTCAGACTTGGATGCCAGACTGTCGGCACCAACAGGAATGAGCATGCATGACGATGAGTGAAATTAAATACGCTGTATTTCCTGACAACTGGCAACCCAGACTGCTGAAATACAATTGGGTGAACTGGAAAAAAGACACCTGGAATGCACATTGTTAAAGGAGAATAACTGACTGTAGCATTGTTTTTCAGATAAACAAGTATGTTAGCATGTTTCTTAAACATATTATTAAACCTATCTTTAGTAGAGTCAAAAACTTACAATGCCTTTTTAATGTCGGATTTTTTTCTTATAAACTTTATACTTATAAACAGCTTTTAACTTCACAATATGTTATGTGATGGATCAGAGTGGTGTGGATCATTGCAATGTTTTTTTTAGCTGTTTGGACTCACTGCAGATGATCTATTTGTGAGCAAGTGATAATGCTAAATTTCTCCAAATCTACATCTTGGATGGGTTGTGGATGAACACATTTTTATTTTTGGATGAACCAGTCTTTTAAAAAATGAAAAACCCTTTTCATACAAGTTAAGAAGGGTGAGTAATAAATGTCAGACATTATATTTTTAGCTGCACTGTCCCTTTAAGCCAACACACATTTAGACTTAAACTCATGACTGATGAGTTTTACCCTGTGTCTGGTTAGCAACTGCTGTATCTAATTGCTAGAGGCTGATTTGTTTAGCACAAGCTAACGATTCATCCAGATGAACTTTGCACAGATCGGGGTCCAAAGGAGGAGACGCGGAGGATGACAGATGGATGTGAAGCAATCTGATTAAGACCTTACGCACTGGAAACATCTGGTACATGGCAGCCTAGAGCAACAAGCTGAGGTGCCTGTCGCAGATGACTGAAATAAATGAGTGTAAACTATTTTAAGACAGAAATTTAGCTTGTGCATGTTAACAGTTTGGCCCTGGATTCCAGAATCCCGTCTGAGTGAAGGTTATGGTATTAAAGTACGTTCTGTTCAGTAAACAAATACATGTGTTCAGGATTATCAGATCAGAATGGCTTTAATGGAATAGTTCACCCCAAAAATGGAAAATCTGTCATCAACTGCTCACCCTTATGTCGTTCTAAACCTACACAAGATTTCCTCATGTTTTGTATTTGTTGCTGTTTTTGCAATACATTATGGTGCTGTTCAAGAAGATGCAAAAGCTTAATAAATGTATCTCACAGACATGAATATTTCAAATCTACCAAATAAATATGACAGCTTTATATCAGAAACCAGTTACTCAGTTAGATTCTTCACAGCTCTTAATTATGAATCACTGAGACTGAATCATTCCTTTGAACCAATGAAGCGATTCATTGATGGATTCAGTTTTTGAGATCTAATAACTTCCAACATCTTTTCGAAGATTTGTGAAATCATTTGTTTGTGAACTATTCGGATTCTGAAGTTAAACCGTGGTGAATATGTTTGAAGCAGAATATGATGTTGCTAAAAAGAACATTATTTTGTGTATTTGGTGTAATGCAAAGTATTTATGTGGTTTAAGGTTAAAAAAAAAACACATTATTATGCTGTACATTTTTGTTTCTCCTCTAAGCCCCGCCTCCTGAAACAGGTCAATTTGTACAAACCTCACCATTCTAAAAAAGCAAGGTATGCCCTGATTGGCTATCTATCCAGTGCACTAACTCTTCGTGTTATACAGAAAAAGAAAATTCATACTAGTTTTGAAGGACATTAGGGTAAGTAAGCAACAGAAGTATTTTCATTTTTGATTGAACTAATCGGTTAAAGTCGGTGAAGCATGGGCAGGAAGTTGATGATTTCTTAAAATAACCTTCTTCTGAAGGTAAAAAGCGCTCTCTCTCTCTTTCTCTTGCAGAGTGTTTGCAGAAAGGAAATCAACAATAGTCACGGCTAATGACTGGCGGCTCGCTAAAATGGACGATAATGGACCAGGGTCTTCTGCCTCATTTTGTCATACACACAAAAAACGTGGACACACACATAAACATTAAATACAATAGTGAATCACAGGCTCGGGCCAAATTGCGAAAAGTTGATCAAAAACCACCTGCTTAATGAGCCTTTTGTTTTGGCCACAACAATCAGTCTGCATTAGTGAGCAGCCAATGAAGGCATAATTAATAAAAGCAATCTGCCCGCTGTCATAACAGCAGAGACACTCCTGTGATTCGCGTGACCCATGGGGAAATGGTACGCCTCCACTGCAGTGCAACAAGTACGAGGATAGCCACAATCTCAAACGGAGCAGTTTGGATTCTGTCTAATGTCCATTAAGAGTTAATTATACTCTACACACAGCAGAACTTCCTCTTTCCTGTTTCTTTCCGCTGTTCCCTCAAAGAGAAAGTTCTTGTTATGTCAAAAACAATATGCTTACAGTTCTCCAGACTGAGCTGGAGGGAGAGAGAAACAGGGAAAGGGAAGCACCTTTGCATGATAAAGCTTGTCAGTCATCTGAGCATTAAAAATGTATTCTTGATAAATAAGGATCTGCGTCTTAACAATAATTCTTTTTAATGTGATTTCATTTGAATCTTTTTGTTACCTAATTTGACCATTAGGTGTTTTTAAAAGAGATAACGATGATAGTCAATAATAAATCTTACATCGCAGTGTGTTCGCAGCAGAAGGAAGCTGTGTGTGCATTTCACATAATCACAATTAATTATTTACACCCCTTGGTGGCACCATGCTACTAAACTCTTTCACCACTTAATAATGAGTTCCTCCTCACCTTCGAAACAATACATCCAGCTCTTTATTTTTGTATTACTCCGTGTTTCGTCACTTTGAAGTGGCAGAACATTTTCTTTACGAATGGACAAAATGACACTGATGACTCAACTGACTCAAGCTGTAAACCGCAAAAACAACTGAAAAAAATGGCCTATGCATTTTTTATCTGCTAGGCTATGATTATAAAAAAAAGTGTATTTTTTTGTGTGTGGCTGAGTGTGTATTTACTGCCATTCAAAAGTTTGCCTTCAGCAAGATTAGTTTTTAAAAAAAGAAATTAATACTATTATTGAGCGAGGGTATATGAACCATTGAAAAAGACAGAATGTATCAAATGATTTCTATTTCAAATAAATGCTTTTCTTGAAAAAAATCCTTGTTTTCAACATAGTAAAACTAAATAATTCAATTATCATTTTTGAAAGATTTATGAAGAATCATGATTTCTGAAGACGTGTATTACACATGTTTTATTTTTGTATTATATATTTCAATTTCAAATGCTATTGTTTAGGATAGACACCTAACCTAACCTTTTTTTCTCAGTTTGGGTTATTCCACATGGGGTTCAGAGTACATTTTTTTTTACTTTCAATAGCTTACAATGTTCTAATTATCTAACAGCTTAAAATGATCAAATGAAAAAAAAAAACACTTACAAGACAAAAATATTATTTATTATTGTATTTTCAAATACAGTAATGGCCTTTTTAGAATGAAAAATAAAACTAGAAGATTTGAAGAAATGAATACTAAAACCTGGAATTTTTACTATGGTAAAATAAATGTTCAGCGATATCTTTTAAAGATTTTTTTTTAATTTTGGGGTACTTTTTGCTCTATTTAGTTTTTATATAGCAACTACTAAATACCATTATTTGTGGAAATATTTAAACCACATGTGTTAAAACTAACCCCGGGTGCCGTAAATAGTCCAAAAAAGAGGATAGTCTTGCTGGATAGTCTTAGAGGGCAGATGGAAAGCCAAAAATAACACAGTAAATTGGGAAAATTTTTGGCTGAAATCTTGGACTTGCTACAACGGCCCATAATGAATAATGGTTGGTGATGACGAGTTAGGAATAATTGATGACCATATGGGAGGTGCAGGTGCAGGTGGTCATTAGACGGACAGCTAATGAAGCGAAAACATGGAAATGACCGTGTTACGGTGAAGGGTCAGCTGATCACACACAAAGAGGTGGAGGGCTTGTCTTCAGCAGGACTGAGAGAGGAAGGAGGGGGTCCGGCGCTCAGCTGTGTATGTCGAGACAGTATAAGTGGGTGGCGAAAGGCTTGTGGTTTTTTAAGTAGGATTTTCCCTCCCCATTTCTCTATCCCTTGTTTTCTCTCTCTCTTCATTCAATACTTTATATTATATCTGCACCTGCCAAAGGACAGAGTAAACAGCTGCTCATCTGATGGGGGGCCTAATTGGGGCAGACTCTACGGCTGTCCATGAGCATATGGCCCACAGCCACAAGAGAGCAGAGTAGGGATGCAAAGGGTCATTTGAACCAATTCCATCAGGGTTCACTGACTGGGCAGGATGGTGTAAAAGGAACCCCACCTGCACCCATGCTAATGATCAACCTCGTGGTTAGCACAGCCTCTCGGCAAACATGTGCACCTTTGGCTTCCACAGAGGTGCATGTTGGAGATGGTTGAGTCAGGTTATGGCTCAAGAGAGGGAAGAATGTGATAGCTGCAATAGCAGCTGTTGCTTTCAGACAGACCCTGTCACTGGGGCGCCAGATCCTGTTTTGGAGTACTGCACACAAAATGTCTCTATTATCTGACAGAAAAAGATGGTGTGAGGAATCACACCTGTCCGAGACCACAAAGAAAAAGTGCCAGAGGAGTGGACAGCACTCTTTTTAGCTAGTCAGACCCTTAGCCAATCAAAAACAATCTCTGCCTGTCAATTATTTATCAATGGTTATAATCAGCATATTAGCATTCTCAAGGATCATGTGACACCAATACAGGAGTAATAGCTACTGAAAATTTAGGTTTGCCATAAAGGACTAAATGTGACCCTGGAGCATGAAACGTTCATAAGTAGCACAGGTATATTTGTAGCAATAGCCACAAAAATGGTATGGGTCAAAGTGATTGATTTTCCATGAAGATATTTTTTTTTACTTTTCTACTGTTAATATATAAAAAAATACTTTTTGATTAGTAATATACTTTGCTAGGAACTTCATTTGGACAGATTTAAAGGTGATTTTCTTAATATATAGATTTTTTTGCAGATTTTCAATTAGTTGTATATTGTCCAAATTGTCCCACCCTAACAAACCGTGCATCAATGGTAACCTTATTTATTCAGATTTCAGATGATGTATGAAACTCAATTTCGTAAAATTGAGTTTTAAAATAACTGTGTTCTAAATATTTTAATACATAGCTTCTTGCATCTAAACTCGTCATTTCATTGAATGATTACAGTTACCAAAATTATCACAGTAATAAATATTAACATGCTTTTAAAAGTACTGATACATCAAAAATTATTATTGATAATTAATGATAAATAATTCTATAAACTCTATCCTAATTGTGTAAAATCCACATAAGCCTGTTTTTCATCAGCCGGTACAAATTTACAGCAGGGCGTACAAATTCGGTCTGTATTTTGGCCAGACAAGTACTGCACATAGGCTGAATATAAATGAAACTCTCTGTAAATCCACTCTCTGACACTGGGTGGCGCTTATGGAACTGCAGATTTACAGCTGTTTACCGTAATCTCCGTGGACAGAGTTTATGAGATGAACACAGCGAACATTTTCCACTTATTCATATATCTTAGGTTGTCTTACCTGGCGATCTAAAGGTCCAGGCTTCATCATCATCAAAGTGCGTGTCGCCCGCTGTGAATCGTTCTCCGGGAAAGAAAGCGTGGGCTACTGTGCCACCGGGTCCATCGAATGGGTATCCGTCATTATGATCCGCTTTGGTGAAATCAATCTGAATGTCTGCCTCGTTCCCCGCCACCTCATGAAAGTTGAGAGGAGCAATGTCACTCCACACTTTCAGGGCATAGTACATAAGCGCCCGCACCATGTCCCGGCCCAGCAAAGCTGACTCCTTTGGAAACGTCCTTACCCTGTGAGAACAGAAACACAAGTTCATGTTTGAAACAGAGGCTTGAAATAGACAGGAATCCCTTTGTAAGACCACCGACAGTGCTAGAAGATAAATTCAACAGCGCTTTGAACGCATAAATAGGACAAGACATGCAGCAGGCTGTCAAACACGCTTCTGAAAGCCTGTCTCGCGGAGTTACTTCCATGGTAATGCATTTAGGAGCTGCAAACATCTTCTTCCTCTCTTTTCGCTTTCACTCAAGGTAATTCAGAAACAAGTAAGGGTGATTTGGAGGTCCAGTACACCCCACAATCATGGTAATCACTTCCTCCAAGGGCAATTTGAGCCCTCTTTCAGAGGGTACAGAGAAAGATCGATGAGAAATTAATTTCAGAGTGCTGGCTCTGTAAGTGCCCACTAAAAAGTGTGCCCTCTGCACAAAATACACTTATCCTGTCTGGGTTCAGACATTCCATTACATTTGCACAACGTTGACTCTCCCAGTGGAGTTATTAGGGCTCTTTGGGTGCTGGTAGCGTTTTCGCACCAATTGCTCATGGTCAGCATAGAGAACATAGAAATACATGTGTCGTACATGGAAATACATGTGATAACGGCTGAGTTTACAGTGGGTTGGATCAAAAGGAAAGGTTGGAGATGCACAGTAGTGCCGTGCCAAGGTCAGTGCTGCCCTCGGCTGCATTTCAATGAGCTAGGTGACCTCTTTGTGTGCTAACATTCTCACTGTGATGTGCTACACGGTTCGGACATTAATTCATCTCACCCCACTGCTCTTCTGCTTGACTTGTGCCGGATATGCAGTAAACATCCTAAGTATTTCTCGCACAGCAAAGAATACAAATCTAAAGTTTGAGAGCTACAAATCGGGGCTAAGATTTATGGTGTAGCCTAGCCTAAGATATTCATAGTCCAGGTCAAATGTAGGCAATATGGCGAAAAAAACTAATTGTATTTTTTGGCGAAAAAAAAAAATTATTTGGAGAAGAAAATATATATATATATAAAAAAAAAGACATGAAAAGAACAAGTATATAATACGGTGTAATATAATTGTATTTAATATAAAGTATTTTGCATTTATTTGTAATATATATATATATATATATATATATATATACTTTATATATGTATGTGTGTGTATGGGGGTAATTGTATAAATTACTATAAATAGTTAGAACAATTATATAATAATTACACAGAGAAAGAGAGATATATAAAAGCTACAAATTAAATAAAAGTTACTAATTATAAATTGATTTCATATTTAGTTATATAAATAATACATAAATATCATTTAGTGAGTAATACATCACATTTTTGAAACACATTATTTATTTTTAACTGTAAGAAAGAAAAAACATATGCCTATAATTTTGTTGGGAGAAATATATGCATGTCTTTTTTGTTTTGTTTTTATAGGTAAATACATTTAGCATAGTAGACTTTTCTGGGGTTCCTGCAGTTTTTTCCCAATTAGTTCATAAGTGTTATTTTCTTGTCTTATGCAATCCATTTTGTTTACATGAAATTTCCTGCTAGAACAGGTTTACATGCATTTAATTCAGTCTGTCCTATCCAAAGTACGAAGACCCTAATATGAGGTCACATGAAAATGTAGGGAGCTATGGAAGGAGGTATAAATTTCTAGTTCAATTTTCCATCCATTTTCACCATAATGTGCCCTTGGCAGGGTTTCAATAGACGGCCGGCATAAATTGGAGAATAATCGAGGCTGTTTTTTTTTTTTTTCATGTCGTCTGGTTATTATACAAGCACTAGCAGTGGCAGCTAACCTGAAAGCCAGATGAAGTGCCTCTGGGAAGATTGGCCATCCCAGCGGCATGTAAACGGCGAAATGTTGAAGTTTAATTTTCATCCACAATCCCTTTTCTTTGTCTCCATGTGATACCAGACTGATTAGACAGACAAGAGGGGATAGGGATGAAAAGAGAGAAAATGACAAATAGAAATCAGGGGGAACAAGTTCAAAAGAACTCATTTCCTCTATTCCGTGGTAATTCTCACAGCGGGTCTGACCCCTGCAGATCAGTGGTCCAGACAGGACATTTACTGTATGGTGTTAATCGCACATCAGATCAGTCTTCCACGCTCACAACTAGGCACTGAGAGTAACACACAGTCACTCGAATTAGTCTCTGTAAAATTATGAAACACACACAAATGTAGTTTGTTATTCACTGAAAATTTTAGTTTTTCCCAGAAGAAAGTAGTTCAGGCAGGTTTAAAGTAAATAAATTCGACTTTCGGGTGAACTATCCCTTTAACGATCCCCTCAGCCTATTCTGTGATATGGTTTTTAGTTACTCTCTCCAATCAAACCGGCAAGCGCCACGAGGGGTGAAAAGAAATCCAACCCTGATAGATAATCGTCATTCAAGTCCTTTGGACATGGGAGGGATTATCTGGCTAAACTACAGCATGATGATTTACAACCTCCGCCCTCACTGTGTGGAGGCATCTGGGCTAGATGCTCACGCAAACACACAGATGCCCATGATACCGAAATCACACAACAGTTCCTTCACACACTCATTGGATATCGCCCCAAAGCGTATTGAGCCATTATGAGAAATGTTCCCATTTTTAGCCGGCACGGAAAGGATTAGGAGCGTCAAGGGGTTTGATCGACAGAAATGTGACGGGAGTAATGGAGGGTGGTGAGGAAAGAGATGCTTATCATGAAGCCATTTCATTCTGCTCCCTACTAATCAGCCTGGGAAATCAACCCCAAAGACACACAATGCGAGTCTGGGGGAAAAACATATTGTCTTCAAAGCAATCACTCCTAATCTATTTGGGTAATTAATGAGAGTGTTAACGAGCAGGCGCTGGCCCTAGAGAATGGTGAGGGTCTAATGTGGAGTGATAGAGTCATGATGAGAGGTCATCTCTGTCTGTGACTGATGGTCAATGCGCTCTGAATACATATGTAGACAGCTGGACCTCTGAACCTGCTCTGTTACAGGCCGATCAATCATTTATTCATCAGCGTCCACCAAGAGGCCATCCAACTGTCTAGACTAGTAAACTCCCTGAAAAATAGAAAAAGAGAAATACTTTGTCCAAAGAAACTTTTTTTTTAAAAAACCTTAAGGGGATTCTGTCAGCTTTTACTCACCCTCATGCCACTCAAAATTCGTACGACTTTTTTCTTTGGAATAAAAATGAGGTATTTTAAAGAATCTCAATATCCATACAAATTTATAATGAGTTAAACAAAGCTTCATAAAAGTGGACCACTTGTACACTGTATTCCAAGTCTTCTGAAGCTTTCTGAGAGGAGTAGTTAAAATTTACTGACAATCTTTGAACTGTTAACTCAAGAACCCCTGTGAATGGAGTCGGTGAATTGAACTCCACTTCATCATTCATGAATGAATCATTCGGTCTGACTGATTCTGATTGAGCCTGCTCAAAAGAGTGATTCGTGAATTGATTTGATTCTCAAGTTCAGCTAAATAATTCATTATGAACTTTTGCTTTATAGAAAAAGGCATTAAAACTCATTAAAAATTCCCTTTTTTGTTACTTGACAACATGGGGTGAGCAAAATATTTAATAGATCTTAATAGACCTTAATAATCTACATTTTGTGTTCCAGAAAGACATTTAAACATCCTAATTAATTCAGATCAGACCTTAAAAAAATGCATATATATATATATATATATATACTGTATATATAACAAAAACATTTTGCAATGGGATAGAAAATACTATTACTAATTTCCAAATGTAAGTAAATTAATATTTAAGGAGGTTTAGATATTTTCTGCGATAAAACAGTGGAAACGATCACTTTCCTCAAGAATCTTGATGTGTATAAAAACCTGTCAGCCTTTGCTGATCAAAGCTCGTAGTTTTATACTGTCGGTACTTTTTGCTCTCTTATCGATTCTTCTCTTGCTCAAGCCTATTTTAAAAGATCTCTCCTCACATAAACCTGTATGATGGCGCAGTGCAATAATTACTTAGAATCAATCATTGTCTTTCTCCCTTCCTGTCGGTCTGTCTTATTCCTTACACCCCTTTTCAATTGTCTTGGACAGGCTTTTTATCACTGCTCCTAAAACAAGCCATTACAGGCTTTATTACAACGACCGGCCTCTCGGCTGGTGTAATGGCGGACCTATGTCGCTACAACTGAACCAGGGTGCAAAGCTCCTGACATGAATTGTACAAGAACTGATAGAGTTCTCCCAGCTCAGTTATAAGAGTCATTTCACCCCAGCCAGCGCTGGGCGGCTCTGTGGAGGTCACACGCCGAGGTCTGCCCAAACTCATCAACACAGAAAAGGCAGGTTCAAGCTAAAATTAAGGTCACACAAAAATAATCCAAAAGCTGAGGATGACACAGCGAAGAATGTGAGGAAGCATAGATATCAGTAATAAAAATGAATGTACATTCAAATGTATTTGACTTCAACATATAAAAAATAGGCTTACATATTCTGCTGCTGCTCAAACAGTGCTAAGAACAGCAATATTTACAACTGTCAATAGGTCAAAAATTTGATTCGAAATGCTAAGATAAATATTAAAACCAACTTCAACCTCCGTCTGTATCTCTAAGCACTCAGTATATGATGTGCATTATGAGTCACACAAATCACACGCAATTATTTTCAAAGGCCAGAGTGATAGTGTTGTGTAATATATCACTTTCATTTGCTAAAATATTGAAATATACCCAGAGTGATATTTAAAATAGTTATGTATATTATTTGTGCATAAAAAAGACATCATTGCTACATTTTGTTGAAATTTTAGGGGATGCCATGTTTCCTAAATCTTAAAGCAATTGCCGCTGTTTAAACTCTGGAATGACCCTGCTGAGTCAGAAAGCCAAACGTCTATTAAGCTGCATGTCTGCGAGGTCAGATGTCTCGAGCAATTTATTCCCCACCATCTGGATGTATATGTTGAAGATGTTCACAAGTCATCTGAATGGGTTTATCAGCTCTAGGATGATGGGAATGACTCTGCATTTAATAGTTCGCTCAAAACAGTTTCTCATTTTTCAATTTTGTAAGATTTCTTTCTTTTTGCGGAATATAAAAGCAGTTTCGCTGCTATTTTAATATGTAGAATTTACATACATTTAAATATATGCATTTGGTGGATGCTTTTAATCAAAGTGACTTTTATTGTGTATATACATTTGAAATTGAATGAGCGCATGAGGCATGCTTTACTGTTTAAGTTATTATTCAGTAAAAGCATACAATTAATTTTCTTGATGACAGACTAACATTTCTGTTATTATTCACTGAAAGTCTTGCCTTCAAATGTTATTCTACTTCAGAGTGAACTTTTACCTTAAAGGGTTACTCCACCCCAAAATGACAATTTTGTCATTCCAAACCTGTAAAAGCTTCATTTGTCTTCAGAATACAATTAAAATGTTTTGGAAGAGAACCAAGAGGCTTGTGACTGTCCCATTGTCAAGGTACTGGAAAGTATGAAAGGCATCATCAGAATGCTCCATCTGCCATCAGTGGTTCAACCGTAACGTTATGAAGCGACGAGAATTATTTTTGTATAGAAATAAAACAAAAATAATCACTTTATTCAACACGTTGTCTTCTCTGGGTCTCTCTGCATCATTGTAGCACCATTTTGGAGAGTATCCACTGTTGTGTTTGCATCTAGTGGATGATGTTTCGATGCCAAATTGTTGAATAACATTGTTATTTTTGTTTTCAAAAAGTAGGGCTGCACGATAACAGAAAAAAATATTATCACGATTATTTTGCTCAAAATTTTTATCACGATTAATAATGACGATTATTCCTTTGGTAATGAACCTTTATTCACTTGTGTATTCTTATTGCACTTTACAGCCACAAATAAAAAATAATAAATAAACAAACCAAACATGTTTAGAATGGAGAGTTGTTCTTAGCTGTGAATAAATATAGCTGTAAAAAATTAATTAAATTAAACTGCCTCTTTTACATCAACTTGTAACTAACGATTGCACTTCTGCACCTTCCTCACGTTGCTCCAAGTAAAGCCGGTTCTGTAATCAGCGGAAAATTCCATCAGGTGCGTGATCTTACATTGAGCCGCATTCACTACACAGAGCCTTATTCAAGCAAGTTCGGGTTCATTATCAGCGTGGTTTTGCGCAGCTCGTCAGTGAATAACGGCTCTGCCTAGTGAATGCGGCTCAATGTAAGATGACGCACCTGATGGAATTTTCCGCTGATTACAAGCTTTACTGACAAGATGCGCATTACATATCGCACAATGATTATCTTGCAGCCCTCTGCTATTGACTTCTACTCCTTCAGAAAGTGCTTGCAATCTAGACGCAGTAACGTCATAGTGACGCAGTCCAATCCGTAAACTCCGCCCATAAAAAACAGTTTGGTCTTTATACTTATAAATCGCGACGATATTTTATAACTGATCGTGGGTCATAAATATCGTTATCGTGATAAAAATACGATTAATCGTGCAGCCCTATCAAAAAGTATTCTCGTCACTTCATAACATTACGGTTGATGGCATATGGAGTATTCAGACGATGACTTTCATACTTTTCTGCACCTTGACAGTGGTAATAGTTTGGCCGACAATGGGAAACCTTCCTGGTTTCATCCGAAATTTCTTAAATTGTGTTCAGAAGATGAACAAAGCTTTTATGGGTTTGTAACGACATGGAGGTAAATGATTACTGGCAACATTTTCATTTTGGGATGGAGTAACCCTTTAACTTCATCACATAGAACAAAGTCAAGATTAAAGACCCACAAATTGCTGGGAGTCACCTTTCTGATGACTTCAAAAACACAAACCATGAAAAGTGAACCAGAAATATACATCAACAAGACAAAACAATTGTTTTACAAGCCGATGGCTGTGTACCTGGATATGAAGGACAAAGATCACATTTTCAAAGCACTTTCAATTCTGCCATGGCAATTTAACCCTAGTTCACACAGCAATTACCATTTAAACATCAGAGAAGCATGTGACTTCCACTGAGATTTGTGTGTGTTGAGGTTAAAAAGTTGGGAGTTTTGTGCTGGTTAGCCCATGTTTTCAATTAGCTTTAAAGTTATCTATATGCTGATGCAGTTCCTAAATGTTGACAAGATGATATATACATAAATATTGATTTTGTTCATTATTATGGCTAAAAAAAGTAATGTGCTTTGGTTTTACCATGCCAGTTTTACTTAATTGGAGCTCAGGAATGAAAACAGCACTCATCAAGAAAATGTCTAGCATCCTACAACTGATCTAAACATCTCTAAAACATCTCTAATAAATGGGAAAACATATCTATATGACCTGGAATATATTATTTAAGTCATGTTCCTTAGTTGAACTGCCATACTCATAGCAATGCAATATATTTCACAGCACGGACAACGTCCACAGAAACCTTATTTAACAAGTCATGAAATAAATCTACCAACAACTAACAAACATGCCTAATCTTTGATGTTTTACCAATCGAAACATGATAGGTAGTAGCAGGGGTTTATTTCACTCTATAGGTAGGGTGAGTGGAATGAACATAAGCCTGTGTGATTGACAACACAGAGAATGTGAGATCACAGTGGGCTTCTGTAATGAGAAATAGAGAAGAACATGGTATGAAACCCAAGACAACTGTCTGTAAACAAAGCCCAATAATACACACATACAACATAAACACACGCTTCAAGAAATGACACATTGTCAATCTGTCATCAAAACAGACAGTCTCAGTAACCACTGGCATTTTTGGAAAGATTCGCCGATGGAAATTGGAACAGTCTGTGTTGAGAGTTTCTGACACTTGTCTGCAATACTCTAGTCTATACAACCGATAACATCACAACATATCATAAGACAAGAATGTAACCCAATATTAGCTATCATTTTGAATAATTTAAGATATTCTAATCAGAATATCAATCAGAAAATAAGCCAATTACCTTCTAGAAACACAAAAATGAGTGTAAAATATTTTCTAAGAAATAAGAATCTACACAACATTGTCTAGTAATGAAATCAGAATATTTAGAATATAACCCTACATTTTCTAGCTGTGAAATATTAATATGACCCTATATTTTTTAGCTATTACATCAGAATATAAATAAGAGCAACCTAATATTTATATTCAAAATATCAGTCCACAAGTCAATATTTTTTAGCTGTAAATTCACAATATAACCCAGTTATATTGCCAAAATAGGAATATAATCCACTTTTTTCTAGCTCAGCAATAAGGGTAACACTTTATTTTACAGTCATGATCCTCATGTGTATACTGTGTACTTATTGTTACAATAAATAAGTAATAACTAGGTATAACTAGCTATATAATCTGAATATAACCCAATATTTTGTTACTATTAAAGATCATGTAAGCGAGTAACTCTAGGATTAGACAACAACACAATGTCTAGTCATAAAATCAGAATCCAGCCCATTATTTCTTGCTGTAAAATGTAAAAATATTCCTATGTTATCTAGCTATAAAATCAGAACAGAATTTTGAATATAACCCAATATTTTCTAGCTGTGAATTTTAATATAGATCAAATTAATTTCTTATTTTCTAGCAAAAAAATAAAAAAAACTATGCATTCCGACCACAAAAAAAAAAAAATTCAACCAAAATGCCATTTTCCGTTTTCAGCCTAGCATGTTGAGAATTTTCAGCCCTGGCCAAGACCTGTCATTTCGTTGCATCACTAATTCTGTCTCTTTCCATCAACTCTAACTTCCACTGAAGCTTTAATTCAAGTATGCAAAGATTTAAAAAATATGGAATGCATCTCTGACACGTACAGTATAGCTCTCTGACAGGAATCACTCAGACAGTCTCAGTCCCAAAAATTGAATGCAGGCCTACCTCCAGGAAAGATGCCTCTTGTTCCACTTATTCTGAGGAGCTAGTGCTCGCTTTCGTCTGCCTGCTGATATATCCGGCTCTGACACATCTGGCAGTGAGCAACGAGGGGTCTTCATCAAACCCAAAGTTGCTTGGTCTGCAGGGAAATATACAAGCATAAATACAGACCCAAACACATGTGCAGAATGCAGATAGTTTGATGATTTTCTGGTCCTGTAGAAAGCAAAAGCAGATCTACCAGTTGCAGTAAACCAGGTGAACATGAGACTACAAATCAATATGAATTACACTGGTGGTGTCTACCAGACAAAAACCAAGGACAATGTGGACCAGAGTTTTATTATGAAAATAAAATGTACAAACCTAGCACTCCAGTTTCTTTCAGGCCTCCGAACCTCTGCATGGCTTTGATGGCCCTCGTCAAAGCCTCTTTAGTCTGTAGCTGACCATTCACAGGATCAGGAGGAGGGAGATAGCCAAACTTGCTCAGCCAATCCTGTGGTAGAAAACATTCATTTTAATTTGATCAAAATTAACACTAAAAATGATTCACTAAAACAACCAGGCAATTTACAGCAAAACGTTTCCTTCTAAGAAGTTCATTTTCATCCCTCATCAATTTTGAATATTTATAGGTGCTAAAATATTAAACTTGCAATGTTTAAAATCTTTGTTTGTTTTTCTGTTATCACACTAATCATAATTAAGTAAACAGACATTTCAAATGATTTCACTACTTTGCTCTGAGCAGATGTTGCAATTTATTCAGACGTTCTAAATTCTAACATGAAAAACTGGCAATTTATTAAGAAATATCCCAGGTGCTTCTTCAGTTTTACTTACTAAATTAAAAAGTTTCAAGGTTTTTCTTGGGAAAACTACTTTCATTGGTAATCATGTCATGTTCAATTTCACTTTCCATCATCTCAGTCATTTGTAAATCTCATTAAGTAGCAAAAAACATTTGTTAATGACACCATCCTTCAGGAAGTGACATCAATTTTGGCGAGAAAGAAGTATTCAAAATGATCTGATTGATGTTGATTAACTTTATCTTATACTCATGTCAATCAATTACTGAGCAATGAGCCAGAACATATTTCTAAAGGCTTGGAATATCCTTAAAAAAAAAAAAAAAAAAAAGGTTTTGCTTAAATAAATATTATGTATATATAAATACAAACACATGCAAGTGTGACAAATGTTACATTTATATATTAAATATATTTATATATAATATAAAATATAATAATATAAATACATAAATGTATACGTATGTACATATTTTCAAAATATATTCTGCATGTGTGTGTATTTATATACACATAGTACATAAATAAAACAGAACACACATATATTATGTAAACGAAAACTTATTTTGGACGTGATTCATCTTTTGACAGCACTAAAATGAATAAATACATGTAAATAATAAATAATAAAATAAATAAATAAATATGTACATGTATTAAATATTTTAAATTTTTAAATAAACAACATATGACAGCTTAAATGCCTAAGAATTAGTAAAACCCATTCAAATTCACACACACACACACACACACATCAAGCAGCTGATCAAATCAGCACCAATCTAGCACTCACTCACTTTAACCCAACTCTGCAGCTCATCTACTTGACATTGATGACTACTGCGATTGTGCTGAATGACTATTAACAAATATTGATTTGAGTTGGAATTCAGGGCAATATTAAAGATTCAGACACACTCAAGCCTATTTTTTTTTCTCCATTGCTGTGCGTTAAGCCAGACTATGTTGAATTTTAATGCTGTTTTGTCAGTCCGATCAATAACCAGGATCATCTTTTCACAATTCAAGCGATTCCATTAGCGAAGTTGTTTTGTGCTAGCACAGCACTCTCAGCAGAGCACGGAGACGTCTCAGCAGCGCACCAGCCCAGGCCCGCGGGCAAACTGTTTGCGTATGGATTAAATTTCATATAGCTTTGTGCTAAAACGCAATGCTACACACTGTAATACGCTTCATTAAAATGCATGATCTCTGAAAGAGTTCTCACTTGATTAATCATGCCACCTTCATCTTTTAGAAAAACACCATCATGGCTAGATTAATTATAAGAGCAAAAGAGAATGATTAAAAACGTCAAAGCTGGCTGACTCATTACGATGAGGTGGGCTTTCCCTTTAAGTGCCAATAAAAGGAGGAGTATGTGCTGCAAGTGGACATATCAAGGTCTTTTAGACCAGGGCTGCACAAACAAACCTCTTCACTTCAGTTTAACAAATGATGGCACTGACAAGCGAAATAACTACAACATTGGCTACCAGAGCTAAAAAAAACCTCATGAATTCTGCATTCGTAGTCTGTCTTTGACTCAGACTAACCGAAGAGTTGAAAAGTTCACTTCTTAAAGCTAAACTCTGTCATGCTCTTCACTCAAGCCTTACAAGGCATAATCGTAACAAGGCTAGAGAGTAGTTAAGAATTAAGGTGCTTCAATCACTTTGAAGTATGCAGTGCGCTTATGGAGTGCTACACTCACTGACGACTCAGAAAAATGAAAGTTGTGTCTAAGGGAGATGTGAATGAGCGGGTCAACAACGCCGAGCACTTACCAAGAGAGCTGACTTACATAAATAGTTCAAGTAAAAACAGAGGAAAAAAAAAAAGATTCAGTTTCCTCACCAGCATTTTGTTGCAAAATATTTGAGATGTTGTATGCCACCATTTTACTTTTACACATTATAAGAGCTATGCTTTACAAAAATAAATAAAACATTTTTTAAAATTTTCAGCTAAAAACAACAACAAAATACAATATAAGGCAATATTTGTCGTCACGGTGCATGTTGATAGAAGCGCAGACAACGAGAATACTTCCAACATTAACTTTTACTTGAACAAGGCAAACATAAAGAAACCATCTACATACACTCAAAGTAACCTTGACGAACGACAAAACAGAACTGAAATCAAGGCACCATAAATACAAACACTAATGACATAGAACTAGACACACATGGGGTACAGGGCTGGACACTAATTAACACAATGAACTAAACTCAACAAAACTAGGACAGGAACTTCCAAATAAGGGCATGACAGACACGTGAGGAGAAAAGCACATGATACACAAAACACAGAGTCTATGAATATAACCAAATATTGCCTAGCTATAAAATCAGAAAACAACCAAACATTTTCTAAAATCAGCATATAACCCAAAATATTTAAGGATTAGAATTTACATTAGGTACTTTTTAAATAAAAAATAAGCCAAAAGATTTAGCTGAAAAATCATAATACAAGTCCATATTTTGTCATTATAATATCACAATATAAGCCAGTATTTTCTAACTATAAAATTTGAATATAAATCAATATTGTCTAGTAATAAAATCAGAATATAACAAAGAACAGTTCTGTAAAATCACAATTTACACCCCAATATAATAAATATTAAAAATAATGTTTTTAAAACAAAAACAAAAGAATAGAAACCAATATTTTCTAACTATAAAATAAAACTCAAACTCAAAATTTGTGTTCTTGTGCACATTATTCTAAAGTTAAGTAAAGTAAAAAAAAAAATAAATAAAAATAAATAAAATAATGCAGTTGCCTATATTCAGTATAGGGTTTCCCAGAAGTCTAATTTACGCAAACAGTAAATGATGGCCAATCCTAGCCTGGGCCCGCCCATACTTCCTTTGATGCTACATTCATTTCGTGAGCAAAGTTAGTCTGGCCAAGCTGCCGTTTTAGAGCATTTCTGTTCCCAAAAAAGTGGGAACCAATGAGAAACAAGCTACAACCCCTTCAGGTTCCATCGCTACGCATACGTCATTGGAATGAGTGGTCTGATTGGTTGTATATTCGTCCAGTAGTATACAGAGGCATCTGATGGACGCATATTAAGCCCGTCTCCCAGAAGGCGGGTAGTAAGGTGGCTTGGCCAGGCTAAGCTCCTATGAGCTTTATAGTCGCAGAAGCCAGGCTAGGCCAATCCCAATCCTACTATCCAATTTTACACATGCAACCATATTTTACAGAATGTCATTTTTAAAATGATGTTATTTTCTAATAAATAAAAAAAAGAAAACGAAAACATCCCCTACAGCTTAAAACTGCATTAAAAGCTGTTGTTACGTGGGTTGATAAATCATAGCAATCTTCAGCTATGTGGCGCTATGCTCCACTGACTGCTGCCTACTCTGTTTTCCTCCTCGGTACCAGCTGACATAATTTGTGTGTTGACACACTGTCCAGCTGTGTACAAGTGTGGAGAAGAGGCTTACTCTTTTTGTGTGAGCTCTATTCCCGCTGGCTGAAATATCGATGCATGACGAACCACTGTGCATACTCAGTATCTCATATCACACACATACTTATATATACACACAGATTACTAACAGTCACACACTGTTATCAGCAGTAAGATATCCAAAAACTCAAAGCACAAGTGCCCACTGTTCCAGAGAAAAGGACAACTTGCTGTGTGATCATTGAGTGGGTCTTGTGAAAGCACACATCCACATTGTTCTTATAATTCAATTCACTTTTTTTTGTATAGTGCTTTTCATGACACACATAGTTTCAAAGCAGCATAAGAAGAAATGCATATTTATAATTTGTTATCATAGGTAACTATAATAATGGCCATATCACAGAAATGCACATTTCATGGATATAAATGATCTATCTAATCATCTACCGCTAATTTGAAGTCATTTAATAACACTGTTAAATTTTAATTTAATTTAATTTAATTAAATAAAATCAAATTAAATATCTATTTTGTAATTGATAAATAAATAATACTGTACTGGTAATGCTGTGATGCCTAAATTCAGTTGTGGCATTTAACATGTTTCATTTTAGTTTATATATATTGAGTTTATAGATATACCTTATCAATCAGAATGGTGATATCAATGCAACCCTTACAAACCATTACATTTTACATTAAGGATATACTGGTTATAATAATAAATTTAATGCAAGACAGAGTGTACCAAGTGATTTAATTGTAATATTTATTGAACTGTAATATATATATATATATATATATATATATATATATATAGATAATAAATTTAATACAAGACCGAGTGTATCAAACAATTAATTGTAATATTTATTAAACTAATATATTTATCCCAATAAAGAGAACACTTCAGTAATATCATTGCTTTAATATTTCTTAATATAGCTGAACAGATATAATACTTGCTCCTTAAACTGTCAGGAACAATGTGTGTTTAAAGCAAATGTCTAAGTGAATCCTATCATTATCTAAATGGGCTAAATCCTTTTTACTCACAATATTCTCAACACAATAACAGACATCTCAATGTCTTTAATATCTTAAGCTACATACCTTAATGAAAAACTGTTCATTGGATTTAAATCGTTCAATTCAGCTGCACATTTTTTATTTCACAGCATTACAATTACCTACAGTACAACCTCACAGCTTCAACCTACAGCCTACAGATTATAATATATATATATATATATATATATATACACATTAATAAAAATTACATAATATTTTGACCTGTTTCTGGAATCGTATTTCAATTCAGTTTGCATTTGCAGCTACTTAAATATATATATATATATATATATATATATACACAGTGTATATATGTGTGTGTGTGTGTGTGGCCTTGATAGGACTGAAAGAAGGTGTCAGAAAATGACACAGTCCAGATTTGTCTGAGCACATACGCTATCTGCCATGCCACTCTCACATTTACAGAGGCTTGTCATCTCACAACCTTTAATGGTCAGGAGTGACCTAAAAAGATGTCACAGACTCTGCCGTCGCAGGCTTTACTGAGGCACATTTTCCAAAAGATCAACTCAGTCAGGGTTGCTGACTTTGATCAAACGCATCATTGTGCTCTGAGGGGCCCAAAAAGACGGACCAACCCTGGCAGTCCAGGGGTGATGATGAGTGAGTGTGCTCAGCGGCAAAGGTCAGTGTTCAGCGGTGCTTAGAATCCTCAAGCATGTTATCAGTCTTGCTATGAACCAGAGGAAAGCTAGTGAGAAAAGTGAGGCTTTCCTTCACATGAGCCTCGAAATTCTTTAGCATAGGGAGGTGAGAATGGTCAAAGTGATATTACAGCGAATCAATAAACTCAGACAATGCTGTATAAACCTGAAAATAAACTCCAGCGCAGCTGTTTGCGCTTTGAAGAGCACGTACGTGCCGAGTGAGTCCCGGCTCTGTGTGTGTATCAAAGCAATTTCCAGTCTTTTGGTCGCACAGAGGATGTTTACTACACAGATTTATCGCCCTGACCTAACCACGCCAAACACAAAGAATTCTCCCCAGTGTCCTGGCTCTGTTCTGGCTCTATGTTCCTCCTCACCTCCTAAGAGGTGTCACGGATCATTATGCCAAACCGTGATGGGTTAACATACTCATGTGCCGCAGAGAGGCTTAATGTCTTAATGTCAGTCAGTGGCAATATGAATGAAAGGTCTTCTCACAAGCAGAGATTTCATAATGTGGTTAAAAGCTTGGAACAGAAAGAGCACGGTTTGCCATTATTTTTGTAGGGTTGTCAAAGCATACGTTGAAAATCAAATTTTGCAACACAGGAATAAATTACTTTTTGAAATATAGTATAATAGAAGTTATTTTGAATTGTAATTGTACACAATATTATTGTTTTTACTGTACATAAATGCAGCACATAATAAGACTTTATAACAAAAAAACATAAACAACTTTTGACAGGTACTGTAAAGAAAACAAAAATGAATGAAATATGTTTTTCCAAAATATTATTCTAGTCTTGAGATGAACCGAATAGAGCCACAAAAAAGTGTTTATCAGTAAATGGTAAATGAAAAACACTTTATATGTATTTTTATTAATGAATAACATATGTAAGATGTGTTTTTCATCTGAATAAGGCTAAAAACTGTTGAATAAATTAAAATATCTAAACAAATCACTAATCGTTACACATTTTACAGTATGAATGTGGCACTAACTGCAAACAAATTGTGAGAGAATATATCATTTAAAAATATTTGCAAACACGTAAAAAAAAAACGGACCTTTGAGGCATTTCTGAAAAGCAAATATTCTTTCAACTTTTAGAAAAGCATTAGGATAAGGGACAAAAAAATAATCTGACTTCTAGAGGAAAGAAAAAAACATGAAGCCAAAAGGATGCTGTCTTTCTCTTTCCTCCACGGTCTTTAAAGCCGGCTGCTCCGCTTTCCTCGGACCGCTCTAGCATTTATCTGTAGCGCAGTCAGTCATTGTCCGTCACCCGCCTGCCTCCCAAAATCTGTCTGCATTGCTGGATCTTTCTGAAAGATGCTGGAAAGGCAGCATGTCCATTTCTGCTTCTCTCAGAAAAAATTGCCAGAGTTTTTTTTTTTTCTCAAAAGAAGCTGAAGAAACAGACAAGCTACAGGCTTGATTTGGCTATTTTTGGTCTGAGGCTATGCAAACAGCATCATCTGTAAACATACTGAGTGTTCTGTTGCTCAACGGAGCAGACCAATGTTACAGCTGCACAGCAAAAGAAACATTATATTTTAGCTTAGTTATGAGTCTGTACTAAATGTGATGAAACTGAGTGTAATATCACAAAGCAAATTAATAAATAAATAAAATGTTCTCTTATATGTATTATCATATTTTATGCACTAAAGTAAAATGAGTCTCTAAGGATATAATTATTTTGCAAAAGTGCATGTATACTTTTAAGAAAAATGTTGTTTATATATATATATATATATATATATATATATATATATATATATTTCTATATAATATAAATATATATAAAGAATATAATTATATAAATGTAATGCATATAAATATTTGTAAAATATATACTGTATGTGTGTGTCTGTATTAAATATATGTTATGTAAACAAAAACTTATGCAATTAATTGCTATTAATCATTTGACAGCAATAGTATTTTATTAAAACCAACATTTAAATGTAGAAGTATACTAATTATACCATTATAGCTAAACTTTTTTTCCATGAAGAGTATTTTCATGAAAACAAAATTACACATTGAATTAATAAATTCATTTATAAAATAAAATATCTGAAAAATATATATACCAAAATGTTCACATTCAAACCTCATTAAGAAACTATATTTATTTATTTTTTGAAAATTCCTTAGTTTGGAACAACTCTTCCTGCACACTACTCACGTCGCACACCAGACTACAGCAAAGAACACAAGTTCAAAGGGAATAGCCAATCCTCTTACCGGGGCTCTGCAGATCAAACCTACTAAATGTCACAGGTCACAGGTCAAGGGCTGATCTAGTGCTGGACAGCTAGAACTACCATGGGACTTAACCCAAAGGAAGTGCAAAGGAAACACAGTCAAGCTGTAATCCTTATATCTGTATGCTATTCTTCTTCTCACTACAGTCCCAAACACATTTGTGCTGTCAAATCTCATGTGTAAAGTGTATAAGTAACTTCATTTGTATGCTAAAACTGTCTCTAATTCCTTCATAAACCTAATCCCAGCTGCACTAATCCATATTGTTAGAAAACATGCAACTGTGCATGATACACTGAAAACAACAAAACTGAGAAAAATGGTTCATTTTTTCTCTCTGTTTCATTCATCTCATTCATATCTGTGTGTAAAACCTGTGTGCAAACATTTCATGCAAAAATAGGCCTATTACATCCTTCGTCACACTTCTGAACAGAAATGATTTCAGCAGTTCAGTATTAGCATGTTGCTAAGCTAATCATGGAGCACTCTAGCAAGCGTGAAATTACCTAGAACAAAAAGTATTTTTAAATATTTTTGCTGTTGCCCGTCTCTATTGAATCAAATGTCAGTTTTTATATCTCATCTGCCATCTTTGATTTATGTTTTTTCACCGAAATGTGTGAGGTAAAGTGAGGTGTCACAATGGTATCACAATTAAGACGCCCTCTTGATGGATCAGCCAAGCTCTTCGTCTGTCGAGAACAGCTTGTGTGAAATAAAAGTAGTTTAGTTTGGATGTGTTATGCTAATAATTGCAAGCATGAGCTCCCTCATCTATAATAATCCAAATTCATCAACATGAGAACAAAGCTAAGGTCAAATAATGTGCATAAGCACCTGTTTACAGGATTCTGCATGAGAACTGTTTCTGAGAACACTTGTGCGCAATTATTAGTGAATGAGACTCATTGACGTTTGCTTTTTCACAGCTGTATATTTTGTGCAGGCATTTTATTTAAATCAGCACGCTCTAATGAACAGCAGTATTCGTTATGCCTGCACCCAACAAAGATAGAGAGAAAAAAAGAAAGATAACATTGGGAGAGAGATGTAAAATATTCCAAGTGTTCGTTATGGTGTATTGAATGTGTATTTTATTAGTAGTGTGTGGGAAGCAAGCATCAGTATTACTATATTTTCTGGTGGTCATGGTTCACAACTCAATCTGACTTATGTTTGTCAGGCAATAAAAATAAATAAAATAAAATAGAGATTTTTGACAAAGGCTAAGCATTTAAGTCGTATTCTAGCAACAGCCTAGTACAGCACAGTGTTACAGACAGAAAACATCCAAATAATCTACGCATACTGTATTTTAGGAATCATATTGTCACAGAGGTGAGAGTTGGAATATATAAGCAATACCTTACTTAAGCAACACCTTAGTAACTACCAACATTGCCCTTGCAACAGCACAGTATTTGTCTGGTGGATGAAAACATTAATTTTTTTTCGACTTGGGTTACTAAGCAATTTAAAAATGTTCTAACAATGCCCTAGTAACGCTCTAGTAACCACTCAGACTGCCCAAGCAACAGCACAATGTTTGTCTGACAGATAACAATAAAAAGAAAGAAAGAAAGCAAAGGAGGGAAAAAATGTCCACCTTACATACTATACTGAGGGCATTTTTGACTTGTGCTAGAAAGCAATTTAGTAATACCTTAGCAATGGCCTAGCAACCAGCTAAACTGACCTAGCAACAACACAATGTTTGTCGGGCAGATGAGAAAAAAACACACACCATCTATACCAGGCTTCACCAAATCTTACCCTGGAGGTCCAATGCACTGCAGAGTTCCAAATCCAACCCTGATAAAAAAAACTCACCTACTGTACCTGTGAGTTTCTAATGATCCTTATACACTGATTAATATGCTCATGTGAGTTTGATTAGGGTTAGATCCAAACTCTGCAGTGCATTGGACCTCCAGGGTAAGATTTGGTGATCTATACTGTATTCAAAGGAATATATTCATCAGAGATTTTTTACTAGTCTTGTAAGCAATTTAGTAATGCCTTAGCAACACCCTAGTAACCTCTCAGACTGCCCTAGCAACAGCATAATGTTTGTCTGGTAAACAACAACAACAAAAAACAGGAAAAACATTCCACATCATACATACTACATTGACTTTTTGCATTAGAAAGCAATTTAGTAATGCCTTAGCAACACCCTAGTAACCACCCAGACTACTCTAGCAACAGCACAGTGTTTCTGTGGTGGACAAAAAAAATTGCACCACATACTGGATTCTCGGGATCATAATACCATAGACATTTTTGACTTGGGCTATTAGGCAACCATATACAGAGCACCTTATCAATCAGCTTTCCAGGGGGATCGTTTATAAACACACACACAATCATACTTCCATCACTCTAGTATCCACGCAGAATCTACTCAGAACTTTCATTCCTTTTGCTTGATTTCAATGCTTTGCCAACTAAGGGATAAAGAGATTGAAATTAGCAGTTTTTGACCACCATCACACCCGTTCACCTTCTGATTAAAGACCATCTGATTAAAATACCCACATTATCATGTGAAGGCCATAATTAAATCTGGGTAGAGCTATCGTCACAGGGGGCACTTTCATACAGAGTTCGGAAAGGTCAAGCAGAAGAGTCAAATGGCAGGACAGCTCCTCATCCTCCGCTTGGCCCCCGTGGAGAGAGTCACAGCGGTCAGTCAGCTGCGTCTCTCCTATGAAGAGTGCAATTGTCTCTGACTGATGGGCATCTAAACACTCTGCAGCACATCCCTGTCTGCTGTGTCCAGTCAACAGGCTCATTTGACAAAGCCCCTTCATCTCTCATTCTGAGAGAGGAAGTGAGTCATTAGTTGGGATCTCCCCAGACACTGACATCGCTGTCAGGCTTGTCATGGTGTCTGCTCATGGATGCAGTGAATAAAGCTTGTTTACAGAGCTAAATGTCAGGGAAAGTGGATGATGAGCGATATATTCACTCTACAAAACTTCCATTACAGTGACTTCTGTAGACCTGCCAGAACCACACAGGTCATATTTCTTGACCTTGGGGTCATGAACCCATGCACTGATATTACATTTATGTTTTTATTATTATTTAAGGAAATGTACATTGGGGATATATTCTAAACGCTCAATATATTTTCTATACATAATATTTATACACACACACATATATATATATGTTAACTTAATACACAATTTTAATGTCTCTTATGCTTACTAAAGCTGCATTTTTTAAATTAAGAAATACATTAAAAACAGTAATACTTACAATAAGTTTTTTAATTTTATATATTTTTTTTTAAATGTCATGTATTATTGCGATGCAAAGTTGAATTTTCAGCAATCATTACTTCAGTTTTCAGTCTCACATGATCCTTCAGAAATCAAGAAACATCTCTTATTATTAATGTTGTAATCACCTGTGCTCCTTAATATTTTTGTGGAAACCATGATACTTTTTCTGAATTATTTAATTAAAGTTCAAAAGAACTGCATTGATTTTACATAGATATTTAGTTAATTTAGTATTCTTTGCTCAATAAAAAATGATTTCTCTCCAAGAATCTTACTTATTCCAAACTTTTAAACAGTAGTGCATTAATAAAATATGACACACACACACACACAAATACAGCTTTTTTTGCGTTTAAAATATAGCCTGAATGAAGTCTACAGCATGACCCAGACAGCTACATTTCTTTTTTACAACATCTACTGCCAGGCAGCTGTCTTCGGTTTTGGACACAGCTATTGCATCAGCAGAAGACGTAAGAAGTATTGGGAAACTTTTAGAAATGTCATTATTTCATATATATCTCAAATCAACAAATAAACAATGCTACAGACAACAGCAAATATTGCCTATTCTAAACAGACACCCGTCATAAACATACAGACATTCATAGTCTCTCAAAACTGTCTAAAAATGTTTGAAAAAACACAGTTTCATAGTAACTTAAGCTTAAGATTATGTTTCTTATCAAGCTTTGAAGTAAACGTTATCTCTATGAAATGTTTGAACTAAAAGGCCTTCATCTAATCCTCCATAAAAAAAAAAAAAGACTCCTGTAGGCCTTTTAGAGACGAGTAAATCCTCCTAAAAAGTGCACAGTTAATAAAATAAAAAAATCTGGGCAAATGATGTTTATCTAAGAACAGGGATTTTAAACAGAATCAAATTTTCTTTTCAACGCAGAGGAGTGCCAAAGCATCATTTGTTTCTTGGTGCGCTGTTATCCTGTATACGATTTATGTACAGTAAGATTACAAAAGCAGAAAGTGAGAATAAATCCTTTGCGAGGCTATCCAAATATCACCTCCATTCGTCTCCTGATCCAAACTCCTGGCTTTTACTGAAAATATGAAGCAGAAATCCAACGCTACATCCCAACAAAACATTACTGAAGAGAGGACTTCATGACATACAGTACATCCGATAAAAAAACAGAGGCCAAAAGAAGTTGTTTTATAAAAAAAAACAAAAAAAAACAGCATGATATTGGTAGACATGGTACCATAATAACAAGGACATATTTATAAGGGTTTGATGAGAAGGTGCCAACCTCATGATGAATCACATAAGTCTTCTAACATAAAGGTTACAGGATCAACTCCACATAAGATTGTTTAAAGAAATGGATAGTTTCTGACACCACTTTCCTGTTAAATCATCATTGACTCAGGCACTGAACCTCACTTCACTTCAGCAGGACTGATTGGTTCGGCAGAGTATATTCTGTCTCGCTTTAGTGTCTGATAAATTGCAAGTAAGATCATCAGTCAAAAGTCTGGACTGTTGATGAAGCAATGGCAAAGTCAATGAAATGAAATAAAACAAATGCAATCATGGGAATTCTTTTGGTAACACTTTATTTTATGGTATTCAATTAGGGATTTATTGAGGGGAAAAGTCACAGTTAATAGTGAATAAGTGTTCCCTGTTCTAAAATCGTCCTAATTTTATTATGACCAATGCAGCCCAGTGTCACTGCAATTCGTACATATTTTACAATGCGGCTAATTCGTACAAAATCGTATGACTTTTGCTAAATCAAATGTATTTTATGACTTGCCAATTCATATGAACATTGTAAGTATGACCTACACCAAAGCCCACCCCTAAACCTACCCGTCACTGGGGTTTAGACAAATCGTACAAAATAGTACAAGTGAAGTCGTATGAATTAGCACGAACATCGTATGAATACGTATGAATTGGTCCTTAAAATGTGTTGGATTACTGTTAAACAAATCAAAATGATCTTATTTTAGATTTTTTAAAGCTGCAAACTGCATGCTGGGATTCTTTTTAATTGAATTTAATGAAGTTAAATAACATTTAATGAAATTAAATGAGTTTCAGGAGGACTACGAAACGAACAATTTGCAGCTGTGATCAATTTCCTAATTATCAAGCTATCCCGCCAAACGCTTTACCACTACAATAAATACTGCTCACTTCCTCCAACCTGGCATCCGCATATTTTGTCTTCCACCACCACCCCTTCCGCCTCCTTAGCCAGGGAAGGACTAGCAGCTTAAGTTCTCCACTTCCTTCGGGGGGCTCGCGGGGACCAGGCTGGGCTCCGAGCATCCGTTAACCCTAGCCACCTAGGGGTAAACCTCCTAAGGCTTGGGCCCGCCGGGCTCCCTGTATGTCCCCCGGACAGTCCGCCAAACAAGCTTATATTTATCGCGAGGAAGTGGGATCTAGTGAAACACTATTGAAAAAGTTTGGATTGTTGGCTGCTTTTGATTCACTATTGGGTTCATCCCATCCATAGTAAATTAATGAATTCTTATTAAAATATAATAAAAAAATTATATATATATATATAATTAAATAAAAACAAATAATTAAATAACATTTGTGTACATTGCATACATTCATTCATGTTTTTGGTTTGATACTGAAAGCAGAAAAATAAGAAACCAACACTTTTTTTTCCATTCAAATTAAATAGAGAAACTAATATTTGGCCCTTCATTTTTCAAACCATTTTTTCTTTATTTTTCAAGTCATTGTTGTTTAAAAAATAGAGAATTTATGTAAATGCTTAAGGAATTAATAAAAGACGATGACTATTAATCTACTGCACAGACCTGATAACTGATGATGCCATACATTTGTGATTGAGTTGTTTCCACCACTGAATAATAAAAAAAAAAAATCTAAATTCTTGTTTTTTTATTATATTTAAAAAAAAATGTTCTATTTTCAAAACTGTTGCAGTATTAAGTCCAAAAATGAATGAACAACATGCATGGACTATTTACTGTATTGCATTGTACAATAATTAAGTAAGTAAGGAATAATTAACGCCGGGCCGTTGAATTAGTAGAAAAATAATGCACACCCCAGGTGGAGTCAATTATTCCACTTATACTACGGTTGCCACACCTCAAGACATCGATCAGATTATATATTTCAAGGCATTCAACGGCTCCGTAGTATAAATACAAATAATGCAAATGATTTTTTTCAAAAGATAGGTTTAGTTTAGATGGAATTTGTCCAATCATAATCATCAAGAAATACATGTAACCATTTTTAAGATCACAAAAACTAAACTTAGTCAAGTGTGTACTTCTGACTGGTATAGTACATGACCAAAGAATTGGCTGCTTTTCTCCATCCAGATAAACATTAGAAAGTATATAATAGAGAGGGTAAGAGGACAGGAAGGATTTGGGCAACGTCACAGCTGAAGCAGAGAATGGAAACCCAGCCATCCATCTATCACAATGCCCAGTTCAATCTACCAAGAAAGGATTGGGAGATTGTAAACAAGCGGAAAGGTGAAAGAGAAATAAAGTAATGCATGTGAAGAAAAAAAAACAAAAAAACTGTTTTATCCACTTGCAGAATTCAAGAGCCAATCGTAAACTCAAGAGCTGTTTTAAACAAGCAAGTGCATAAACACACAAAGACTTACGAGAGAAGAATTTCACTTTGCTGTTGAAATGTTTGCTCAATTTTCGTGAGCTGCAATGACGAAGCCGAAAGATTAGGAGAGGGAGAGTGAAAGATGCGGGCTTGAAAAAAGCAGGGAGATAAAGCTGAGCTGCCTGCTGTTCCCTGGCCATCCATATTCAGAGTGGCAGCGTAGTGGCAACACAAACAAACAGGCCAGATAAATCAATACAGTAACAACTTCAAGCATTCAGAACAGAACTGCTTTAATACACGATCAAGGGACCGCGATCAATCATCTCTCAGACGCAGACCACCTACGACACCAACACGTAGGTCTTGTATCTAACAACCTGCCATGTTGATTATATATTAATCAAGCATGGAAAGGATAGAATAACGACATCCTTTACAAAGTCAGACAACGTTTTTTTTTGCGTCTCCATGTAATCATCTACTGAAAAATGCATCAATAACACAGAAAAACAACACATCTGTACTGCATCTGTGGATGACAGCGGCTATGTACACAAGCTCGATATTTCCCCTTGGGTTCTGACTTTGTTGTAACTCAAGCTGAGAGAGAGGCAACATTTTGACACTTTCTGAGCACAGTATGATAACACATTGCTTTAACTACAGCAAAATCCCTTTAAGCAAGTCAGTCCAATCCATCCACTGGCTAGGTGGCAGAAATAAGGTAAATGAAGAAATCTCCAGAAATGTCTCCCAAGCTGATGTATTTGTAACATATAGTGGCATTCATAAGCCTGAAACTGAAAATATAGGATTTAAACCTGATAATTCAACCTTCATTGGAAAGTTGAAAGATTTAGAATGAATGAGTAAGAAAAATACTAAATTATTGCTAGTTGCCAATCCAGTAAATTAGTGACAACACTCTTAAAGGTCCAAAAGTGGGTTTTTGGAGTGATGTGAAGAACTATTTATGGTTCCCCAAAGAACTGTTCAGTGAGCAGATATCAAAAAAACAATGATTTTCTTTTTTTTTTCTTCAAATAACATTTGAATGATCTAAAGCACCTTTCTCCGCTATATATATATATATATATATATATATATATATAACCTTTTGTGCAATTGAAAGGTTCCATAAAGGTTCATCAATGGTCCCAAGAGTGAATGAACATGTTAAACTTCAGATGTCCATGCAGCTTAAATGCTATTGCCATTAAAGAAAAGTAGGACAAACTGAAGACATTCTTACATTATCTGTTCTCATGGCATAAAGGTACCTGGGTGCACTTTTTAGCTACAGTAGACATGAAATACGTACCAACAAGTACATATCACTGCAGTTTCCAAAAGAAATGAACACTAAAGGCAGTAAAACTCTTTTATTCCTTTTCACACTAATTTACAGCATTTAGATTAATAAAGCGTAATTTTCACACAATAATAATATTTGAATAATATCATGTGACTTCAAAACAATATTAATATGCTGATATATTTGAAAACCGATGCTTTTGAATGTTTGCATCACACATTGGCCTATCCAGATTCATATCTATGGACGGTAGGTCTGTTCGGTAGCTCAGAGATGTACATGAGAGGTGAGTAGCTCTGGTTCGCTTTGCTGTAGGGCATAACATGGTAGAGCACTAACTTTTAACAGTAGATATTTAACGTAATAAAACACAGCAATACACACCTATATCAATGTAATAAAAACGTGCCAGGGTTCACACATTGAAACTGTGTTTTAGCACCACTCAGTGGACATTTCTCTTTGAAACTACAGCGAAACCTGCAGTAAGGCACATAAAAACGGTGTTGCACAAAAAGTGCACAGAGGTATCTTTTAAATAAAAAAAATGCCTGTTCTGTCCGACTTCTGGAGCCCAATGTATCCATTATTTACCTTCTTCTATAGCTCACATTAGGCTAAAAAGCATCAACCTGACATTTTTTTTCAATGGTCCAGCTAGTAAACTGTACACAAGTATTCTAGAATAAGAAAGACCAGCACGATCACGTGGCTTGTGTTGTCCTTAGACTGAATATCACCACATGAAAACACAAGCTAATGTGACAGTGGCAAAGAAAAGCTTCCAAAATGTTAAGAAGAACAGTTCACCCAAAAGTGAAAATCATTATTTATTCATCCTCATGTCAAGGCTTAAGCGTTAGTGTATGTGTATGTGTATGAATAAACCAACAGCCTCTCATGGCAATTAGTGAGTAGTTGATGTTGTGGAAAATTGGTGACAGTTTTTGTATAAATCAAACTGAACAAATTCACGCAAAACTGCTCTGTTTTCTCATGAGACAGGGTTGGAATCAGTCATTAACTGAGATTATTATAAACACAAATAATCATTTGAAATAAGTGATAAATCTATTAGTGCTGGGCAATGATTAATCGCGATTAATCGCAACCAAAATAAAAGTTTTTCTTTACATAATATATTTGTATATACTGTGTATATTTATTAAGTATATATAAATACAAACA
>JAUCMS010000048.1:2198392-2221196 GCA_032357445.1 Enteromius radiatus
GAAAATAAATATATTAATGAATTTACATGTAAATACTTTAAAAATATATACTGTACGTGTGTGTTTTAATATAAACATAATAAATAAACAGCATAAACGCATATAATATGTAAAGAAAAACTTTTATTTTGGTTGCGATTAATCGCGATTAATCATTGCCCAGCACTACTATATAATAATCTATTTTGTATCCGCTTTGAGTGCTAGATGCTAAACTTAATTGTAAAATATATAAAGAAAAAAAAAAAAAGATAACAGCTAACATTCTTTATTCTGGGAGGGACAAAAACTATTTTTTTTTCAGTTCTCTTTTAAATGATCCTTGCAAATGTGCTTGTCAAATACTTTGCTAATTTGATTATGGTTTTCATAACCAGCAAGTGTGTAGCATTCCCAGCTTCATTTTGCTGAATTCCACACATTTCCCCACAAAACTACCACAGAAAATATGAGAAAGGTCTGCAAATTCAATCTGGCCCCACGAGGGCTCTCTCCATGTGCAGATATCATAACTACATTATCTGATCTCAAACAAAAGCGATGCTAACGCATTATTTATCTGTTTACACACGTGACACATGCTGCCAGCCGGTTGAGCTCCCCGGGCAAACACACCTAGACAAACAACATACAATTAAAATGGGCAATCTGATATATAAAAGATCAGATATGCAGGCTTTCAGTAGGGCCTGAAAGCTTTAAGCTGATCGATATTGCACAGGTGTTGAATCAGTAGGGTATGTGAGCTAATAATACATATCAAAAACTTCTGCTTTAACCTCCTGCGGTACCCACAGAGAGCGTCTCCACTGGATTATATCATGTTGTCTGCTCAAATGGGGTGCAACTGCTGTAGATGTGTTTCCATATGAGCGCCCTTTATTTGGCTTCATATACATTTTATTTGCAGCAGAGAGGAGTGAGGGTGCATGAGATTTCTTTTCTGAAAATATGTGAGGAACCTCTCCATCTCTGCCATTGTGACTTCAGCTGTCTCCCACATACGTGCACATGATTTAAGGGCACTGTGGTGGCTTCAATATTAAATTCTCTGTGTTTGGAAATGCTGAAGATCTAGAGATCTGGGGAGTATCTGTACACACCCAAACACTCGCAGCTGTGCTTTGAGTAGACAGAATACTGCCTGTCTGTCTATTGTTCCAGTTCATCTGAAGTTGAAAGAAATTTCAAGCATTTCCCAGATGTGGCTCTTCCAAAGCTCACCAGACTTAGTTAAGCTTCATTATAGTATCAACTTCATCTAAGATGTTTCTCCTAAAATAAATAAATACAAATGAGGCAATTGTTGACACAAAGAGCGAAGGTCAATTTGATTTTATGAAAAAAATCAATCAATAAATAACAATAGAAATAATATGTCCTTAGTTACAATACATAACTCCCTTAATAAATATACTATATTATTGTTGTTGTTTGAGTTATTAAAAGAAATAGTATTATTTATCTTATTATTATTTCAACTAATGAGTAAATAATTATTATTAATACTAATAATATATCAACCTTTAGTTAAAATAAATATATTTATTTAAATATATATTTAAATAAATATACATAAAATAAATATACATATATTATTATTATTACTACTACTATAACTTACTGTGTAGTTACATATTTATTTGTTTTAAGCTAATGAGTCATTATTATTATTATTAATAATGATACTAGTTAATATTAATACTGATTTATTAATACTTAATATAATGAATGGATGTATAAATTAATAATGAGTAGGCTAATTTATTATGATTAATACTAACAATACTAACAATAACTCAGTTATTTTGTTAAAATAAACATTATTATTATTATTAATACTAATAATACTGATTTATTAATACTTTAGCACTTCAAAACAGCATTCTGGGGGGGATTAAAAGCCTAAATGTGTAGCTTGTATTTTTGTTAAAGCACTTTCATTAATATTTTATGCAAACCCATTATTATGTGACCTGTAAAGTTATCTTAAATAATCCAATTTTATGTAGGACAGCTTTTTCTAGGTTAATGAACAACTGGTTATATGCTATCATCGCAATCTCAAAAACAGTGCTTCTGTAAATATAGTTAGAAAATCCATCAACCCATTCCTGGTGTCTTTGCACATATTGTGTGAAAGTTACCACGCTTAGCAGAGCTGCACTGTCTTGACCAATGTAAATGCACTTCTTGGTCATACTGTATTGTTAGACCCTTAATGATAACTGTACCCTTAAAAAAAAAAAATCAAAGGACAGCTTAAAATTCTAGTGACAGACATCTCATTTGGGATTTTTTTTGACAGCAACAATTGCAGGAGCAGAACTACCATTATGAGATACACAGAAGTGAGAACAAAAATACCGGATAGAGAGAGAGTGAGTGAGAATTTGTCAAATCTTTCTCACATCACATCAGTGAGCAGAGGCTAATGGACGTCACGCTCCATTACATTTGAGTGGAAGCCACTGGTAGGCACATGCAAGCAGATTCATTAAGCTCTTGGAGGGGGTCAGTATGTCAGACCCTTCAAATAGCCACCTTCTCTGTCAAGGTCCAGGTTAATTTGATCTCCTTACAGCTCAATAAGGGTTACCCTGCATAGCAAAAAGATACAGACACGTTACTGGGCCAAAGGGCTAGAACTAAGGAAACAAAAGAGTCTAAAATTAAAACCTGCAATCAGTTTTATAGTGGGTGGAAACTAAAAAATAAAATAAAAGTAAAGTATACATATAAAATTATGAAATATTAAAATTCAAGATCATTTGTATTACAATATTTAAAAAATATATATAATTTATTGATGTGATAACAAATTTGAATTTTCAGAAGCTATTATGCATTTAGTATCACATGATAAATCAGAAATAATTTTTAATGTACTAATTTAGGGATTAGGAAACATTTCTTATTACTGTTTTACTATAATAAAACATACTATAATAAAACTATCAATTTATTTTATTTCTTAAATAGTTAAATTTAAAATACAGAAAATAATCTTACTGATGTGTGAGCAATTTAAATGAAGATATCACAACTTCTAAGCAAATATTTGTCAAAATAGATATTTATAAATATTTTGTAAAAAAAAAAAACCCAACCAAACAAACAAACAAAATATATATATATATATATGTATAATAAATGAGAAACAACATTTTTGTGCCAGATTAATTTTCATTGTGAGACAGCGAGTGACTCATATGTGACTTGCATAAACAGTACTGTGAGAAACACACCCACACACACACAAACAAACAAGACCCGTCATTGTGATAATTATATATTTTTTGGTCACCGAAAAATGTAAGTAAAGTTTCATGGTCAGTAAATAAACCTAAACATAAAACATAAACGTGAAATAAACTAAACCCGAAGGCCATGTCAGTTAAAGTTTCTCAGCTCATCTAGGTGAGGAAAAAAGTTAATTTCAGGCCCTGATCTATTGTCAAAAGCTGCACATGATTGGTCACCTGAGGCAATTGTGTTTACAGTGAATGAGTTTCAAAGCCTTAGCCAACAAAAACATTTCTTTTTTTACATTTCAAGAGAACACCAAGCACAATGCCATTACAAAACCACATTTGAAAGACTTGAATTCATATTCAGTGGTGTGCAGGAGCCATTCGGAGCAAGCTATGCACATTTAAATAAGCTAGGCCTATTTTCCTTGGTATTCCACACCATGTTTCCTGCTTCTGTCACTTGACATATTCCCTCTAATTCCTATTCCTCTTTTATAAGTGAGAGAGTGAGTGAGGGAGGTTGTTCAAGAAAGCACGGGCACCTCACGTTCACTCACGTACTTCAAGACTTCTGGGTAAAAATCCCTGCTGAAGTTAACAGCATTTGATCTGTCTGCTTCTGTTGGCACAAATTGCCAAGAAGGTATTTCCATTGCTTGTATATAGAGTTTCAAACAACATATTTTCAATCAAATATTTAGTTAGAAAGGAGTGATGAAATCTCACATCAAAGCAGCTAGTAGTCACTTTTCATGTGCGCTCACGATTGGGATTTTTTTTCCCAATGGGAAGCAGCGAATGGTAAACAAGAGCCGGCACTGGTTTTAAAATAAACAAACCCTGACTCCAGGAACAATTTTCTATTACAGTAGTTAAAAGTAAGTGCCGTAGTGAGCCCGAGCCTTCATAAGCACTTGAAGTTGCATCCCTTTTGGCCACCAGTCTGCAATGGCAGTTAGCCAAAGCTCACAAATGGAGGAAAGAATATGTCTGGAAGAGAGCACCGACAGGGTTATTTATTACATGTTCCACATAGAGCACGGTGAGCATGAAAGTCATACACAGTGCCTCCTGACAGACTCTCCAATATGCTCTTAATAAAGCTCCAGAGAATTGATGATTCAAACACAAGAGTAGAGTCATTGGTGTATGTACTGTACTATTACTGCTGCATTCAGTTTCAGTCAAAGAAATTGGGCAAAATGTGCAAAAAACAAAAAAAGTGTGATCTTTTGTGTAATATCAGTACACTATGCACTGAATGTGTATTTCATATCTACACAGGTGGAGCTGGGGAAGGTGGAGGGTTTCAGTGGTTTCAGGGTTTCATATATTTTAGTACAACAGTTTAATCAATGCCAATAGTAGAAAATATAACAGTGTAGTCATATGAGAGGAGGCAACACCTCCATCGCGATATGATTGGATATGACTGCTTATGTTCAGCTGTGATTGGTTCATGCGATAAATCTTGCCTGTGTTTGTACACATTCTGCATTTGGCAAATCAGCCAGAATTAACAATAAAATGGCGTTAATGGGAAGACTAACCTACAAAAAAAGTACGTAAACAACTCACATACTTAGATTAACCACTTTATGGCAAAATAAAACTTAATATAGCATGTGATAAATCTAATATATAAATGTAATTCATACTTGGCTTTAATGTCAACCTGTCTGTGAAATCCAGGCTCAAAATCTAATTGAGATAACAAGCTTTAAAGCTTGATTTCAACCATTAATTTCACTATAATTTCGTCATGGCCGTACTCGGTCAATATTCAAGATATCAAGGTTATTTTCACAGAATGCTCTTTAAGTTATGAATCATGATTTTATGTAGAAAACAGTAAATGACCAAATAAATGACTTTGTGAAATAGTTTTCACAGACAGGGTCACAAATGTTATAAAATAGTAATGTTTATTTAACCAAGAAAATGTTTTTTATTTATTTTATCATAAATACAGCAAAATAGTACTATTATGAACATTATTAACTGCATTCGATTTAAATATAGTTACAATGTTATTTATTCCCATGTTGGAAAAGTTGAATTTCACAGAAGCCATTACTCCAGTGATACTTTCAAGGTTTAATTAATGAATAAAAGGTTCTAAAAGCATTTATTTGAAGCAGAAATCATTCACGCCATTATATATGTCTTCACTGTCGGTTTTAGTTTGGACGATTTAATTCGTCCTTGCTGAATAAAAGCTTCAATTTCTTTCATTTAAACACAAATTGTAATTTTATATTTTGTAATGCTGAAATTAGCATCAACTAAGATTAATAAATGCTATAGAATTGTTGATCGTTGTTACCCTTAACTGCTTTGGTAAATAGTAAAAATTAATAATGGGTCCAAACTTTTGTAACACTGTGAAAAGCCCTTTGCTTTCGTTCTATCAGTGAGATACCAAGATGATTCTAGAGCAGCTGTCGCGGTCATACATATGAATGTGATGGATATTAATGCATACACACACACACACACACACACACACACACATATACGGAGCCTGGAAGCATTCTGTCTGAGACAGACCTGAGGAATGGTGGCAACTGGGGCTGAGTGTTGACAGGAGAATATGTGTATTCATAGAAACGAACGCCTTGGAAGATATGAAAAGTTGCAGTCAACTTCAGCTTTCCATGCACACGCTGATTTAGACTGACAAACGTCACTGTTTGATAAATACCGAATGCACGATGTAATAGGACATCATGTTTTCTTACTTGTTTACTCCCCATCAACCAGCTTTTACTTGTACTTGAATACCTCACAGAAATACATTTTGGAAGAACTGTACGAGAACATTCCCGCTCTGCTAAATCAGTCCTGGGGGAATTGAGAGGCAATCTGAAAGTAGACAATTGACTGCTTTCGCGTTCTTGTAATAATATCTCAGCTTATCCCAAACAAACATACATACACAGCTGAATAAAGTGCCTCAGTTAGGGAGGCGTAAAAATAGCTTTTGTGTCCTTGTCAGAATCAGCGAATCAATTCTAGCAAGACGCTCTGAACCAGATGAAATTAGATATCTATTTCCTCTGAACGTGGGCGAGTGGATGAGCCTGTGTGATCAGGGAAGGTCCGTCATATCATTAGAGAGGCCACAACAAAAGAAGGAGTCTCATCCATTCTCTTGCTACAAATCATCCCAAGGCCCTGAGCTACTAACAACTGCTAATTAGCTCATAATTCCTATCTTTTCTGGGGCTAGACTCATGAGTCCTGTGACGTTAGCACTGGGCCTTGCTGCAGGGCACTTCAACAAAGCATAACCACAGATGTTCGCTTTCAAGCAGATAAATGTGCAGAGCAGAAGCGCACAGGTGATGAATGAGAAGGCCACCCTGAAAAGTAGCGTACTCTCTAATGTCGTTTTTGTCAAGCAAATGAGTCCCGACCAGAGAAGGTCAACTGTATAGTAAAATCAGTTTATGAAATTACCGAGAGCCCCCAAAGGTTCTCTTAGGTAATGAAAAATTGAAAATTGAAACAAGAGTCTGTGACTTTACAATTCAAGACGTTACGATGTTTAAATGTCAACAAATACATCAACATCTGCAAAACAAGGGAAAGGGCAAGATTAGATTTGATTGCTTGCATCTAGTAGGCTAGCTGTCACACTTCTAACTTCAGTGAATACTTTTCAGGATAAGTCAATAAAAATAAAAAAAAAACAGAAAAAAAACTTCTGCACATATCTACAGTGTGTTCCTGCTGGTCACTTTCTAAAAAAATTTTTTAAAATAAAAAGCAAATATGAAGAAATAAAGTTGCAATTGGGAGAAATAAAGCTGGTATTAAGAGAGATATTGTCACAATTTAGAGATATAATATAGCAATTCTGAGAAATAGTCCCAACTGTGAGGCATAAAATTGCAATTGTGAGATAATAAAGTATCATTGCAAGATATGAAGTTGCAAAAACCATATAAGCTGACATTTTATAGTAATTATAAAGTAATATAGTAATTATAGGTTTGTGAATTGTGTAATTAAAATACATTTCCAATTGGGAAAACACATTTGATTCAAAATCATCATGTTATGACAAGCCCAAGTGAAATATATAGTCTCTTCTTCAGATTCAGGTTTTATCTGTACTGTGGCATTGAGTTATCCTCTAATATTTACAAAGATAACTATCAACAAAGCAAAGGGTTTGTTTTATGCTTATCTGTGAATCCCAATGGGCACAAAGAGCAATAAAACTGTCATTGAGCACTACATACGCAAACCGCTTTCAGAAGATTTCTGACCTCCGCAAATGAGAAGAGGTGGCGAAAATAGATGCTATGCTGAGCTTTTGCCGTGCTTTGATATCGCCTTGACCAACTCTTTCTTTTATCTTGCAGTTCAGTGGATTGACTTCTGTAGAATGAGTAATAGATTAGTGTTATAAGTTCTCAAAGTCTTCAGTTTGTAACTCTGCAGCTTTCAATCCATTCTTTCCTTCAGTTCAAGGTCATCTATATGCTAAACTAACAGGCGATTTAAAACTATAGATTTTTTCTTCTGGTAAAATACTAATGACTCATATTGCACTACACAGATTTTGCCCAATCAGATGCCTTCTAGAATGACAATAGATTACAAATAATCCCAGACTGCTTCAAGATCATTCTGTACCTAATTATCTGACAACGCTCCTCAAACAAATGACTACACAAACCAATAAGAGACTATTCATGACAATATGTCAACAAAAGCACAGAAGAAGGACTCTAATTTGTTTTTGCACTGAATTACAAAGAACTGAGAAAAAAGCACATCAGCAAGACACTCTTTTAGTGTGCACTTGGCTTTGTTACATTCTAACACCATTAAGAGGTAAGATATTCACCTTAACTTGGTGGTTATAAACTGTAATTTTTATTTGGTGCTTTGTGTTCTGTATTTCATCTCCCAGAGATGCTAAGAACAGAAATTATCATAAAAGCACACTCAAAACTGCTATTTTTCTCTCCAGACAGCCCCATTGACCCAACTACTATTCACAGCAATCCAAGTGAGACAAGAAATTATCCAAAAAAATTGCCCAAAGGCCCTCTTTTTAGCAACTGCGAGACATTAACATGACAAACAAGTAGTCCAGAAAGTTCAGAACAGCCACAAGAGGCTGCTTATAAACAAAATAAACAAAAGAATGTGATCGTTTGCTTCCTTGGCTACTAATGGAGCTGAATCAGATCCATTAAGGAGTCCATCTCTAAATTCATTGGTGGCTTCTATAGGGATTGCATCATTTCTTTCGAAATATGCTGATTTCATGACAAATGATTCAAGTGTAATTGGCTAGCGGGGGCAGACATGGACATGTGCCTTCTGAATCGTTTCTGTCTTGTCTCTTCTGTACCTCCACCATCTGTATACCATGATGGCAAAGCTGTTGCTAGATGATGTGGGAGTCAGCCATATTTTTGAACATATGCTCGATTTATTCAACAATTTTTTTTTTCAAGCTAATCTTTGTAGAGATCATTTACCTGAAAATTGCTTGAAACCTTACAATCTCATTCAGCCTGAAGATCATAGCTCCACTGTTTTCAAGATCCTTGGGAAAGGTTATGCAATATGCAGTCTCAATGGCAAAGGAGCCAGCATGCAGTCTTGACTCATCTACAACTGACTCATCATTGAACTCAGAAACAATAAAGTTTCTGCAGAACCCCCTACAGCAGCCATGTCAAACACTGTGGAAAGGTCAACCAAGGGCCAAACAGCTTCATAGCACTTTGTTCTTAACACTTCTGTAGCTCTTGTGCCATGAAAATCATGAATGCACTGTTACACCAATATTTCACTTCTGCCAGTGCCTTTTATTCTGTCATTTTTCAGTAGGGTCCAATGTTGTTTTGGTCCCCACTGACTTTGTATGGACAAAAGAAGCTGAAACACTCTTTAAAACATCTAATTTCGTCTTCAACAGAATATATAACGTTTTTCAGGTTTGGAACAATGTGAAAATGCAAAAATGATCAAATTAACTATCTATGATGTTGCAGATAATGCCTCCATTAAATTACTAAAGACTTCGGAGCATTTCGGCAATATTATGACTAATATCTCACACGAACACAACACTAGGGACCCAGTACATTTTTTAAAAGAAAAATCAATTTTTAAAAAACAATATACCATTTAAACCTTTCAATAAAATGTACCATAAACTCTGAGATTAAGACTTCACTTCATCAACATTGCAAATGGTACTTCAGCCTACCTACACTCTCTATCTATCTAAAATATTTACTAATGAACTTTAAATACTTTTCTTTAAAACTAAATCTGTACTGCCGTGTCTCATCTCGTGGTGTGTTTGTTCAGTTCATGGTTAAAAAAACATTTTACTGGAATGCATCTCGTTTTCAAATTTTTTTTTTTTATGTTTATGAAAATGAATGTGACAAAAACAAAATACAAAAAAAAAACATTCTGGAACCAAGGCCACTTAAAAAGTGGTCAGTCACTGCTGTGCTCCATAGCAATTTAATCCTTCACTGTGCACTCAAAAGTATTAGATGTTAGATTTCCATCAAAATGCCATGTCAAGTGGTTCCCTGCAACTATGTTTTCATTAAATTGTACTCACTGGATTCAAGTAAATTCAACTAAAAGATTGTAACAAAGACATTTGAAGGTGATCATTTTTATATAAAATGCGTGCATTCAACATGGCTGTTCAAATAAAGAAGGTTAAGCAGTATAGTCATTATAGCTTTTATCCTAAAAGACTGTACTGTACAATTAAAGCTGTCTGAGGTTAAGAGCCTTACCAAGGATGTACTGATGAAGGATCAAGCCTTGATAAAAAATGGACCATACTGATATATAATCAGTACTGTGTGATACAATTATTTAACTGAATCCAGTTTAATTAACCAAAATACAGACAGCATGTTACATGTCCCACCAGAGACAGTAATATACCAGATCACTGTTACACAGCAATAAAGCATGCATATCACCCTGTCCAACAAGCAGCTTTGGGGCTTTCTGATCACTGTTTGGTTCATCTCATACCGACCTACAGGCAGAAACTGAAATCAGCTAAACCTGTATTAAGGACTGTAAAAAGATGGACTGATGAAGCAGAGTGGGATTTACAAGCCTGCTTCTCTCTCACTGATTGGTCTCTTTTTGAAGCTGCTGCCAACGATCTGGACGAGCTCGCAGAGACTGTAACATCATATATCAGAACAGTGAGGATATGTGCATTCCTACCAGGACTCATTTAACTTACAACAATGAAAAAAACGTGGTTCACTGCAAATCTCAGCCAGCTCCGTTAGGCCAAAGAAGACGCTTGCAGGAATGGGGACAGAGTATGGTTCAAACAGGCCAAATACACACTGGAAAAGGAGATCAAAGTGTCAAAGACTAATTATTCCAAAAAGCTACGAACTCAGTTCTCCTCTGGTTGTCCAGCTTCCCTCAGCACTGTGGAGAATCAACAACTGGCAGACGATCTGAATGAGTTCTATTGCAGGTTTGAGAGAACACCATTCATACAGTACCTCCTGCAAGCCCTCTCTCTCCCACTCCTGCTGTATTGATCAGTGAAGATGATGTGCGCCAGGTCTTCAAAAAACAAAAACAAAAGGAAGAAGGCACCAGGCTCAGACACTGTGACTCCAGCCTGTCTAAAAAAACCTGTGCTGACCAGCTGGCCCCCATCTTCACTCAGATCTTCCACAAATCACTGGAGCTGTGTGAAGTCCCTTCTTGCTTCAAATGCTCCACCATCCTTCCTGTCCCAAAGAAACCCAAAATTACTGGACTTAATGACTACAGACCTGTAGCTCTAACGTCTGTGGTCATGAAATCATTTGAAAGACTTGTATTGGGTTATCTGAAGGACTTCACTGGACCCCCTGCAGTTTGCTTATAGAGCAAACAGGTCTATGGATGATGCAGTCAATATGGGACTGCATATGTACTGCAACATCTGGACAGACCAAGGACTTACGTAAAGATCCTGTTTGTGGACTTCAGCTCTGCCTATAACACCATCATCTCATCACTCCTCCACCCCAAATGAACCCAGCTCTCTGTTTTTAGCTCTGTCTGTCAGTGGATTACCAGCTTTTTGACAGACAGGCAACAAGCTAGTGAGAATGGGTAAAATCACATCCAGCACCCGTATGACCAGCACTGGCGCCCCTCAGGGTTTTGTTCTCTCCCCACTGCTCTTCTCCCTTTACACCAACGACTGCACCTCTCTGTCAAGCTCCTGAAGTTCACAGATGACACCACACTCATCGGCCTCATCCAGGATGGTGAGGAGTGCTTACAGACAGGAGGTTAAAGAGCTGGTGCAGTATAAACAACCTGGAGCTCAACACGCTCAAAACAGTGGAGGTGATTGTGGACTCATTGAGCGAATCATTGGAACATCCCTCCCCACTCTCCACGATCTGTACTTATCCAGAGTGAGCAAAAGGGCTAAGAAAATCACTCTGGACCCCTCACACCCAGCACACTCGCTCTTAATCTGTTGCCATCTGGTCGATGCTACAGAGCACTTAGCACCAAAACGACCAGACACAGGAACAGTTTCTTCCCCCAGGCAGTCCATGTCATGAACACTAACAACACACGTGGTACACACAACATTATTATTTATTTAACACACAATTCATATTTGCACATATCATCGTACAAACACTTTATACCTCGTGTGTGTAAACATACCTGGCAATAAAGCTCATTCTGATTCTAAGTCTAATGTTTTCAATGGAAATACCTGCTGGAAACTATTTTTTTTTTTTTTTTCAAAATCCAAATTGAAATTAATAAATCATGGCGTGCCGACACCCTAAATCAGTTTCTCTATGAAAATGTATGTATTCATGAGGTAATTTTAATGAAAGCTTCATTTATTAAATCTAACAATTTCGTTGTTAAACTGCAGAAGAATTCCAATGCTGCGGCAAGTCATTAATTTATGGTGAAACGTAATGAATACCTTATTATACTTCCTTATTTATCTATATGATCATGGCATCGTCATGCATCTTGAATCTGTCTAAATCTACAGGTTTTACTCGCTCAAACTTCCTCTCTGCCATTCTCATGGGGACTAGAAGTGTAAGTAGCCATGTCATTTAAACTACAACATCTTGAATCTTTTTTTTTTTTTTTGCACACATCAAAAGCCTTCACCCTTGCAAAATGATTTCCCTGGCACTCCTTGCATCCAAAAAGACCTTTCTTCCAACCTTCTCCGCTCTTGCTCTGTCATCTCGTTGGAAAGTGAAAAATATGCAAATGAGAGACAAACCACAGAAGCACCTGCTGCATGCCTCAGAAGACCTGGAAAATGAACAGACTTAGTAGAGGCCATAATAGGGTTGTCACCAAAATCTACAGGGGTGCTTTTTCAAACCACTTGGCCTTTTGTTCGGCGTGTTTATGGTGGGGACGGCGGTTAAATGAAATAAAGGGGGGAAAAAAATTCTCTTACAAACATTACAGCAATTCTGCAAGCAATTTAAGACAAACTTTGCTGTTCCTGGGACTTTTTTTTATTGGTGTTTCATCGTTGCCTGTTTCAGCGTGGTTTATTTTAAGCTGTGAGGAGTACGCCAAACCAACACAAAACCACCGTAATTATAAGCAGTAGTTGGTTGTTTGGACAGCCATGGCAAAGATGTCCTTGATCTCAGCATGCCTAGAGAGGACAGGGGTACCCTTGAGCTAAAATAACACAAAGGGTGCACATGGAGTTAATTTAGGGTTTCTTTAGTAATTTGAACAGCGTTGGTTCTGAAGTGCTGAAATCAACGTGATCCAATGGAAAGCACGTAATATTGCGTGCGGCTACATTGCATCCTTCCCTCTTCCTTTACCACACAGTTTGATCTGTTCGTACTCAGAGCTAGCTGCTGGCGTAGGGTCCTGCTCTTTTCATTCCCTCATGCATTTGACTTATTACAGGGCACTGTGTTTTCTGAGGTTTATCCATTGAGGCTTTCAGCATAATCACTACCCTGGCCTGAAATGTTCATAGGGACCATACCAAAAATACATCATTACCGTGCACAGAGGACTAGCTATTTTAGGTGTTTCTTTTGTCAGCATACATGTTAAACAAAATGCTAGCACACTTCAATTTGCATACATTGTGTGAAGCAGAAAAGCATTGAAGATACATTTCATATGCATCTTCAAGGTGCCCACACTTTTTGATTAACCAACACAACCAAATTGTACGTATTTTACGAGGTGGCAATATGTGCTAATTTGTTTATCTTTTTAGATTTGTCTTAAACCCCAGTGAGTTGTGAGGTATAGGTCATTCGTAGAAAGCAGCAAAAGCCCTAAAAGATACTTGTCTCAGAGAGATGAGCTTTGCTGGGTGCCAATGAGAAACAGCATCTGAGGCGCCTTAAAGGTCTGTCTGTCTGACACTCTATATATCTACAGACACCATCCAGGGATTCCATCGAATTGGTTATAATATAGGAGTGAGAAGAGAGTGATGAGCCTCCATCCTTTTCTATTCCTCCCTAGTGCTTTTCTCCACTTTGGGTTGGACACAATCAAAAACAGTGTGATAGCTTGGGACAAAGATACATCGGTGTTGATGTTGTTGTTGGGCAGTGACTCCCAAACTTTAAACCTAATTCCTGGAAGTTGGACACGGTAAGTTCCCAGTTGTGAGAGAATCTAATTAGGCAGCCTAATAGACATTCAGAATTATGACTATAGGCATGCAGATTTAGCAGGTGCATAATTCGACACATATTACTCTGCTGCCTCACTGTGCCAAATCTATTCTCATGCACACCTCTGCCACCTCTACACAGACCTCATTCCTGAAATAATCTACTCGTCCCAAATCCCAAACTCCAGATGCCTGGCAATGGACTAGAGGTCACCAGAATCCAGAACGACAGCCGAAAGTAGGACATGCACCAAACTACAGGCCCACCTATAGCACTAGAATAGTTATTATACCCCATTGCATTGTTATCTGTCTGAGCAGTGAGGAAATGCAAAACAGAGCCAATTCCAACTGACAGGTACAACTAATGGGAGTTTTTCCCCAAAAAAAATAGATAAACTGATCTACTGCAGTTTCAAATCAATCCACAGTACATTTTTCCAGAGAGACAGGTCTATCTTAGCTAAAGAGAAATGCTATTGATTAAATGTTTACCAGTTCTCTAAATGCTATGGCCCCTTTTAGTCTCCAAGGCTGTGCTCTTACACTCATCCCTTTCTCTTGATTACTCTGCTGTGCGTCTGCGCTGGCTTTGGGCCACCTTGCTTTGGATGTCAATCGCAGGCCCGCCCTACTCTTGCTTGAGTCTTTCTGGGTAATTAGAAGTGAGAGCCAGTGAGTGAGCACATTGGTCAAACTGACATTGTGAATGATGGACAGGCTTTTGACAGCAGAGGTGGCTGAATCTCTTTGGCTCAGTTGAGGATGTGTCAATTTAGGCTTGTGAGCTAATATATGGTGTGCACTTTAAGGAGTATAGCACAGGTTAGCGTGGAGGGTGGAGCCCAAACGCTACTGCATGCATCTGTTGATGGGTCCAGCTGGTGCACTCTTTAAAGACATTACAGTAGTTTGACTCGGGATTTCAAAACAGAATGCAACATAATGCGAAATAAAAATGCAAGAAAAACACCTTTGCAGCATTTTAAATAAATTTGTCAAGCACACTACGCAGAATCTAACTAGTTTTACCTATTTCAGTCTGTAACATTTTACAGTTAATAAATAAATAAAATAAAAATTAATAACTTTTTAATTAAAATGTTTAAGTATTTATACATGGTAGAATTCATTGTTGAGCCTTTAATAAATTGCCAAATAAAAAAATAACTTAGACAAAGTACAGTTTTTATTCTGTATCATGACTAATGAAATGTAAATTATGAAACATAATCCATATAATCATATAAAAAAATAAGACGACTATATTAAATGCGTTACAGTAATGACAATATCATTGTAGTGCCTTTTATTTGTTAAAATACACAGATTTTTTATTTAAAAACTGCAAAAACTATGAAAAAAAATTAACCTGTATCATTATTTTAAAAACAGTGGGTCAATTTGTGCCTGATATCTATGTTTTCCCACACAAATCATTGTTCACCAAAAGTATTTTGAGGATTGCACGCAACCTCGGGATTTCCGGGTTGGCTTGAAAGAGGATGGCAGCATAGGAGAACGTACCCCCGACCGTTGAGACGAAAACAGCCCACAATAACTCGAATTCGTAATAACTATTGCAAAAAACTTAATATAAGAAGGGGGCTTAAAGATGCCAAAAAACAAAAGTAAAAAGAAATCCACACAGAGTGAACTATACGAGAGAGATGGAGACGAACACACCTCGCCTGCTAGCAGCGCAATGGAGGACAACGACGTAACGTTACTAATAGACGAAGAAGAACAAGCTAGCAAAGCAAGTCTGGACCTTATACTTAAAGAACTGCGAGACTTTAGGAAAGATAATGACGCACAGCTAAAAGGGATCCGAGAAGATATAAATAAGACAAATACGAGGATTGCACACAACCTCAGGATTCCGCTGTGCATCTTGCAGATGATAAAAGGCTATAAAGTAAAGGTTGTGTGGAAACTCCTTATATGGAGCTGCTTTGGGTGTGTTTTATGCAAATGACAAACCTCGGGCATGTGTTTGCTCATTAAGAATACTCAAAATTCAAAAAGATAAAGAACAAGTTCGTGCTTAAGAACGTGTTGTTTATTAGATTTTGACAATTTTTATAAGATGTTCTCATGTGCATATGAAAAGCAATTATTAGAGAATGAGATGTGAATTGTCATTTTTAGCTGCATTGTTCAAGTGGAGGTCCACTGTCGCATGGGGTTTGTTGTGCTGACTTGTCCCATTCTGTGCAGTCCGAGCAACAGTCTTAAAACCAATCATCATGCCACATGCCCATCTGCTCCTTCACGGCTCCCTTACTTAACACTCGTCCACCCCAGCCCAACAATACCCCACCATCTGTGCCCTCACCCGTAGCTTTTTAGATTTCTAAAAGCATCGTCTGCGCCTGTCAAGTGTTTCTGTGCCAACAGCCTGCAAAGCAATAGCCAGCCTCCCTGGAGGTGGACACGACTCCCTAAGTCTTCATTCAAGCATGAGTGGTCTGGGGTACAAAGTTAACAACAGCAGCAGCACTGTCGTCCACAGTCATACGGACGCTGCCGGAAATGTAATCTGAAAGAAGTTTATGTGTCGTGTTATTATCAGCTGCTGTCACAGAGAGCTGTAACCCATCAGAGATCTTTTGCAGAGGGTCTATGCTACATTTAATGATCAGAGGTCTGATGACATGCAGTGTCACACGCTGACAGACATCAACAGCCTCATTATATGCGTGGACCAACTGCTTAATAGCGCAATATTAGATTTGTGAGGGTCATTACAAAATACGGAGCCTTTGAACTCGCTGCCATTCATTTGAAAGTTTAAACAAAAAACTTATTGGACACTGCTGAAAGTTTTTACTATAAGAGGTTATTTAGGGAATATCTGAACGAAAGTGATCAATAGGCATACTCTATGAACACTTCTCGAAAGTTAGTGGATATAAAAGATAAAAGGATATTGATTAGGAAAATCCATTTCTTTGAACGGAAAATCAAATACACAACAGAACAACTTAACAAGCGAGTATTGAAGAATTCTTGCTAACTGAAATTACTTGCTTTTGTTGCTGATGTATGGCCAAGTGAAATTAACACACAAATATGAATGTCAGATCAAAACCTTATTCAAAGCCGTCAGTGTATTTTAGACAATAGAGAGAGAGAAAAAAGATGATTAATTTGTAGTTCATTAGGAAAAATTGATGTCTTGATCGATTGATTGTCTAAAATGCATGTTTAAAGTTGGTCAGTTCAGCTGAAATCACATTTTCCAGTCCATTAAAACTGAAATGTCATGCTCGGAACTAATGGAAAACAAATCTGTCAAGTAAGGTTGCAAGCTATTTTGCTTGATTAAAAATAAATAAAAAATGTAATTAGGACCTGGTCCCAGAACTGTATGCACACGAAATGAAAAACTTTATCACTAGACTAACCCATCACACATGAAACTTCTTAGCTGTTAAAAACTGTTTTCTTACCCAGGGTACAAAGTGAACCAAGTACATCCTCAACAAACAAAACAGGTGCAAGACGCTTTAAATGGTGAATATATCAAAGAATGAAAAGTTGAAGGGATGATTGAATGCAAAGCTGAGTAAGCAAGTTGTGCTGTTTTGTTGTGTCTGTGCCCTCACCTCATTTTTGCTACCATGATTTTACATTTCAAAAGAAAATGCCAGTGAAACGCACAAATAAATACTGAACTCAGTTTGAGCAATGAACAAATTCTCATCCAACAAATCCTTCTCAATAAACGAACATTTCTACTGTCAACTTTTCTTTCAAACGAACAGATGTGTACAGTTCACGTGCTTTTCAAAGTTCGGTGCGCGTGAAAATGTCATTTCTGAATCCGCGCGCAGCATCAAAGTGAGTCTGAGGGGAAAGTACATGAGAAGAGTTACAGACAAACACAAAAATTGTGCGCTGTGGACATATAACCTAAAGTTTAGCTTACCGACGGTAAGCAGGTCAAGCAAAATACGACCACATAAGTGTGAATGAGATATACGGTGTTTGTGCAAGTTATGTAAATTAACCAAAAAATGAGCAGCTCGATATTTAAACGAATAGCTCTGCCATCATTTTTACTCACACTCATGTTGTTCAAATTTATTATGAAATTCTTTCGTGCAGTGATAAATGCAGTGGATGGTGACTGAGACCGCCAGCCTTCAGTGTGTGACAGAAAGTCACACAGGTTTGAAACAAAATGACGGTGAGTAAACGATGACATGGTTTCATTTTTGGCTGAACTAATTTTTTAAACACTCTCACGCACGATTTGCTTCTGCTGAATCGTCGCGGTGAAACTTGACTTCTGTGAAGACATAAACGAAATAAACCCGTTAACGTTACGTGTGTAGATGCAGACGTGTGGGAGTGTAAGTCCGAATACATTTTCCATTTCACAGACGTGTCTAATACGTGTAATTATCTATACCCACAGGCCACAGGTTTTTCTTTCACGCCTTTTCCCTAAACGAAATTATTAGTCGGAAGATAGGTTTGAAAGATCACCTACCACCCCCATATCCATCTGCTCGGCTGTTATAGACGGGGCCGCCCGAGTTTGAGATAAAAACCAAAGAACTGGAAAAAGAATCATCTCTGGGTAAATAATCCAAATGGTCCAGGCGGAATTCCACTTTCTGAGAGACTTCATATTGTCCCCGCTTCCCGGTGATTACAGAACGGTCTTTCTTTCCGCCGCATCCACCGTATAGATCACCCAAAGCCGGATCCCGGGCATTTAACGGTCCGTGGGAACACGTGTCAGTCAAACTACCTCACTGTGGTGCGCAGGCACGTGAAACACATCACATACAATACAATACAGGACAATTAATTTCCTCAGGGATGTCTGTCTCCAAACGAATGTCATTCACTGTGAGCATCACGATTTACCAAAGGAGCCTGATGAACCGTGCGTACGCATTCACTCCCAGAAGTCCAACGTCTTCGTTCAGTCGTAATCCTAAGCCCTTTGAGAGCAGTGCATGTGCTGTCAGAGAAGAGGTGCCGCGCTCGGCGCAGAACGCAGCGGACTGATGCGCGGAAAACGCGAGGAGAACTTGTATACTTCCCAGATGGGAGGGGGGGCTCTGCGGGGGCACTGTCCTCCAGCTGAGACCTGTGCGTTTTTATTTTCGCTACAACTTTTAAATAATATTACAATTATACTAAAGTAGGCTAAATTAATATTTTCTTTATAAAGTTATGGAGACAGCTGGGGGTTTACAGACGTTTTACTTTTGACGTCACTGAATGCGAACGCGTAGCGTACTTATGAATATTAATCAGGTTATGAGCGCCAATAAATTAGCATGTTCTTCGCCGTTTTAAGATTATGAAATTAAATTAGAATTTCTATCCATCACCCTACAGGACAAGTGGTTGGAGAATAGATGGATTGATCTTCTACAAGCTGTCAGACTGGAGAGGTCAGTGGATACACACCCAACCATAGCTATTTATCTTAAGAAACCAAAAAAAGATACACAATCAAGTATTAAATGGGTATTACTTTGAGAAATGTGTGTTTTTATGTTGGTAACCAAAACGTTGATAGCCTACCAGCATTTCATAATCAACATTCTTTGAATAAATATTCCTTTGTGTTCTGCAGAAAAAGTAAGTTTGTAGATTTAGAACAACATTTGTGGTGTGAATTGTTCCTTTACACCTGCAGTAAACACATAGTAAAAACTTCAATATCCAGTCAATAAAAAACACACTCATGAAACAAAAACCACATAAAGAGGTAGGGACAACCATGTGTCCATTCTAAATAATGTTTCTGGACCAGTAAGAATCCACCTAACGAATAAAGACCACCTTACAGCCCCCTAGCAACCAACTTTTCTGCATAAGATAAAAATGTAAAAATCAAATTGTACATAAAATACAAGCTGTATTCAGTCAGCACTACAGTTTACACGAATAATGTAATGTAAGTGTGACCTTTTAGTTCTAAAACTGCCTTCTCTAAATATCACAGAATTCATGTGTTTAAAGTACAAATAGTTCTTGTAACAAAGAACAGTGCTGCTACAAATCTCCCCATCAGTGAATAATCTAAAGGCAGCTGAGGGTAAAACATGCATCACAGGGAACAGCACACCTGACACGCCGTAAGAGCTCTTATCACTTAATCACAAGCCTGCACATTACAAAGTTATGGCTTTAAGCTTAATGCACATTTCAAGGGACACAACCCTGAAATGTAATGCAAAGACATGAAATATTAAGCACTGGCCTCAGGTAATGAAGGACAGGAGCGGTGGGGCAGATCTGTTGACTGAAAAACACCATGTAACGGAGACTGGCGTGAGGGGACGTGATGCATAAAGAGAGATGGTGGTTTGAAGGTGAAAAAAGATTAATGGAGATGGTTTGGGGAAAGAGGACGGAAAGAGAGAGGGAGGACAGAAGATGGCTGGTGTCAAGCGCGTGACAGCTTCTCCTTTCCATTTGGCTAATCAAATGCACGGGCGCACCGCAAAACGAAACATCTGTCAAGAAAAATCCAGATGAAGATTATCAGGGGTTCTAATTCAAATGAATAACCCCCCTCTACGCAGGCGTCCAGTGATTACCGGCTTCAGACTTGACGTTTTGAAAAGATTGCTGAGCTTACACTTTTGGGGGAAAAGTTAACTTAGCGCACTTAATTCTGTTAACATCAGCTTTAATGGAATGCCTTCCTCCACGTATATCGCTTACAAAGAGAGAAACATCGGACATATCTGATTTAGCACATTTTAAGTACAGAATACCTAATTGTCTTTCTGAGATGAGTAATAAATTACATTTTGCTATTCACGGTTGCACAGCCCTGTGACACCTTTGGCCTGAAGATGTCCTGGGCCCTGTGAATTTAAGCAACAGCCCTGGTTCACCATTACGGCACCTTTTGTCAATGTGACAAGTCAGAGCTAAATTAAAGGAATACTAAGAATCACATTAAATTCTAGTCATCTCACAACTAAACAGATGATGGATGGATGGGTTAAATAAGGTTCTCTTTTCAAAGAAAGCCCACAACAATGCCTTCACTGCCTAATAGGATCATTAAAATTCTAGAGAGCCTTTTAGCTTGCTGTCATGAGAGAAGACACTAATCAACATTCATGATACATGCGATTGAGGATTGAATGTGAAGTGTTTAATATTGGAAAATTCTGACACAAGTCAACTTTATATATGGCACTTTCTAAAATACAGAATAAATCAAAGCTGCTTTAAAGTAATTAACAGGAAAATACAGCACAGTGTCATGCGTTTTTTTTACGAGGTGGCTAATTTGTATGAATTTGTACGACCTCACTCGTATGATTTTGCTTTATTGTCTAAACCCTAGTGATGGGTAGGTTTAGGGGCGTTGTTAGCTGTAGGTCATTCGTACAATACGTATGATTTAGCAAAAATGAGTGAGGTTGTAAGAATTAGCAAGCTCTTAAAATATGTAAATATGTGAGATCAGGCTGGAAAATAACAGAACTAATTATGCAAACCTTTGCAAATGTGTGACAAATTAAAATTTTGTGACTCTAAAAATACAATAGAGTCATTATTCAGCTCAACTGAACTGTTGATTAATTTCAGTTCTAAAACTGTGACGTTCATTACTATGAAACAAAGTTTTTCAGAAGAGTGCTGTCAATCAGCTCAATTAAGTTCAGTTCAAATGGTATCAATGTTGCATAATTCATCAATTATTAAACTAAGTTGGCTATAAAGCAACTACACTACAATAGTTCCATCATCCAGATCAATTCAGCTCAAGCTTTGTTTTCAGTGCAGTCAATAATATTACTAAAAATAAAGTGTATTTTAAACTACAACTAAGCAAGGCACAATCATTACAGATGCAAAAATGGTACTGCTACCCTGACCCTGAAACAAACCAGCCAATCAATATATATTATCCTTCAGTCAATCAATAAATTGACCAGCCAATCAGTGTGTTGAGCAATGCAGGAATACATCAAGTCTGTACATCTAAAATACAAAGCAAGTTTTTTTCTCCTAAGCTCATTAGAAGTAAATTTCAAAATACAGCATGGCAAGCACATCAGCGTTTCAAAGCCATGATCATCACAACAGTACTAATCTGGAGAACTTACAGTGCAATACAGTGTAACATGTCTATCTCATGCCTTAAATATTGTATAATTGTTGCTGAGGAAAAGCAAATGAAAAAAAGTCATTTGTTGTTGCGATCTGATCTGCTGAGGAACAAGCAAGAGATGTGGCCCATTATAATGAGAACAATGGATGCCTGCACGCCTGCATACCAGTGACTTAAATCTCTCGACTCTATTCACAAAAACAGTTTAGATTTTTTTTGTTGTATATCAGTAGCTGGTAACGACTAAGTGCCTTTTTGCATCAGACCACTCAACAGCTTCATTCAAATGCTGAATAGTTGACAATCAAAACGAGCGCTATTTATTGAAATTGCACATGTACAGAACTACAAAGAGTCTCTCAATAGCTTTTTATAAACCCCATGTTATTCCCATTTGTGGAAATGTTACATAAATGCAAGTTCCAAGAAATGACGCTTCTGTATTATTATGCCAATAGGTCAAAAGACTCATTTAAAACTATTGTACATATTCACTCAAAACACAAATTCACTGAATTAATCAGATGACCTTTTTTATGCATACATCACCGACTTATCAATTACTTACGGAATTAATTCGGAAAACAAATCTCTATTCGGTTAACTTTTGGGCATGATTTTATAAATCTTTATAAATGGAAAATGCAACAATAGCTAAATAAATAAATAAGGAAAGGAAAGGAAAGGAAAGGAAAGGACGTGACATGTGGCCAGGTATGGTTGCCCATACTAGGAAATTGTGCTCTGCATTTA